>JAJJWW010014571.1:0-227586 GCA_023531295.1 Papaver armeniacum | reverse complement strand
TAGGCTTGTTACACGATGCCTTTAAATTGCTATCATAAAAAAAATATAAAAAATTTAGCTAGACCCAAATCTTTAAAACTTTGGCTAATGGATAAAAAGCTCTAGATTTTTGTAGAGATTATACGATGCAAATTAATAGTTTTATTTTTTTTTTCATAGGCTAGGCATTGCTATTCAGAAAGGTGTTGGTGCCCAGCTTGTTGCTAGGTTGCCGCCCATAGCTTTGTAATCGTCATGATGTTAAATCTGTTAAATAACATTTTTAAATTAAGTATAATGAAAAAAAAAAAAAAAAATAATAATAATAATAATTAAAAAATAATAAATAGGTACGGCCCTGGTTGGCGAATCGAATCCCGATAATCCAATTTTTATTTTCGACTTCTCTTTCTCTCTACATCTAATTAGGTTAGAACTCAGAGATTCAGACAGTCGGAGTTTCAACGAAGAAATCAGACCTCCAATTCCTCAAACCAATTTTCTCCAACCCTTTACAATCCCATCAACACATTTCACTTAGGATCCACCAATCGAACTAAAGGTAATGAACTGAATTTTCTCTCAAGCAATTTCTTTTCATCTTCTTCATGTTAATCATGATTACATCTGTATCTGGTTGCATTCTAACTAGCTAAACCCATATTTTTTTTGTAAATAAACCAATTTTCCCTATGTGGGTAGTTAAAGCTGTATTCCTGCACCCTATCTGTTTGTAAATATGCTTAGGAGGAAAACATGTTCTAGATGTTAATAGAGATACACCTATGTCACCTTATCAGTATCATTAACCCTATGTGTTTGTAAAAATGACAACTTTACCAGTGGGTCCAAAACAGAAAAGTCGTCTGGAAGTAGTTACCTGGACAACTGCTTATTAGTGATCGTCTAGCTAAATTAATATCTGATAGAGGAGAATAGGGGATACTTGTAGATGCTCAACTTGCTCAAGTTTGTAGATACCAACAAGTGATCGAGCGGACCAGGTGTGAAATTTTCTTAGCTTTGGATCTTAGATGTGATGTTAGTCTACAAACATTAGTTTACCTTTGCGGGTGTATCTGGGTTGAGTGGACAATCGTGCTCAATCAGGTCAGCCACATAATGACATAATACTGGGTGGGGTTGCTTAAGAAGATCATAGTGTACTTTAATACATACGGTTTACTCTTTCCTGCTGCAGGCTTTACCTTCTCTTCCATTGGTATTAAGTTAATGCCTGGATCCTTAATTATCAAGCTGCATCGTTTTGTATAAACTAAACCTTTGGCCAGTTGACACACTTACACGGAACTCAAAATAAATATTTGTCTTTGTCATATGCTCAATGCGAATATTTGGATACATACCATCTGCCAATGAAACCAGTAAGTTTCAAATTCACCAGCTATTGAAAGGAATTCAATATGGATATCTCATAATAAGATAGAATACCTATTAGCTGCCTTTATGGGTTATGCTTTAAAACATTCAATTTTCTGAATGTATAATAGTCTACTTTTTCAGGTTGAAATTGAATCACTGAGCTTTGGATGCTATGATGAATATGGAAGGAATTTTGTTTGTTGGAGTTCAAGGGCAGTCCGTCTAGAATTACTCTCATAAAACTTGCTTCCTAAAAACGGAGCTTGACTAGTTTAAACCAACTCCTCCCTGCTGAAATCGGGTGGATCTGAAACACACAAAATTGGGGAAGAACAAAAATGCTTGAACCCTAGATTTTCATTTACTTCTTCTTCTTCAATGGGTAAATTATCAATTTCAGTGACAGTAAGCTTATGGGTGATTCCGATCTCTTTACTGGTCAATCACATTGTCCCTCATCCTTACATGGTGGGTTATAACCCCTTTCTTCCTGATATTCAATCATTTTAATTTTCTGATTCATATATCTTGATTTTTTATCTACATTATGCTGTACAGGATGAGATATTTCATATCCCTCAAGCTCAGGAATACTGCAAAGGAAATTTCAGAAGCTGGGATCCCATGATCACTACTCCCCTGGCTTGTATGTTCTAATTTCCCCATTACAAGCTTTACAAATGTAGACTCATGTAGGACATATAAGCGCACCGTAGCTATGATTTTACCATAAATTGTTTGTTGTATCAATGATTATATTCGGGAATACTAAGTAATTCAGTAGTTTTAGTCTCAAATTGGTCAAACAAATCCTCGATTCATACAAATCATATACATTGTGTGCAAAAAGAAACTGAGGGATGTTGATTTACTTATACATGTTAAAAATGTTGCAGGTACTATCTTTCACTAGCCCATGTTGCGTCTTTTTGTTTCCAGGGATGGGTGTACTAAAGCTGTGTCTTTGTTTTCTGAAGTTTGTTCCCCTGCGATTCTTCGCTCAGTTAATGGTGTCTTGACGGTTATCTGTAGTCTTTGGTATATGAGATAGTCACATGTTTGAAAACCAGGTTCTGATAAGAGAAAAGCAACTTTACAAGCTGTAGTTATCTCATTGTACCCGCTTCATTGGTTCTTTGCGTTTCTGTATTATACTGATGTGGCTTCTCTGACTTTGGTTCTTGCCATGTACTTGGCTTGTCTAAAGAGGCATTACCAGCTTAGCGCTCTGGTAAATGAACAATTTGTTAGCGTTTGTTTTATTAAAATGTTCATGTTTACTATTGGCGAAATATCTGTAGTACCTAGAAATCTTGCATTTGATTATACAAAAGGACCTACAAGTTTCTCTAGGTTTTCAAAAACAACTGCTTCTTTTTGCAGCTTGGGGCAATCGCAATACTTATTCGGCAAACAAATGTTGTATGGATGCTGTTTGTTGCGTGCTCTGGTATTATTGATTTTACATTGCTCCCAAAACGTATAGAGAAAGTCCAACCAGATGGTCAAGATGCATCAGTCAGAGAATATGATGGGTTGGTGGGCAAGAAGGGCACGCCAGTGAACTCAAACTTGAGAAAACGCAAGATGGATAAGCCTTCGAATGTGGTCAAAAATCCTATTTCTAAATCGGTGATTTCTACCTCAGGTTATATTTCAGGTTATATTTCACATGTTTCTCTTCTTTTTGGTTGTAGGAACCTCTATGAATAATTTTATAAAATTCAGCTTAAACTCAAATGTGTATAAATTGGATCAGTGTACTAATGCCTTTTTTCTTATTTCTGGCAGGGTTGCTTGATGAGGCTCAGGTCATTCTTTTAAGGATGTGGAACTTAAAATTGGAAGTTCTGCTTTCCTTCGGCCCATTCTTGGTTGTATTTTTGGCCTTCGTTGTGTTTGTCTTCTGGAATGGAAGTATAGTTCTTGGTAGGTTTCTTTCTTATTTTGCGTGTTCAGCTCTTCCTCTGGTCAGATATGAACATTTGACATGTTGCAATGCACAATATTTCAGGTGCTAAAGAAGCTCATTCAGCATCTCTGCATTTTGCTCAAATCATGTACTTTGCTCTGGTGTCTGCTCTGGCCATGGCTCCCCTTCTATTTCAGTTTCAAGCAGTTTCTATGCTCTGCAAGTCATTGTGGAAGAACAGACCTCTTAGTATCTTTCAAGTGGTGTTGGTTTCTATTGCTGGTTTCCTCTCTGTGCATTATTTCAGGTCACGTGCAATCAGTCAACCAATAAATCATTGAGCACCATAGCATAAGAATGGAATTTTTCATCCTTTCCATTGATGAATTCAAAGAAATTGCTGGGCCATTATAGGATAAGTAACGATTTTCTATTTTCTTATGTAGAAGAAGCTGTTAGTCTCTTATATTGATTTTCTTTAATGGTTTGAGTTGAATGCAGCATCGCTCACCCCTATCTTTTTTAGCTGACAACCGACATTATACCTTCTATATTTGGAGAGTTATTCAATATCATTGGTTGATGAAGTACCTTTTGATCCCACTGTACGCATATTCATGGCTTTCGATCATCCATGACTTGGGTAAAGAAAAGCTTTGTGTAGTGTGTTAGTCATTACTTCGTTCCTCCCAACTCTCCGTAACGAAATTAGTTTGTTTACTTTTACACAGGTAAAGGTCGGCAGAAGATCTGGGTGTTGGTATTTCTTCTAGCTTGTGCAGGAGTTCTCGTGCCTGCACCACTGATTGAGTTCAGATACTATACCATCCCGTTCTACTTCTTGATTCTCCATTCTCAAATCAATGATTATAGAAATTGGCTCTTAATGGGAGTCATGTATGCTGCCGTTAACATTTTCACAATGTGGATGTTCTTGTTCCCTTCCATTTCACTGGAGCCATGAGCCTGGGGACGCAACGGTTTATATGGTAGATACCTCCATAACAGATGTTGCAGAGCACCGTTGATGCCTTCTTATGAGCTTTTACACAAGATGGCATCCGTTATTGGATTTTCAGCTCCCATCAACTAATCTAACCATGGTATGATCTTGTCACTTATGCATCAAGTATTTTTAATCCTGGCTTCACAATCCCTACTTGTGTTTATAGATGGTGAACCATTGGATGCTTGTGATCTTAGTGATGTAATTAGTGAATAGTTAACAAAATTTTGCGCTCAGGGGTCAAAATGAAGCAACAATTGTTTTCCTTGAAAATTTTCTGTGTAGTTACATATTGAGTCCAAATATCCATATGTTTTAGCCTCTTTTCATGCTTTGATTTCTAGTTTGGCAGATATTACATATGTGGTATCTCTGTAATGTATGGGTCTCCTTTTCTGAAGTTCAATTTTTTGTAGTCTTTCATTTAAGAATCTATTCAGAAGAACAAACACAAACTTCTATTTTGCTTTAGTGATGCTACAAACTTTTGAAGATACACTGAACACAAGAAACAAGAAAAGACCCATGTATTAAAACTACATGCAGTAGCAAAGTAATCTGCAGGCAAGACGTCTGCCGTACTAAGTCTAAACTTTTCATCTCTTAGCATCCTTGTTAGATTCCACCGCTTGCAGAAAGTAGTGACTTGGTACTTTGGTTTTCATCATTGTTGAATGTATGACCTTCTTCATCTATGATAAAAAATGCATTCCCTGGCTCATATTTTTGACACCCTAGAAGTCGTTTAGATTCTTTTGTTTAAATTCTTTTTGTTTCTTCCCTTGGCATAATATTCTCTTTGGAGCTTTTTCATTTCAGACTTCTTGGATAACGAATCTTCATTAGAGAAAACCTTGACAGAGTTCAATTTATCTGTTGTTGTCTCAGGAATTGAACTGCGAAACCCATTTTGCTGTGTGTTCTCTGTCCCCTCAGGCGCACCTTCATCAACAGAGAACTGATTTTCTCTTCTCCACGATTGACAAACTCAGAGTTACACCTCCCAAAGGCTCAACTGGTGATTGATTTTCGTCAGTCATGGAAGAATTTCACAATCCCACAAGTTACCTTACGCGCCCGATTCCGTTCTTCTTTCAGTAATGGTCCTTTCTCCAGCAACTTCAATATCCTCTCAGATTTATTCTTCATCGTAAGCCCCCAATTAAACCTGCAATATAACAAGATTTTTTATCACAAATTCAACAATTTTAAGATCTGACAGGGGAAAATTAGATTTTTGTATAAAAAGAAGGTACTCACCCTCTTTCATCAATATACTGGAAATTCCTCATATCTTGAATCACCTTCATATCACACTTAAACTCTTCTGCAATACTCTATTGGGTATTGGCCATCTCAAGAAAAGTAAGACTTTGACTCAGTTGTTGGAGCAAACCGGACCCATCACTTGTCATATACATACCCCACATAGTAAGTCATCATCGTCAGATCAATATCTTTTACACGGTTGATTATTTTTATTCATTTTATTTTACATATAATGTGGTTTATATTTTTCTGGTACTTTCTTGGTTTTCTCTGTATAAAAGTCTTCTTCTTTCCCCTTCACTTTCTATCTCTCCCGTAGAAAGAAAACAGACTTTCAATGGCGTCGATTCAGAAACAAGAAGAAGTTGATCAAGAGAGTATCAGAAACAACCCACCATTAACGGTTTCACAACCACCACCACCACAAACACCGGCTGATCCGGTAACTACAGAACAAAAGCACAATCCATACAACAAGTAATTTCTCTGATGAAAGAAGAACAAGAAGAACAAGTTACAGAAGATGAAATTCATGAAGCGTTACCAATTCAACAGATTCCTCCATTAAAACAAACAAATACACGGATAAAGAAAACAACAACAAGAGCATCAACAAAAGATAGACATACAAAAGTTGAAGGGAGAGGAAGAAGAGTAAGAATGCCAGCAACTTGTGCAGCAAGAATATTTCAACTAACAAGAGAATTAGGCCATAAATCTGATGGTGAAACTATACGTTGGTTATTAGAACATGCTGAACCTTCAATTATTGCTGCTACCGGTACTGGTACTATACCTGCTATTGCTATGTCTATTGGAGGTACTCTTAAAATTCCTACTACTTCTCCTTGTTCAAATAATGTTAGTAACAAACAAGTACTCGTTGATGTTGGTACTGCTGATCAAAACCAAATAAAAAAACGAAAAGACCAGCAAATAGTGAATTCTTTGATATTTCCACAACAACCCCGATGGAGTTTCAGTTTCTTCTGGTTTAGCTCCAATTAGTAGAATAACCACCACCACTACCACTAGGGGTTATCGGAGCTGCTCAGGCTCAGCCACCACCTCAAGGGTTTATGCCTATGTGGGCATTCAGTAATCCATCAAATACTGCTGGAACATTTTGGATGATTCCACCCCAATTCTGCTATTACTACTGGTCCTGTAGTTTCATCATTACAACCTCAATTATGGAGTTTTCCATCAACTGTAACTCCATTAGTTAATATTTCAACTAGACCCATTTCTTCTTTCATTACTATGCAACCTAGTATTATTCAACTCCATCATCCAGTAATCCCTCCTCCTCCTCCGACTAATACTATATTTCCAAATTCACCTGTTCCAAAATCTTCAAACAAATCTGTCATGACACCCGCTAGTTCAAGTACTCCTACAATTACAACAACTACTACTACTCAAATGCTCAGAGAATTCTCCTTGGAAATTTTGGATAGACAAGAACTTCAGTTAATGGGTCGTAAATAATTATTCAGTTTTTCATCATCTTCTTCTTCTTCTTCGGCCATTAACGACCTCTGTATAAAGCTGGGTTCGCCTGCCAGAAAGTGAGAGACAGTTAAAGAATTGCATGAGACATGTGTCTACCGGTGGATGGTTAAAATTCACACGTGCAAGACGGGTAAAGTTTGTAATTTTCTTGAAAAAAGTGGTGGGTCAAGATCACTGAGAACCCAATGCCTCTTGGTGCGTTGTGCCGAATGGTTGATCTTTTGTGACGTGGACCAATATTCAGCATGTGAGGTTCGACGAGGGGCCCAAGGTTAGTGGACGGACCCTCTATCTTCGAGGTGGAGTTGGGTCCACTTCCGATGGTCCCCGATTAGCCAACTGTTTGCTTTTCATTATGGTGGGAAAGAGGAGCTAGGCTGGCTTGCCGACACGCGTCTGGTGCTTCACAACCGTACCATCAAGTATTGGTCGTTGGATTAGATCGTTAGGGAACTTGTTTGTGGCCTGTGGGGTAAACAATGTGACCTACATTGTGGGGGTTGGATGAAATTTATCCTTGAAATTGAATTTTTTTTTGTCGTGTTTGAAAATACAAAGGATGGTTGATGCTTTCCCACAACCAAAGATAGTGGAGTGGAGCCATCTGAGCTCTTGTTCTACCATCACCAACTACAAGAGATGTGGTTTTTATGGGCCCTTTTTCTTTGTTGGTGGACCATGAAATAAATTTGGATGGACCAGTTAACTACAATAACTTATTTGATTTGATTAACAAGTTGATGCCCTATATGTCGTGTTGTCAATTATCTTAAGTTCTAGTTAAAAACTGTTCGGTTCGGTTATTGATAAACCGCCCTTAGTTTCTTCCTTGTAAACCGTCAAGAGTCGAATCGGTTATTTTCTTGTTTTTACGGTTTTTAACCGATTCAAATTATATTCTTCCTTTGTAAAAATTATAATATATATATATATATATTCTCATATATTCCCATGTACTTTCATCTCAGTATATTACATAATCCATTTTGGGGATTAGATACACATATATACATCTTGTTAGTTACAAATCCTTTGAAGATTCATGTGAATTTATACAAATTAAGTAGACCTCTTTATTCAAAATTTCATCTGACAACATCTAAAAAATTTAAACCCTAATAAATCTAATAAAAACAACTTGATGATATCATATGAATACAAAATTAAACATCCACAACATCTTGTTGTTTCATCTTTGATTAAACTGAACCCAATCCTGCACAAAAAGCGAGGAAACAACACTAAAATCATCAAAAAGTTGATTAAAGAAAAACTAAAGATGAAAATAAGATTAATAATAAAACCCATTATACATACCCTTTACAAATCCCCATCTGATAGCTATTATTCATATATCAAAATGAGAAGAAATAGATGATTAAATTCATATATAAAGCTAGGTTTCATCATATTACATAACCGATTTTCATCATATTCCATAAGCTGATTTGAAGTTGAATATTTGTTTGCCAAGATGATTACTTGAATCATGATGGAGAAAAGAAATTGTGATGGGGAAAGGTGGTGAGTGGTGGAAAGGGAAGAAGCGTCTAACTTTGAAAGAAAGATGGAGAAGAAAACGATGTGGTAAGATTTTAGGGTTTGTGTAATATATATTGAGATGGATGGCCAGGATGTAATTAGATTAGTAGTTATAGATTATCGGTTTTTCGGTTCGGTTAGGTTGCGGTTATGACTAGCTCCGTTGACCTTGCACCGAAGATCTAACAGTTAATAAAATTAAACAAATTGATCGACCGACTTGAATTATCGGTTGATTATCGATTCTTGCGGTTACTCAGGTGGGAAGTTGCGGTTATCAGGTTGATTATGTGCGGGCCTAGTTCTAGTAGGTGGCTTTTGTGGTTTGCCACTTTGCTTAGTCCCACTTGGGCGTAAAATGCGTAGGAGCTCATGAAATTGTAAAGGAAGTACGAACGATGCGATCAAGTTTCTCGATCATTTTCAGTAATGTTTATTCTCTTCACACTTTCCAGAACCAGGAAGAGGTTACATATCTGATATAGTGATATTGTGTAAAAACTGTAATGCTCGTTTGTAATTTCTCTCCTCTCTTAGTAATATAATTTCTTCTTTGCAGACCAAAGATAACCAAAAAACTTCAATGTCAAATCCTAAGAGAAAAACCACCCAACACCAAAGATGAATATGGTCGGAGTTGGCCTAACTTAGATTGAATAAAATGTATCGGTGAAGAGGAAGATCTCATTTGGCTTTCACCAAATAAAGATCCGTGATCAAGCCAAATGTCAAAACCAAACAAACTAATTAATTTGGACACCACACTTATGTCAGAAGTTCGGTTAGAGCCAAATAACCTAATTTGAGCTAATTTCTTATGTAGGAATACAATATAACAGCGACAAATGAGTCTTAACCCCTAGTAGTTACTTTATTTACTTGATAAAAATTGTGATTTGTGATACGCACCGTCGAGAAGAAGTCATTTGGCATATTCTATGCACCATGGCAAAAGATTCTATTTGTTAACCGGTGGCATGGAAAATTGGTTAAGCTACAATGATTAGAGCAAGCGATATTCATAATAACGTCAACGATATAATCTTTGTCATTGACGATTCTCGAATAACGCCGATGGAAAGACTAGCGTCAACGGCTAGTTCTTTGTCGCTTTTAACTAAATAAGTAATATACAAACTAAATATTTAGACAAATTTTTCTCCATTTCTCTTTCTCTTTCTCAATCTAGATTTGTTTCAAAATTTCTTAAAGTAGGCAATATGAACATAGTTCTTTGAGGTATGCCTTAATTTATTGGGAATATTATTTAAATACCCCTCAAATCCTCACCAAAATATACCCAAATGATTCGAGTAAATCAAAATCGATTTTGCTTCAATTGTGTCTTGTATTTTCTGTGAGAATATAAACAATTGAACAACTCTCTAACTAGTTTCATTTGAGTCATTTGAACTAGTTGTGATAAAGATGAATAAGGATGATATGAAAGTGTTCATATGGCTAACCTTGGTTAACTATTGTTGAACCAACTAAATGTACACGTTTAGGTACGGTTACCTTTATCTAAATGTTGGTACATTTCATTTGTGTATAACAAGCTAAGTTCGATCTAACGGTTGAAAGATATTAGTGGAATCTAATCGAGTTTTCATCTAATGCGGTGAATATTGAATGCTTTGTTACCAAGGTAACATTGATTGCAAACCCCGATTTGGAGACTATATAAAGGAGAACTCTAGCAACCGGGAAGCCTAATCCCCACACCTCCCGTGTGATACTAGTTGCGACTAGAGTCGATTCTCCACTTAACCTTAGCTTTTTATAAAACCCATGAGGTTAACGACTTAAAAGATTTCATACAGTTAGAAGCCAAACCCAACTATTTCTTATAGTTGCGTGTTTCTAATCTGCTTTTTCTATTGTGATTGAAAGTACTATCTTCTTTAAGGTTTGCTCGAGATTTATTCTCCGATAGGCAAGATTGAAAAGTAGTCACAAACACCTTCGTCTCATCTTTTGTGATTCCACATATCTTGTTCATTAATCGATTAAGATTATTGTGAGGTGATTGATATTACTAGGATGTTCTTTGGGAATATAAGTCCGGTTTATCAATTGGTTCTGTTCACCTTGATTTATCAAAAGAAGAACAAAACTCGTAGGTATATCCGTGGAGACAGATTTATCTATCAATAGACTTTTTGTGTGATATAGATTTGTTAATCAAGTTTTCGACTTTTGGGTCGTAGCAACTCTTAGTTGTGGGTGAGATCGACTAAGGGAGTGAAGTGCACATAATCAGCGTGGTTCTAGAAGCGTAAAGGAAGGCAATTGTACCTTGATCAAAGTGAGATTGGATTAGGGATCAACTCATTCCATAAGAAGTTAACTTGAGTAGGCTAGTGTCATGGCGGCAATACGGTGTGGTGTTCAACTGACTAGGCCGGGGTTTTTATGCATTTGCGGTTTCCTCGTTAACAAAATTTGGGTGTCTCCTGTTATTTCTTTTCCGCATTATATTTGTTTATATAATTGAAATATCATAGGTTGTGCGTAATTCAATCAATTAGATAATCCCAACCTTTGGTTGTTGATATAAATTTATTGACACTTGAATATTGGTCTTTGGTACCAGTTAAAGTTGTGTTTCACATAATAATCAGGCTAGCGGATTTCTATCTATTTGATTTGATGATTACATTGTGGAAAAACAAGATACAATTGTTGGATATATTTCTTGATTAGACGCTTTATTAGTTGGTGCTCTCGGGAATTATATTGTAGTTTGTCCATGATTGCCTAAACGAAATATTGGGTGAGGTTGTTAGATCCCCATTTTTTTGAATTGGTATCGTGAGGTGAGGCAAACACATTTAAGACCTCATAAGTCTGTGTTTGTAGCAATCAACTCATGGACATAAGTGATATCTCCGATAAAAACATTACCATAAATAATAGTTTTGTTTCTATGAAATCTATCAAAGAGAAAGATTTTTTAATCTGAATATAGATGAACATTGTGTTGTAAATTTAACAGTTGCACCGATAAGTGTTACCCGACACTTTACAACCGAGTGAGATCGATGTAGAAAGGAAGCGACCAAAGAGAGTGATTGATTCTAAACTTGTTAGAATCCGGTGATAAATGTCGGTTGAAACACAACGTCAATACACATATTGGTATGATAAATGATCAGACTCTCAATTAAAGGTTATTCACGAGAAAACACCTTAGTATGTTCTTCACAACCCTTCTGAGGAAAAAATCAAAGAAGATGCCTTTGGAAATGGAATGTTTGTTGAATAAACTCTCTACTCAAAGACATTCTATAAGACTCCTTCATACCAATCGTTTGACCCAACCGAGAACTCGGTTCGGAGAAGCAAAAATCAAATCTCTTCCCATTGCTAAAGATGTCCGTAACTTCCCTGCAATCAAGGAATTACTACACCCCATGGAAGAAAAATCTCCCAACGGTGGTGTTAAGCATGTTCATTCAAGTGATCGAGAGTTTGTCTCTTTTGTGACTCAAAGGACCGGTCAAATGAAAAAACAAATCTAGGTTGAATGACAATCATCTTGTTAGTCTTCAACACACCTTAGATTTAATTCTTAATGGTGTGTGACATTCTTATGTCTAAATCAATTGGTTTTAGTACTTGCTCCTGAATTCTACCGGGAAAGTCGGTTCGATTTGTTTCTCGAATTTCATCTTAACACAAATCGTCCAAGAAGATTTCAAAGGGATATTCTTCCGTTAAAAGGGAGATGTTGTTCTTGATGTGAATAAGGTATCAAAATAAGGAAGCAAAAGTGGGGATGTGAAAGACAATCTAAATTTGATAATTGGAAGGTTCTGAGCTCATCAATGGGTTGTCAAATTCCTCGGGATAAAATTCTTTAGGTAAGAATTCATATCTCTCATCTTATATTGATGACTTTAAGTTATTTCACATCAAAAGGTTTTCCTCAAAGATTAGAAAAAGAGGATTAATGATAAACAACATTCATTACTTGTGTTAATTAATCACAAGGTTGAAATCTCACTCACAAAAAATCCTAGTTGAGTGAGATATGATCGGAATATACTTGTTGGCAAAATGTCTTACGATTTGTCGATATTTTCTTGTCGTTCTTGTGGATTATCATCTATAGATATTTTTTGCCAAGTACTTTTATTTTGTTTTGAAGTTTCTTTCCGATTTTTTGTGTTTGATTTGCTATTATCTTACTTTATATTTTTTTCTGAGAATATATAATTTATTGAGGTAAGATTTGTGAAAATATTCACTTAGCAAAATATTGCTTAGGAAGCAGTTTTATTGGTCTAATGGGTCAAGGTTGTGTTCGCATGCGGCACCGTATTACTTTTCACGAACCACTACATAAACCCTAAAACTCTCCTTGAAATCGTTTATATATCCTTTTCATGTGCCGAGTTACCTCACTTTTAGGATTTTCATTCAAGAATGTCTTCTCATCTTGCTTGCTGGATCTCATGAGAAGACTTTGTTGATAATGCATTATATTTCTATTTCAATGAGAAAGAAGAGAAGAACCATTGTAGATCTTTGTGAAATCAATTCCAATGTATCATGATAGCTGTGCATATATCTTTCACAAAGATGGTGAAAAGGAAGAGATGGTCTCGTCAAGTGGTTCATGATTTTCTCAAATACTTTGAAAAGTGCAAAACCGCAACTCGTTGATACCATGAAAGGTCTTGATGTTCACGAACTAAGTTGAAAAAGGTTAACTATGACCTTCTTCTCATGAAGACACATGTTGAGATCTTCCTCGAGGGATATATTTTTAGAAGAAGCAGATTGATGCTGTAAATCACAAGCTCCAAAGGTCTTGGCACCCTAGATCTTAAAACGGAACTCGATGTTAGCTTGTGATGGGATTCCTGGTTTAGTAGTTTTTATTTTTTCTAGGAAATTTCTTATGAGAATTTACTCTTGTGTTTTAAGAAGGATAACTAGTGGTTTGGAATAACATTATTGTGAGTACACATAGCTATTGTCAACGTTTTTCATCTTGTAATATTTTTAGATTTATTTATTTAAATTCTAAAGTTTATTTGGAAGATGATTTTCTGATTAATCTTTATTGGTTTTCCATATTGCAATTTTTTTATGGATATGTGTTTTGCGTCTGCATGTTATGATTGTCCCATATACATCAAAAAAGTTAAATCTTATTATATGTCTTTATGCAAATATTGATGGAAAATAGAATGAACTTTTGATGACAAAGTTGTCTATGATATCATTATGCAAATATTGATGAAAAATAGAATGAATCTTTGAATATTCCGCAGATGATCTTTCCTGATCCACTTTATGTGAAAGTGCGACGTGGCTTCAGTAAGTTTTTCTTATGTTTAGCATTCCATTAAATTAATCATAGGTTCTCTTGGTTAATTTAATTAAGCTTCTTTGATAACAAATTCATGTTTCATGTAATTTTGTTAATGTCTTAACAGAAATCCTTCTTTTCGTAAAGTGAGTCGCTCTTGTTGTTCCTTTGGGAATGACATTTTATGGGGAGAGTTCTTAATTGAACTTGTGCTTAATCCAAATCTTTGTGGGGAGTGCTACCAGGAATATTGTTAGGGGTTATCTTAATCTTTATTAAATCCTTGATGAATACACTAAGTTTCAACTATGTGAAATCAACAAACAAAGTTGATATGTTCTTTTGGTCATGGATCCTTATGAAAATTTAATTAGGATCCAATTAGTTTTTCGTACCTTTTTCAATTTATATTGACAAAAATGGGGAGAATTAATGTGTAGCTCACACTACAAATACATATGGTATCACGGATCATTATGTAAGGGGGTGGTTTTCATTTAATGAGATGAAGTATTGACTAGAGTGAATGATACATATCACCCCGTAGTATTGTTGTCAAAGTTGAATACTATGACATTGTATAACAATGATTGATAACAACTGTTTTTCTTATTTTGTAACTCTGGATCTTTCACAACCATGGATAATCGAGTTGAACACGTTGAATCACCTGAGTGTGGAAGTGACTTAAGATTTCCCGGGTAATGTTGAAGAACGAGAGATCAAGCATTTGGATGAGAAGTACAAATTTTATTTATTTTGTAATCCATATGTATTCATAGTTTTATCACTAAAATTGACAAAGGGGAGATTGTTAGAGTAATCGCTCGGTCGGGCTGCATAGCGTTGCTATCTCAAGCTTGTTTGTCAAGTTTAGTTGTGTAACCGCCTCAATCTCGATCACAACGCTTATTATTTCAATGGAGCCGGTCAGAACTGATTTAGTTGTTAATGAATCAATTATATTAACACGAACGTTAATTAATAGAATTTAATCTCAACAACGATTTAGATGTAAAACTAAGTATCGCTAGATAGATCTCGAAAAGTTACTTAATGGACTACTCGAACGTGTCATTCGGATACCTGGGGATGGAGAAGAGATCATCAGTTAGTGTGGGGAAGGGCAGGTCGCCCTTATCCAAAGAGTGGGTGCCTTAATAATTTTCGTTGGCCTTATCACATCTCCAAACGTGTTGAAGATGTATTTCTCTCTTTTCTTCTTCTCTCTTTTCTCTTCTTTTCTCCTGTTCTTCATTTCTTCCACTCACGATCTGGGTTAAAGGAAGAACTAAGTTGTTTATGTATGAGTTTTTCAGAAAGTTAGGTAGTTTGATGAATCGAAGAAGATGAAGTTAGAATTGAGGTTGGTTGAGTTCGAGAGAAGAAGAAAAGGTGATGTTGATGTTGAATTTGATCTAGGTTTTATTAGTTTTGATTCAAGTTGATTTCGTGATGTTTAGGAAGAATGAGGACTGGTTTAGTTATTTTGAGGTTCAATTGAAGTTAAAGTCACATCTGGGTGATGAATCGACATTAAAAGAAATTAATGTGTGCCAACGATCGTTTTAAAGATGATCATGTGACTACGGATCTCGAGGTAGGAAGTAGGTATTGTCATTAGAAAAGGTGGGAATCGATAATGAAATCTCTTGTATTCATTAATTTTTTAGAAATTTGTCTTTTGTGAAAATTCATGCATGTCTTTTGTGTGGTATGAGATGTGTGTGCGGCCTGATATCAATATTCTGGCTGAGTCGGCCCACCAAAGATTATCTGTTCGGTGTGGAATTGGCATCAATATTTACTCTTCCTTATGTAAGCCTTTGATCTCATATATATATATGAATGTTTACTTATTTCTTTATGGATGTTTACCTGTCTAAATTACTTTGAAAAAGTTAAGTTTCTACAATATGTTTTATTGTCTTTAAATGCATTATCGTCTTAGATAAAACTTGCATTGTTTTTAAATCATATTAATGATTACTTGAAAGTTAGTTGTTATTTATCACCCAGGCACCCCTTTTAGGGAATGATAAAGCCTCCCACTCTTTCCCACTTTCGGTTTGAGAGACAGATCAAGATGTGCATGTGATGATGAAAGCTTCAAGAATTATTTACGTTAGTTAGTTAGCTTTCGCTATGTTTATTTTGTGTTTGTATTCTATTTGTAAATCTACTCACTATTGAATATGTATCATTTGAGAGAGTTTTTGTATATATATTTCGAGGCGAGATAGTTTTTTAGTTAAGTTTTTGTAACAAGATTTCTAATTGAATGTTAAGTAGATGTATTTTTAGATTTTTAGTGCCTCTTTTATTTAGTTAATCTCTTGGATTAGTCATTGCTATTCTTTGGGGCGCTACAAGTTGCCAAAACTATAAGTCTTGATTTATGGTCTACTTATAGCTAAGTCTCGGATTAGGATAGAAAGTGTAGTTGAGCTTTAGACTTCCGTCGTTATCAATGAAGACAAAGAACTTCTCAAGGAACTTGTGGAATCCCGATCAATAAAAGGTATATGGAGACTTGAACTCATCTATCACTCAAAAGTCTATCTACTCTATCTCCTATTTGAGACAAAATTTTATTGCTATATAGACTTCAATTATACATTTGATATTTCGAAAGCTAAGTTTATCTCGCTTTATCCGGGGCTCTCGAAATATGTGGTAAGCTTTCGCTTTAACCAGTTCATCTTATATTCTTGACAAAAGTCAAAAGATGATCATGTGAAAATCGCCTTTGTAACATCTTACATGATTTGTGTGATGCAATCATTTGTGGACTCGGAATGTTTGTATTGATTGTCGATCACTTGAAAATTTCTTTGATCTAATGGACATTGTAGACATCTACTATCATCTTCTAAGGAATTTTCAATGATTAGAATGAGAGTTTAGAACATGTAACCATGATTGGATATAAACATAGTGTGTGCATTCACATTTGTGTAAAGGTCCAAGTCCTGGGAACATAGTATGAGTGCAGTGCAGCGTGCTTGTTGGTTAATGGAAATCCTAACTAAGTATGCGTGCACGTACGCGTCTTGGCGTAAGTCCAAGTTCGAATTCCCGAGGTTGTAAGTATGTGTCTTGCTCGGCGTCTTGGTGGCCAAACTGGTCCACTAATTAAGTATGCGTACCGTTTGCGTACTTGAGTGGGTTATGTTCTAAAAATCGGTTTGTTCATGAACCAATACATTTTATAAATTAAGGAATGCAATCTTTTGCAAACTCAGAATATAATGTTCATGAAATGATTGAGTGAATCAAAATCGATTTTGCTTCAATTGTGTCTTGTATATCAAGAGAATATAAACAATTGTGAGCGATTTCTCAACTAGTTTCATTTGAGTCATTTGAACTGGTTGTGACAAAAAGATGAATAAGGTTGATATGAAAGTGTTCATATGGCTAACCTCGGTTAACTATTGTTGAACCAACTAAGTGTACTGCGTTTAGTACACAGTTACCTTTATCTAAATGTTGGTACATTTCGTTTGTGTATAACAAAGCGAAGTTAGAATCTTAATCGGTTTGAAAGATATTAGCTTGAATCTAATCGAGGTTTTCATCTAACGGTGAATATTGAATGCTTTGTTACAAAGGTGTTATTGATCTCTAGCAATGTGAAACCTAAACCCCACACCTCATGTTGATACTAGTTGCGATTAAGGTGATTCTCTCTTAACCTTAGGTTTTAAGCCCGATAGGTTAGGCTTAAAGATTTCATGCAGTTGTGAAGCCAAACCAACTATTTTCTCATTAGTTTGCTATACGTTGTTTTCTTTGTGATTGAGTATTATCTTCTTTAAGGTTTTCTCGAGATTTATTCTCCATAGTAAGATTGAAAGTAGTCACAAACACCTTCACTCGTCGTTTGTGAGTTCCACAATATCTTGTTTGTTAATCGATTAAGATTATTTTGAGGTGATTGATATTACTAGGATGTTCTTCGGGAATATAAAGTCAGTTTATCAATTGGTTCCGGCTCAATTGATTTATCAAAAGACTAACAAAACTCGTAGGTATGTTCCTGTGGGGAGATGATTTATCTATTTAATAGACTTTTTATGTGTGATAAATATTTGTTTATCAAGTCTTGATTTTGGTCAGTAGCAACTCTTGTTGTGGGTGAGATCAGCTAAGGGAATCCAAGTGCGAGAATCATGGTTAGGCGTAGGGATCAAGCTATGCCTTGTCGTATGAAATTGGTAGGGCTCAACTACATTCCAAATCAGAAGTTAACTTAGAGTAGGCTAGTGTTTGTAGCTTAATACAATTGTGGTGTTCAACTGGACTGGGTCCCGGTTTTTATGCATTTTCATGGTTTTCGTTAACAAAATTTAATTATGCCATGTTATTTCTTTTCCACGATTATATTTGTTTATATAATTGAAATATCACAAAGTTGTTTAGTTCAATCAATTAGATAATCCAACTTTTGATTGTTGATATAAATTGATTTCAAGAATTGAATACGTCTTTGTACCGCTTCAAGTTGTTTCGCATAATAACCGAGGCTTATGGATTTACATCTCCGCTTGATTTTCTGATTACATTGTGAAGCAGAATCAATCGCTTGGATATATTTCTTGATTGAGTTCGCTTTATTAGTTGGTGCTTTCTTAATTATATCGAGTTTGTCCATACCAGATTTCTAAACGAAATATATGAGTTGTTAGACCTCCGCTTTTGAATGTCATTCCCAAGTGAACAACATGAGCGACCACTTTTACGAGAAAATAAGGATTTCTTTGGACATTAACAAATCACATGGATTTGTATCCAGAATCATCGAGTAAATTAACCACAAGAAAATCATTTTGATTTAATTAGTATTACTCAACATAAGAAAACTAGGAGTAATATGCAAACCTTTCACAAAAGTGGATCAAAGAGAGATCAATATTAATATTTCCAAAAGTTCATTCCCTTCTTTTATCAATATATACAGTATAAAGACATAATAGATTTAACTTTTGAGTATTTATGAGATAATAGCACAAATCACAAAACTTAAAGGCACATATATCTCATAAGACATTTACAATATATAAAAAACCAATAAGATTAAATACCGGCAAGTTCATCTTCCAAAAACTTAGAATTTAAATAAATAAATAAATCTAGAAACATGCAAGATGAAAATCGGTGGAAATAGCTTTCTGTGTAATCACAATATATCTATACCAAACCCTATCTTACCAAACAGAATAAATTCTCACAAGAAGTTTCCTAGACATTATTAAGACAAACCCCAGAAGACATACTGACTCAAATATAGTGGTAATTTGAGATCGAACGATGATAAGATGTGGGTTCTTTTCTTTAGTTGATTTTGAAAAATCAAGATTCTTTGTTGCAATGGTAGCTGATCAATGCAACTTTAAAATCATTGAGAAGATTTCTAAACAAATCAGAGGACATCTGAATGGGTTTATTGTTTTCATGATCAGATGCATAGTAATAGTTATGCCAAGAGGATTCTCATGAAACCCAATAACTTTTCCATCTTGACTTCATATTCCTTTTTGCTTATATTCATAGTGCGGTTCATATTATCACAAGAAGGTCTCCTGAGGTTGACTAACGTACATACATATGTGATTCCTAGGTTAAAAAACCCTTGGAACACATAGAGTTATTTCCAAACATAAATTCTCAAATACAAACTATTAAGGATCCTATTTCGATGATTGGAACCATACATCCTGTTATGAACCTTGCACATTTGTCGTTTGTGAATAAAATTCGGTACCAACGAAACCAAAAGTTTTTAATAAAACATGTCTTGCAAATAGTTTATCAATAAAAGTGTTTAACCTTAACCAAAATATTGTCTTAGCTCGATAAATAAATTAAGAGCACAAGAGTTTTAATGATAGACATATCAAGTCAACGAGACTTTTAAGAGACATGTTTGTATATGAAAAGACTTTTGAACCCCTTTTTTTATTTGGGAAAAGAGTATCATATTCTAATATAAGAAGTTATTTGTCATACACATTTTAAGATGTGAACATCGACGTGAGCAAGGCTCAAATAAGAATGTGATCATCTTCTTTATACACTAAACACAACACTTGTACAACTTAGATACCTTGTCAAGAAAGAGATGGCTTTCTTAGCATTTTGCATCCTCACATGGTCTCGTGATTGGAGGCAAAATATAAAGTTTCCAAGTTGTATACTTGAAGGAGTGTTTAGCTCATCAATGCATTGACTTCCTTTCCCTTTGTTCTTGTGCCTTGCAATCAGAAACATCAATAGGTTAATTTAAAGAGAATTGTGGGAAAAGAAAAAAGAGACACTGATGTCAGCCTCCTTCTCTCAGCCTTTCCTAATCCGCACTTTAGTCTATTGATAATTGGTCTTTTGCATTAGTCTTTCTTCTTTTCGAGCATCGAATCTTTGTGTTTGTCATTACAAAGTTGTCCTTTGAAAAATTGTTACAATTGTGAAAATACTTTGTATTACTTTTATGGACTAAAGTTGGCTCATCATGACATTTTTTTTGTCTAAACGTCGGACATTTACAACCGGTAATATTAAAGATACGGGCTTGATCACTTCTTTTGACACCCAAACAAGAATGTTATGAATTTTTCATTCCGAAACGAAACGACATCTCCTTTCTAGGTGACCCTTTGTTTCCGCAATAATGGAAACTATATGGAATGTTTTTACACGAACTCATGTGAGTTGGTTTTAGATTCACGTACCTTATTTTTTTAAACTTTAGTTAGCAAAAGTGGTAGATTTTCACTTTTTGCCATTAGTGAGATTCTCTTGTTGGAAATTGCCATTAGCTTTGAAAAAATCTTGTCTTACTAATACTTGGAGCGTTTAATCCCTTATAGCTCAATCACCTCGTGTATCACGATGATTTTACATGCTCCTAGCATAGTGGATAATTTAGTTGAGGTAGTGCCAAACTTTTTCAAGTCTTCTTCCAACATTTTGACCTTATCACGAGCAACATTTTAGTAAGTCTCTAGTTGTTTTTTTCTCGAGTGAGAAAAACACTTTCTCTATCTCTCAAAGCAGGTTTTGTAGGAGAGTTACCTCCTTGCTTCACATTCTAAGTTTTTCTTTCAACACAAATAGATTTAGAGGATTTTCACATTCAAAATTCTTTGAACGCACATCTTCTTTCTTGCCTTTAAGAATGGATTGTAAAAGATTATATCCACAATCATAACCTTTAAATACTTTTATCAGCTTTTTGTTTTCTCGACAGAGAGGAGTTAGAAAACCAATCATACATGATGTTGACTTCTTTTTCTTTATAAGATGGTCAAACAACCCGATATATCGTTTTGACTTCTTTATCAACATCTAAATCACTTTCATCTAAAAGTTCATCCAACTTGTTCTTCAGACGTGTTTCCAGATTTATCCACGCTTTAGGTAATGATAAAGATGTGAATGTTTTCTCATGAATCCAAGCCTTGAAAGAAATTTGAATGTTTTGACCGGTGACGCGTCATTAGAGATAACAACTGTCCATATAGTGAGATTGCTACAAACACAGACTTATGAGGTTTTAGCGTGTTTGCCTTCTCTGATACGACAACCACAACCACACTGTTAGAGCATAGCTCGGTTGAAACCACCAAGCGTTGGTATGTCATATTTTAGTATCAAAACTCATCTAGAGTTGCTTGATTAAGTCAACTTCATTTAGGTTAGACTAGAAAGTCTAGGAATGTTGAGACATACAAGTATTACTCAAGACCTAAGAATGAGAAGAAGTAACGACTACAATGACGACGTCATCCTTCCACTTAAGGTTAGTAATATTAACCTGAACTTGTTTGATGGGCTGTCGTAACCACAACAAATTAATCAAGACTTTCCCACTAATTAATAGCGGTAATATAGCGGTAGTAAGGATCGTTCCCACAGAAATGCGGTAATTGATATGTTATTTGATTCAGCAAAATAATAAAGACAAGGGGGATTGTTGACTAATTAAAATAATAATAAAAATAAGATGAAAATATGATTAGGAGTCATCATTGCTATCAAACGTTGACTTGCATAGTATACTCGTTTACCTTCGTAAGAATCAATTATCACCAACCATAGAATAGCAAATGGCTCGTTGCTACCCCAAAACTCCTTATACCACGGATACGTAAGCTCTCCAATATCGATTCTATTCAACGAACCACCAAGTAGTAGCTCACTCAAGGTGTAATCCAACTGAACTCTTTAGCCTTTGTGAATTAGGTTGATACCAGTAGTTAAACTCTTAGCTCAAGGTTCACTTGCTGATGTTGTCTTCACTCGCAATTGCTCCACAGAATCCCTCTGCAAGGTCTCACGATTTTTACTTGTATAGAAAGTTGTTTGACTATTACACTTATCACCCAACTTCTTGGTAGGATTTTAAAGATGTGATTTATCCTACGACTATGTCTAAACCGCAAGTGCACGGCGTCTATCGGAGATGCGGCAAGTACGGGTCGATCCCACAAGGACTTGTGGTGCTCTAAGGTTGATCAAGGCTTCCTAAACTGAGTTCTAAGAGATATGAGTAACAACAGGGGGGTGTTTTAGTGTGTCAAAGCGACTGAGTTTGTAGTATGACTCTAAACTAAGGCAAGGAAAATATGGAAAGCACCAGGGTGATCAATCCACCCCTAATCTCATGTGAAGCAATCTATCTTAAGCCAAATCCTTGAGCTTTCCATGAAAGCTCAAAAAGAGATGTTTATTAACTGATTTTGGCTAACAATCCCCTAGTATGAGCTGTCTTCTTACAGTACAGCTCATCACAGGCTTGTTAGCTTCATCAGCTAACTACTAATCTTACACAATATCACATAACAAGATTAAACCTAACTAGATATGCTTGACATTGAAAATCAGGGGTTTCATCAACACCCTGATAAATTAAATTAAAACATTAATTAAAGTATGTAAACACAAATTAACACTAAGCTTGTGCTCTGGCTAGCCCAGGCATAACCATTATCATCCACAAGCCATTTCTATTTATACATGCCAACTTTCCAAAACCCTAAAATTCATTTCAAAACACAAAATAAACAAAATAAACCAAAACCCGATCGCCCATGCTCAATCACTTGTTCCCTCTGCTTGTGCGGTTTGATTTGACTTTGCTTCCCTCTCGTTTCGCAAAACCCTAACCCTCTTCTTTCTTTCTATTTCACTTAGCCTCTGTGGGAAGAAGCTATGAGAGAAATAGAGGGAGATTAGAGGCTGAGATGATGGTTGTACCGGTGGTTGTATAAAAGAGATGGTGGGAAGTGGTGCCGCAGAGCTTGGCCTGTGGAAGAGAGGGGATGGTGCTCTCGCAAGCTCGTCGGGGATGAAGGAGAGAAGAGAAGAAAGAGAAGAGGAAGAGAAGAAATGAGGTGGGTCGAGAGGGTATAGGGGTTAGCCACTTCTGCTGGTGAGGCAAGGATATCAAGGGATGATGAGGATGGCGAAGTTTAGCGCGGATGAGGAGTAGATGATCCTAACGGCCGAGAAGAATGAGGCGATTTGTGGGAGCTGAGAATCAAGACATGATGTGAACGATGGAGCGACCGTAGGATGTAGCTAGACACGATCTAATCTACGGATGAACGCCTCGGATCCGGGGTCATGGGTAGTTTCTAGCCCATGTCTTCCTTGTTGGGTTGCAAACCGATTTCAAGGCGGCTTTGGCTATCTCGCCCATGTACACTTGCCTCCGATTCTTCGCTCTTTTGGCTCCTCAAAATTAATTAATACAAATATTTATTCTGAAAACAAAGAAAACACAACTGATAATATCTCGATTTCTAAGCGCAAAAGATGAGTAAAATACCAATAAAAAGGTGTATAAATATGCACTATTTGGCACTCATCACTTCTACTACCATTAGACTGATCAAAAGATTAATCCAATTGTACACTTGAACAATTTAGTAATCAATCATAAACCATAGGTATAGAAAAGACAATCGAGAATATGATAAAAACTTCGAATTAACTTATATAATAATTAAGTTTCACGCCCAGAACATAGAATTCATCCTAATCAATAAAGGTTTAGCAACTCATGATTACAAAAAGAATGGGTTCCCTAAAGGGGTAAACCCTAGGTTTTTAATGAAGAAGAAAAATATAATATGAGATGTGTCCTCATAATGTATCAAATTCTCCTTATATAGTACCCACGAAATATATGGTTTAGAATCCTTCCTGGACCGCGTTTTCCTTGATTTAGAAGCCCAAATTCGCGCCTTTTATGTCTGTCTACGGTTGGGTTTCCCAACCGAATGTTCCCTGACTTTACGTACGGTTGAGTTTCTTTCTTCATCTACTCCTTTGTCTTCCTTCACCATTTTGGCCATAACTTCTTCATCCGACGTCCGATTAAGCTCATTCTTTTTGAGTTCTTTTTGTATCTTTGTCCTCTACAAGATGGTGTGTTTAAATCCTTCATATATTCTAATTTGTACCTACGGTTTGGTTGAGAAAGCTTTCCAAACCGTAAGTTTTCCTGGATTTGCATACGGCTTGCTTTCCTCGCCGCAAATCTGACTCTGAAAATTCTCTTGAACCTGGTGCATCTACGGTGGGGTTTCCCAACCGTAGGCAGTTCTGTAACTCGGTCCTTTCCCCTTTTTAGCCATTTCAACCCCGATTCCATTGACTTTGGATGATTCACCTGAGTAAACACATAAGATAGAAAACAATAGTAATACAAGGATAAATGCAAGAAATCCAACTAAAACAAGCATGGAATTGACACTCAAATCATGTAAATAAAGAACTTATCAAATTCCCCCACACTTGGGTTTTGCTAGTCCTCGAGCAAACTATCTAAAAATACAACAACTCCATGTCGTCGAGGATACCGGTTGCACTTAGCATGTGCAACAGGCCTTTAAACCCCTAGGTGTCCCTAGTGGACGAGTTATAGTCTCGTGAGGGCTTACAAGAGGTATACCCACAAAACCCGCTCCAACTTCACAAATGCCCAGCTTCCCAAGCATCCAAAGAGCTATGAGGACATAGAGTTTCTGCATGCTAGTAATAAGAAGTTAGAAATACCAAAGAACATATTTTGATTCTTAAATGTTGAGTGAGAAATAACCACACCATAATGAGAGAACGCGTGTTTGAGAGCAATCAATAAGCATTTCGCCTCGACTTATGCCTCACTTAAAAGGATTTTATGATAATTGCACTCAAAAAGACAACTTTTTTATGGGTCTCACATGTGTGCAGGTAGGAATAAAGAGAAAATCCTACACACGTTGAATGGTGGGAAGGAAACCTTCCGAATAATTTCTGGAGACCCCACAAGATCGTGGGAAATAAAAGACTTCTTATAATGATCTCTAAGAAAGGAAATCAACCATTATTATTAAAAATAGAAGATGGGAGTACTTACCACATTTGCATCTGATTGCAATGATGATAACACCACTCTCACATCATCCAATAGAAACGTAGTCTTCGGCTTGTCTTCTTCATCTTCTTGGTCTTCGTCTTCGATCTTCAACTAATGATGATAAACTCTTGAACTTCGAGAACTCGACAATTTATAACTCTTTCTCTTCAATTTTCTTGTTGCTTGAAACTTCCTTATAGATATTTCTTCCCATGGCCTTATTGAACAAATAACAACCTAAATGCAAATCTTTTTGTATTTTCTCTCTTTTTTTTTTCTTTTTTTCTTTTTTTTTTTTCTTTTGTCTTTTTTGTATTTTTTTGATAAAAAGATTGCAACTACAAAAATAATAATAACGAAATTAAAATTAACATGGCCATGAAAGAAGTACTTTACCACTTTGTTCTTCACAACTTGTATTGTCTTCGTATCATAAACTTCAATAACTCTCATCTTTTGATTTTCTTCGCTCTTGTAAATAAGTCTTCATACTTGGATGTATAATTCGTTCCTTATGTGTAAGTCTTCAACATGTATATAAAAATGTCCTCATTGTATGTTGCTTTACTTGAATATGAAATTTGAACGTCTTCCACTTTCCTTGTAGATTTTGATGTCGCTCCCTTGTTGATGATGATGTGTTTCTATGGACCTATTGTTGGCGAGAAAGAGAATGGTGCTAACTGCAAATCAAACTACAAGAAGATGGTTTTCATCTATAGACGACACCCTCATGAATGACAAAATTAGCACTCAAGAGATCAAAGAGTAGTGCTTCTATTGGTGAGATGTTGGGTAGCTCACCATTCTACCCGGAATTAACGTACGGTGACACACACTCAAAAGAAACCTCTTTAGTCGCCTACAAAGAAATTTGGTCCTATGCCTCATGATTTGAAAATAGGTAGTCTCCACTAATGATTGATCAACAACTCTAATAATGCATTTCTCCCTGCTCCTAATTTGCATCACCGCATGATTAAATCCATTATTTAACACTCTAACAAGCAAGAAATCCGAATGAGTTCCCAACACTTCCAAGTTCGCTATGTCGGTCGAATTTCTATGTAAACATACCTAGAAATATGCTAAAGTGACTCTAAAATCTCTACAAGTTGGAGGTTTTATTCAAATATATACAAAAATTATAAAATTTGACTCAAAAAGGCTAAAAACTCTATATGCAAAAGACTCCCCACACTTAAACTTCACATTGTCCTCAATGTGTAAAACTGAAAATTCTGAATTCTGACGTAACAGCATATAAAATGCAAAATCTGTACAAATTGGTAAGGAATTTGGGAAAACTCCATTTCACAAAAGTTGTTCATCTACGTGTTTTCTACACAGTGTCAAAAGGGCACAATGTTTCGATAAACGGTCTGACAGTTATGGTCTCTGGACAGAACTACGTGCAGTCTGAATTTGTCTCGATTTAAAAGGTATTCGCCTTTAATTTTCTTCTAAAATAGATTATAGACTCAATGAAATTAAACATGGGATGCAAACATGACATGAAAACAATAAAAACAAAAAATAAAAGGGTTTAAGATACAAAACCTATGGGTTGCCTCCCATTTAGCGCTTGGTTTAAAGTCGCTCAACCCGACTTTCTTGTTATCGTCCATATACCAACAATCAAAAATCTCAATCTGCCCCAAAACAATTTGCAATTCTAGTAACAACTTCACACAATGATTAGCATAACATATGAATAATGAAATTGTTATAGCTTGAAAGCTTCCCCACACTTAGTCCTTTTACACTCGGAAGTGGATAAATAACATAAAATAAGGGAACTTCTTCGGTTCCTCTCGGTGAACCCGCATTGTGCTAGAATCAAACACATCAAGTAGTGGATAATTAGAAGTAAAATAATTCTTAAGAATTTTAGAAGCACAAATACTCAATCCTAAGTGATGTGGATCAAAATATTTAGAAATATGCAAAGGATTAGACAAACCTTCCACAATCTCTCGATTGCAGATCCTCATCATTCTTAAAGAATTGCAATGAATTATTTACCTCGTTTGTATCGTGATCCTCTATCAAACTATTTAGCCATTCTTCGTCAGTTGTTGCTTCAATCAAAATCTCAGCATCATTATAATCCTTGGCTAGCTCAATTGGGTCTTCCACAACTTCAACCAATTTGGTTTCACTCTCAATCTCTATTTCTTCAAAACCTCATCATCTAATCGAATCATCTCCTAGAAAGTCTAGTTCATTGGTGCAAATTCTAAAATCATTGTTTGAGTACGTTACACCATTTATAACAACGGTTATGTCATATCCATTCTCCTCCTTTTGAATAGGTGAGTGATCGTTATAATGATCCAGAGCTGAAATAACATTACCATTATTGCAAGGACTTTCCAAAGGTTGCTCATCTTCAAGATAATCATGAATCGTATATCCATTATTGATCATGGGAACGTCAAAATTGATTTGGATTTGAGGCCAAACTTCTTCCTTAGTTATTCCCTTCTTAATTTGATCCATTTCTCTTCTTAGGTTGTCAATAACCTCTTGAAGTTCTTGAAGTGTATCTTCAGTCTTTTTGTTGTTTACATCCAGCTGTTGGTTTTCCCGATCCAAAATATTCATAAATTGGTGCATTAGATCTTCGAGAATAGAAGAACTATCTTTAGGAGCATAATTTTCCATAGTCTGGTCGCGTTCATCCATCATTTGAATGTGCTGGTCCAACTTTTGATTTTACCGATCCATATTATCCATAAATCGGTGCATTAGATCTGTAAGACTAGAAGAATCATGATTAGAAGCATAACTATCCCCCCATCCTTGTGGTTTTTCACTTACATACCCGTCATAAGGTTGTTGATATGCATGAGAATAACCATAAGGTTCCGTAGGATATTGATCATAGCCAAAATATTGGTTTTGATTATACCCATGGAATTGTTGGTAGCTATCATAATATTGAGATTGAAAACAAAATTGATTACCACTATAATATGATGATTGGTCTTGTGCTCCGTATATATTATGTCCGTAAGAAACATGACAACTCACAAGAACAAAAGAAAAAATCTAAAAACAAAAACAAGCTAAACAAATAACAAATAACAAATCAATTAACAACCGCTCCCCAGCAACGACGCCAAAATTTGATGGGCTGTCGTAAACACAACAAATTAATCAAGATATTTCCCACTAATTAACTGGCTATATAACGGTAGTAAGGATCGTTCCCGCAGAGAGCTGTGTAATTGATATGTTATTTGATTCAACAAAATAATAAAAGACAAGGGGGATTGTTGAATAATTAAAATAATAATAAACAATAAGATGAAAAGATGATTAGGAGTCATTCTCCGTTACCAAACGTTGACTTGCATAGTATACTCGTTTACCTTTCGTAAGAATCAATTATCACCAACCGTAGAATAGCAGCTAGCTCAGTGCTACCCCCAAAACTCCTTATACCATAGATACGAAAGCTCTCCAATATCAGATTTTATTCAACGAACCACCAAGTAGTAGCTCACTCAAGGTGTAATCCAACCGAACGCTTTAGCCGTTGTGAATTAGGTTAATCCCAGTAGTTAAACTCTTAGCTCAAAGTTCACTTGCTGATGTTGTCTTCACTCACAATTGCTCCACAGAATCCCTCTGCAAGGTCTCACGATTTCTACTTGTATTGAAAGTTGTTTGACTATTACACTTATCACCCAACTTCTACTAGCATTAGACTGATCAAAAGATTAACCCAATTGTACACTTGAACAATCAAGTAATCAATCATAAACCCTAGGTATAGAAAAGACAATCGATAATATGATAAAAACTTCGAATTAACTTATATAATAATTAATCTTCACGCCCAGAATATAGAATTCATCATAATCAATAAAGGTTTAGCAACTCATGATTACAAAAAAGAATGGGTTCCCCCTAAAGGGGTAAACCCTAGGTTTTTAATGAAGAAGAAAAATATAATATGAGATGTGTCCTCTTAATATATTGGGGTTCTCCTTATATAGTACCCACGAACTATATGGTTTAGAATCCTTCAGGGACCGCGTTTTCCTTGATTTAGAAGCCCAAATTCGCACCTTTTATGTCTGTCTACGGTTGGGTTTCCCAACCGAATGTTCCCCTGACTTTACGTACGGTTTGGTTTCCCAACCGTATGTGCTTCAGAATCTACTCCTTTGTCTTCCTTCACCATTTTGGCCATAACTTCTTCATCCGAAGTCCGATTAAGCTCATTCTTTTTGCGTTATTTTTGTATCTTCGTCCTCTACAAGATGGTGTTTTCAAATACTTCATACATTCTAATTTGTACCTACGGTTTGGTTGAGAAAGCTTTCCAAACCGTAAGCTTCCCTGGATTTTCATACAACTTGCTTTCTCGTAGTAACTCGACTCTGAAAATTCTCTTGAACCTGGTGCATCTACTGGGGTTTCTAACCGTAGGAAGTTCCAAATCTCGATCCTTTCCCTTTTTAGCCATTTCAACCCCGATTCCATTGACTTTGGATGATTCACCTGAGTAAACACATAAGATAGAAAACAAGAGTAATACAAGGATAAATGCAAGAAATCCAACTAAAAAAAGCATGGAATTGACACTCAAATCATGTAAATAAATCACTTATCATTGTTTCATTCCTAACGTATCTTTCAAGTCGTGCTATATTGAAAAACATAACATGCGTAAGTCAGTACATATTGTATATAATACTCTAGTAGATAGACATGATCATAGTATTAAGGAATTATATAACTAAGTATAACGCTTATCTTTTGAACTTCGTAGATATGACATCGACATAATCTTGTATATAGTTTTATGATTATGTGTATAGGTGTATGGTGAAGATTTCATCCTAGGAAACAATGTTTTAAATTTGTTTAAAGGAGTACGTTCATGAACTTGCTTCATGAATCGAAAGGGAAATCAATAGGTTTATTTCCTACTATTCATTGCATATTCTTTGATGACCAATATGTGTGAGTTGGTAGAATCGATCTTAACTCAGGTTATGTATCTTGGTATAACCGATCACAATACCTAGACTTATGATTTGGTATGACCGGTTCTGGTAATTTGTGCAACCCATCCTAAGTAATCACCATGAGATGGTATGATCGATGGTTGTAATTGGTGTGACCGATTCTAGTAACTGGAGTGACCGATCATAAGAGGTTTTGTGACGAATCCTTGTAATTGGTATGACCGATCCTAGTGAATATTGTGAACGATCACAAGTAGATACCATGTGTAGATGGAACCGATCCTTGTAGTTGGTATGACCGATCCTAGTGACTGGTGTGACCGATCACAAGTAAGTACCATGTTTAGGTAAAACCGATCCTAGTGATTGGTATAACCGATCTGAACCCATGATTGTGACTTGGTATGACCGATCACATAATAGTCTTGTAATATTGGTAGAACAAATTCTAAACTTGTTTGGAAGTATGGTAGAATCGATTCCAAGATGCAAATCCGTGTAAATACAAAATAAGGATTTGCTGAGTAAAGATTTTGACATACTTTAAACGTGAGCATTAACTCTTATCATTTATTATTCAAAGATATTCCTTAATACTCAAGGTGATCTCTGGTCCGAAAAATTGAAAAGCATTTAATTATGATTGTCATACTATATGTTTTAATTACCAGCAATTAAAGCATATCCTCTGGAAAATATTATTAGTTAATGCGCTAGATTAATAATAGAAGTTTTCTAAGAGAGTTTTCGGAATTGTAGCTTTGGCATTTAAGTGGAAATAGGAAACCCGAAATTAGGTACTTTAATGCATATCTTGAGAATATTTTCGGTTTTGGAATTTCCTTGTTGTCCAAACAACCTTGGTCTATAAATACCTAAGTTTGTATTTCTAGCAAACTATCCTAAGAGCTAGAAACTTCATTTGTTGTCGTTTCTGGTGGAGACGTCTATTCGGAGAGGAAAGTATCCCAATTAGGTGAAATCTCTTACGACCGCTCGTTTAAAGACTTCTGTAGGATCAAGAAGCTCTACGAGTACCGTTGGTGAAAAACTAGATAATTGCATTGTTATTAGTTTTCAATTTGATTTTATTGACTAATGGTTGTTGAAATTTTGATTGCACCTAGTTTGTTTATTCTTGAGAATCTTCTCTTTTGATATAAGATTCACTCAAACTAGACCAAAGTATCGACGGGATCTTTAGTACTGTTTGTAGATTGACATCACTTTATAGTTTCTCGTTGAGATCTTTATCGATTGATTGCAAATCTAAACTCAATTATTTCGATAGTTATTGGATAAATTGATCTAACCAGACAAAAGGAGTTTATTAGATTAAACGGAAGAGCCTTTATCAACAACTCATCTTATCCTGTAGCAAGATTGATTAGAGTGGTTACCAAATAAATTGTTCCTTTGTTGTGTTATTCACGTACGTGACTCTAGAATTCGAGGGCGCAGGAATACTGGGGGAACTAAATAGCTAGGGGTAGTCTTCTTGGTCTCAACTATACGAAGTTGGTATTAGATTTTGTATAACAACTTAATTGTGAGAGTATTCAAAACTAGACTAGGTCCCGGGGTTGTTCTGCATTTGCGGTTTCCTCGTGAACAAAATTTTGTTGTGTCTTTTACTTTGTTTTCCATATTATAATTGTTATTATAATTAAGTAAAATACACAAGTACATTAACTCCGTAATATCTTGTATTGATCCTATAGAGTTTCGGTTATTACCGAACTTATTATCAAGTACACACCTTGTTGTCGTATCGTCTCGATCTTGTATCCATTTTCAATCACACAAGTGACCTTGTTGTTGCATTGTCTCAATCTCGTATCCATAGACGATCACACGAAGTGTGAATCGAATTGTTGTATTGTCTCGACTCTGTCCATAGACTATAACATTCGGAAGAGGACTTATAGGTTGATAAATAAAAGATTGTGGTGTATTTGGGTACCCTCGTCTTTTCACACACCCAACTTTTTCGTTCGGCAATCTGTATGGACTAAACTCCAATATAATTCCGAGAGTAACAACTTAATAAAACTCAATCAAGAAAAGATGTCAAAAAGCTTTATCTCTTTCTCAACACAACGCAATCAAACGAGATATGAGTCAGTGAACCTGATTGGTGTGAGAATAAGTTGGGTGGTACCAAAGACAAATATCCAAGTATCAATCAATTTATATCCAACAAACAAGGTCGGATTTATCAACTGTGATTGATTAACGCACAACATGTGATATTTCAATTATATAAAGGTAATATAATACGGAAAATAAATAACACAGACACCATAAATTTTGTCAATGAGGAAACCGCAAACGCAGAAAAACCCCGGGACCTAGTCCAGACCTTAACACCACATTGTATTAAGCCAATACAGACTCTAGACTACTACAAGTTAACTTCGGACTTAAATGTAGTTGAGCCATAACCAAGTATCACACCAATTAAGGTACAGTCGCGTTCCTTACACCTTTTGAATCTCGCAAGACCCTGCGCACTTGATTCCCCTAGCTAACGTCCTTTATAGCCTAGGAGTTACTATGACCCAAAGTCGAAGACTTATAAACAAATTGTCTCCCACAGATAAGTTTATTCTTTTTTTTGGTTTCCGTATTTAGATAAAGATCAAGGTGAACAGGAAACACAACTAATAATCCGGTCATATGTCTCCCGAAGAGCATCCTAGAATATTAGTCACCTCAGAATAACTTAACTGATGAACATAAGAAGTTATTGCGGAATCATAAGAGTCTGAGACGAAGAACTGTTGTGATTACTTTGTATATCTTACCTATCGGATGTAAATTTCGAGATAATCTTAGAGAAGATTAAACTCAATACGATAGAATAGTAAGATCATGATATGCAACTACAGAGAAAACAGTTGGACCTGGCTTCACGAATCCCAAGTGAAGTCTTTGAGTCGTTAAACTTGGTTTACAGAAGAACTGAAAACCTAGGTTAAAAGAGAATCTACTCTAGTTTACAACTAGGACACACGGAAGTGTCGACGTTAGGTTTCCCAGCTGCTAGAGTTTTTCCTTATATAGTCTTTCAAATTAGGGTTGCTAACAATCAAAGCTAAGATAGCTTATTAACAAAGCAATCAATATTTACCGTTAGATGAAAACCTGACTTGAGATTCAAGTTAAGTTTGTTTAGAAAATAAGCAATCAATCTCCACCGTTAGATGGTTTAGCTTGATATACACAAATTAAATATACTTATATTTAGATATGGATGAACCCTACCTAAACGTGTATAGCGAGTTGGCTCAATAACAGTTAACCGAAGTTAGCCATATGAACACTTTTAGCTTAGCTATTTTCATCAAACACTTCTAGACTCAATATGATAATCAACCAATTTGATAGATGATTAAATGTATCTAAATGTGTTTTAAGAGAGTAGTTCAAATGCTCAATATCTCATGGAAATATATGTGAAGCATTTGAAACATATTCGACTTGGTTTGTATAAGTGTACAAAAAATGTATACAAGAACCAATTCATGAACGTAATGCCACAGTTCGCATACTTTAAAGGCATTGAAAATTCAGGGACTTTAGTATTTCACAGTTCGCATACATGGTATGCATATTGTGCTGTTTCCAGACATTGGTAGTAGTTCTAAAACTCTCGATAATCAATTTGAAACATCCTTAGAAGACGACAATGGTAGTATTACACATACCATTAGCTTCAAGTAATTTTCAAATGATTATTTGATCAATACGAAATATTCCGAGTTAACATCAAATGATTGTCTCACACAGATCATGTAAGATATTCAAGGTAATTTTCACATGATCAACTTGACTTAATATTTAGTTTCCAACAAATGAATTGTTCATAACTAATGTTGTCAAGTAGATGATGAAGCATTTTAAGCTTTAAACTCATATTTCGAGAATGATATTAACGAGATAAACTCAACTCGAAATTTCAATGTGTATAACATAAAGTCTATATAGCTATACGACTTAGTCTCATTAGTAGATAAAATTGAATAGATCTCTGAGTGATAGATAAGTTTTAGTCTCCACATACCTTTTGTCGTCGAAGTTCCTCCAAAGTCTTCAATAGATCTTCTTATTTATGGTGAATGTCGTGAAGTCTAATGCTCAACTACACACTTCTATCCTAATCCGAGACATAGCTATAAGTACACTAGAAATAAAGATATAGTATTGATCAACTAAATTTGACAACAAGCTTGAGATAGCAACGCTTGCGAGTTCGAGCGAGTAATGCTCTAACAAAAACTAAAATGAGTTTCTGCGGTTAGAGTTTCTATGATTCTCTTGGGAGAGGAGTAGAGAGGAGATTTTAGGTTTCTATGAAAAAAATAATTAGGTAACAAACTATTTAAGAAAAATAAAATAAATTAGGATTATGGATTAGAAAATTTAGTTACAGAAGATGGTCACAATTATATCGTGGAAAGTCTCTCTCATCGTGCTCCACCAACAATAGTTGGATTTGGTTATCCTAATATCAACCCATATTTTGTCCTTGTAACCGAAGCAAAATGTAAACGACCATCTTCTTGGTTTAGGTTCCTTTTGTACGATTTTGATCCCCGAACCTAAAAAAAGCACTATGACAGTACATTGTTTACCCTATAACCAAATTTTAGTTACAAACAATTGGCGAGCACAACAGGAGATCAACCGAGTCTACGGTTTTTGAATTATGTGAGTATCTTGCTTATCCAGAAGCTACCAACGATCGTGTCAGAATAATCATACATCTATATTAAAATTTATTCTGGTTCAATTATACAAGCAAAAAACAATATATGCACTAAAATTGAGTATTTTCTTGAGCCACTGTAAAAGGATGAGTTTTTTTGCTTTTATTTATCAATTTCCGTCAATTAGATAGCATCTTAAATAGGATCTTGAAATAATGTATTTTATTATATGCATAATTTGAAATAAAAAAATTAGTGAGTCTAATTTTTGTTTATCTAAAGAAAAAGGAAAATAAATAATGGATTTCTCATGGTCAAATTTATTGTTGATTTTCAAGACTGCTCTTATTGTTTTGGAAATATCAATAGAATAGAAGAGTCCGTATAAAAAAAAGTAAATATATGTCCTTTTACAATTACACATAACAAACATTATCCAATTATGTGAAATATTTCAAGGCCACTATGAGCGACGGCTATGGAGTGAGGATTTTCATTAAATATGAATGAGTTTCACTGGATTTGCTCAAATTAGGTGCTACTATGGAGTGAGAATACCCATTCATTCATCAATAATCATTCGTGCACTCATTGGATCGAATGAACTGGAGAGGAAAAAAACACCTTGAGCGGCTGAAGATCTGCCTCTCAAACCTAGTTTTAGAGTCTTATTAATTTAAAACTCTTAAAAGCGGAACCCACAATTAGGTTTTATTTATTATTAAAAAAAGAAGAAAAAAATATGGGGAGGCATATGTTCAGCAGCTTGGAGAGAATTTTTCTCCCCAAGCGGATAAATATCCACAGCTTAGTCCCTTAATATAACTTCCCATGATCACAAAAACACTCATTGAATCAATCTCTCATTTGTTTCGACATGTTTTGTTGAAATTTTGTCCTTGTTTTCAAGTTTGGCCATTTGTAAAGATGTCCTGCGCGGAATTCAGTTTTAAAATATTCTCACAAAGTGTTGGAAACAAAGCACAAAAACATATTACAGAATAATTAATCTCAAACAGCTGAGTCACGGACTAGGTCGCTATCTTTAAGGTGTTTCACGACTCTGCCTCTTGATTGTGCTAGCAGTCAATTCTTTGTCGAAAACCCTATGGGATAAAACAGCTGATACTCTCTTGTTCGATTTCTCTGCACTATGAGAAATCGAACCAACAACTACTCTTTCTTCACTTGCTCAGAACCAAAAAAATAGATGAAAAACAATTGTATTTCATCTTCTCCAGAAACTGTTCTTTTATATCTCAAAAAGAAATCAATACGGTTTTTAATGAAATAAATTTCGTAATTAGTGCTCACTGAAAATCCTCGGTAATACTCATAAAACGGTAACAATATAATTACCAAAAATTAATAGAGTTAATTAGAGAATATTAAGTAGAAAAACCGTTTTGGAAATCACCAGACCCCCAAGGCCTCAAAGCCCCGCTCTCCCGGATTTTAATAAATATTATAGATATATAAATATACCTATTCAAATGTATGGGGTGAGACTTGAACCCAAGTCTATAGTGTGGGAGCCCAAAATTATACCACCATACTGTTTCTCTAATTGTGATATAAAATTATGAAACTATGTTTTTAAATATATATCCCAACACAAAGTCATACAAAAAAAACCCGACCATGAGATAATTTTTTGTTAATAAGATTTTGATTGGTGATAAAATTTTAAAATATTCTGTATTGCCGAGGAAAAAGAATAAAATAAAAAGTAAATAAATGAACGAAGTAAACGAAAACCTGGCCATGAGATATCCACTGGTTATCGCCAAAAAGGGAACCCAAAACCCTGGCTGTTAAAAAGAAGCCAAAAAAAAAAAAAAGAAAAAAAATGCCAAGAGGCCTTTCACTATTGCGCCAGAAAAAGAAAATTTCCCAAGCAAGCAGACACAAACCCCCACGATCACCCCGGTCATCATTGAACGTAAGAAAATTACTCCACAAAAGTTAACCATTACAGCCACGTCATATGATTCAATATCATGGTGGCTCTCACAAAGTCATACGCATACCCAACTGCCACCACTTTTACCCTGGACGGACCACATAGATGGTGGTGGTGGTCCTGTATCCTGGTGGATGGACCATTGACAACTAGTCAATTAAAAATGCACCTTATGGATCTAGACCGTCCAGTTAATGTTGAAACTATGCTTTTTTGGTGACCTACCCAATCGAATGAGATAAGTCAAGTAGGTCCCCTACCGACTGACGTAAAACAAAGAACCTCCACCCCACCCCACCCCACCCCACCCATTAAGTCCTAGGAGGCCCGTGCCTTCGATAGTCCAATTTTATTATATTGGCCAAAAGTATAACATTTTATTAAGAACGCGCAACGGGGATACTTATATTAATTGGGGATATGAATTACTAACCATATCCAATAGTGTCCGCTAAGGGGTGTTTGGGGGCGGAAATACTAAAATACCCTTCCATCTAAATTAAAATTTAAGACTAAAAACTAAAATCAAATCCTAACAAGTTCTTAAAGATAAGTTAATTTGAATTGTTGTTGAGCAAGTAGAAGAAGAAGAAATGACTTCATTGAGAAGGTACATGATACCCAATCATATTTAAAGTGTTGTTGTTGTTTTAAAACTTTGTTTGGGTTAGAATCATAAACTAAAACTTTTCATTTTCAGTTTTAATCCACTCCTGGCTTGTGTTCATGATGAATACCCTATTGTTTTTTTGTGCCGACATGGTTTTTAGGATGAATACCATGACGATACTAGTGCCGGCATGGTTTTTAGGATAAATACCATGTCGTTATCTGGTGCCGACACGGTTTTTAGGATGAATACCATGCCGATATCTGGTGCCGACACGGTTTTTAGGATGAATACCATGCCGATAATTGTTATTTCAGACAGATTTTCTGTATGTTTTTATCCTCAAACCGGCACGGTACACTTGGGAATCGACCATGCCGGCACTACTACCGGCACGCTCGATAATGAACTTTTTCGTGCTTAGGCAGAGTGTACTAACAATTTCAAAATTGGGGGATATTGTGTATTGGCATGGTGAAAGTATGAATACCATGCCGATTTGGTCCTCACCTAAGATGGTATTCATACTTTTACCATGTCAGACTGAGTTTTTCAGGCGAAACAATGGCGGATTCAATGAAAAAAAATCAAATTTCAATACATTAATACCTATATATGACTAATTTGAGCACTTGTATATTCAGCTTGTTACTTTCCTGGGTTGATTTTTCACCTAAACCTTCATGATCATAAATATCTTGATTTAATGTTGTTGCATCAACAAATTCAATGATAATGATTTATTCTAATGATTATCAAACTAATCTATTAACTTACCTAATTATATTTAACCACTAAACATAATTAGTGAGGGGTAGATTAGGAATTAGTTAAAATACATGGATAAGGGGTGACTCTGATTTACTATTTATATCCTGTTTTTGTCCTTTTTTCCTCTATCCCCCAATTAATATAAGTATCCCCCAATTACGCGTTCTTTATTAAGTACCTGGGCGAAGCCGTATGACATTTTCTACCTATGTGGGTTGTGTATGGCAAGCGGGCGTAAAAATCTGCTATATTTTTATAGATAAAATTTCTAGCTCACCGTGAATTGTTCGCAAAAAAAGGTTTTGTATTCGGTTTTCGGCTAGGTCTACAGTTACGAACCCTGAGCGAGCCAAAGGTTAACTCCTTCTATGTAGCTGTCTGCCCTTTTTCAGCCAGGATGAAAGGATAAATTATGATAGGATTGGCGATCCGACGTAAAACTCATCCATGTCATCGTGAGATGAAACCCAGAGATAAATGTTTGGGGTGATATTTTCCCGCGATGCGCCATGTTGGAAAAAACTAAGCGAGCCAATTTCTTGGTCTATCTTGGCTGGCTTATTATTTTGTAGTACAAAATTGGTTAGTTAGCTCAGCTGGTCACCCCCATTCCTCACAAGTTCGATGGGTTCCAGCGGTCCCGTGTTCGAGTCACCGATAACGCAGTTCCTTAGAATTTGACATGGAAGATAAAGTTAGTTTGCCCACCTTGCGACATAATCAACCCCTATCCGCTCCTCCTTTCTTGTCTGGTTCCTCTCGAGGATTTCTAGTAGACTAGCACGACAACTTGTTCAGTTATTGCGGTAGAGATCTGCAATCAGGTGAATAAAAAAAAGTGGGAATGTTATAAATACCTTCCATTTTGGTTGACCTTGCACAAATACTCCCAAGGGGTAAAAATTAAGTTTTTTGGAGTCGACTTGAGAAAGTTGCTTCCACGTTTTGGAAGCAACTTGTATAAAGTTGCGTCCACTTCTGGAAGCAACTTGTGCTAGTTGCTTCCACTTTTCAGAAGGTAGGGGTATTTTTAAAAAGGGGAATTAAACGTTTGGTCCTTTTTAAGGTGGTCCCAAGTCTATTTGGTCCTTTGGGAAAATGCGTTTTCTGTTTGGTCCATAATTATTTTAAAATATAAAATAGACAAATACCTTCTATGTTAATTCCTACTTATATTCGTAGGGGGGTTCATTCTGTTTGATGAACTATCACAGTTCATTCTTTCATATGAACACCTAATAAAACCAAACTAAATCATATATAAAACAGAGTTCATTCTGTGAAATGAACACAACGCAAACTTCATTATTATGACAAAAAAACCGAGTTCATTATTTCTAATGAACACACAACAAGAACAAACCAAATTCAAACTAAAATAGAGTTCATTCTTTAAAATGAACACATAACAAAAATTTCGTTATTATGAATAAAAAACAGAGTTCATTCTTTCAAATGAACACCTAATCAAAACAAACTAAATCAAGACTAGAATATAGTTCATTCTTAAAAATTAATATATACATAAGTTCATAAAAATTATGTTATTATGAATAAAAAACAGAGTTCATTCTTTCAAATGAACACCTAATAAAAACAAACTAAATCAAGACTAGAATAGAGTTCATTCTTAAAAATGAATACATAACAAAAACAGAGTTCATTCTTTCGAATGAACACATAACAAAACATTCATTATTATGAAGAAAAACAGGATTTCATTTTTCGAATGAACACCTAATCAAAAATACAGATCTACAAATTCATCATCTTCTTCGTCTTCATCATCATCTTTATCAGCAACAACATCAAACAGAGAAAGGAAAATACACAAATCTTCGTCTTCATCATCTTTATATGATTCAACAGAAAGAAATCTCATCGTCTTCCATAATCAACCTTAATCATCTTCATAAAACCACATCAACGGAAAGAAATCTCATCGTCTTACATAATCAACCTTCATCATCTTCATAAAACCCTAAAAAAAATTCTTCATCGTCTGCAAATAACAGCAGCAGAAAAGACAAAAAGAAAAAAGAGGAGAGAAAAAGTAGATCTAAAACTTAAGAAGATATAGAAAGTGAATCTAAAAATAAACATTTTCTATTGATTTTTTTCTATATATATGGTCCCAAATTGTTCTGTCAGTATAAAAGGAAAATTACATCATTAATGACATCATCCCGCGTGAGTATTGTCCACCCTAGAACCAAACAATAATATCTAGGACTAAACAACAATATACTCCCTCCGTTTTTAAGCCAGCCCAAGTCACAACACAGTTCCGCCACTATTTGCCATTCAGTATGTTCAAGCCAAAGGCAAAGAGAAAGAGGCAGGAACATGGAGATGGATTTTTGAGTCACTGAGAGTCATTACTCGTTAATTTCGAACCCACAATTAGGGATATGAAAACTAATTGGGGGATATGAATTACTTTCCCCAACCAATAGTATCTGCTAAGGGGTGTTTTTGGGGGCAAAAATACTAAAGTACCCTTCCCTCAAAATAAAAATCAAAAAACTTAAAATCAAAAAAACAAAATCATATCCCCATTTCCATCTCCACTTCTTATTAATCACTTTTAGGGTTAAAGCTTTGAAACCCAAATGTTCCCCATTCCCTTTCAAATTCTAAATTTTCCCCACTCCCTTTCAAATTTTCTTCTCCTTCTCTGCCGGCTCCTCACTTTGAAAACGTTTTATTTTTTTCACATTCTAAGTGATGAAGACCACGCCTAAGTGATGAAGACCATGCCTAAGCGATGAAGACCACGCCGATGAAGACCATGATGAAGACCATGTGTAAGTGATGAAGACCACGCCGGAAGTGATGAAGACCATGCCGGAAGTGATGAAGACCATGCCAGAACTAAATGCCGGCATGCTCGATATAAATCTATCAATGCCGGTAGTCAAGTGAAAAAAAAAATCAATTTTCTAGATACTTTTCATTATGTGCCGGCATAGAAATTTAATCATCATACTATGCCGGCATAGGTACCAGCATGCTTGAGAATTAACTGACTGTGCCGGCAGTGGACTGATTAAAAAAAAAAAAAAAAAAAAAAAAAACTTTTTTACATCAAAACCAGAAAATTTCATTATGTGCCCCCCGGATAGTGGCAAACATTTATGAAAAATTCCAACAAATGCCGGCATGGTTTTTTTTCATGAATACAATGCCGCACCAAGCTATTTCAACTACAACAATAGTGGATTCAAAGAAAAAAAAATCAAATTTTCAACCTCTTAGCAAAGAATTCTCTCTTCACAATCATCCTCCACTTTCACCAAAAAAAAAATTCCCTCTCAATTTTTTTTTCCATCTTTCTACTCTCATCTCACTCACCCAAATACAAATACATACTAATCATTTAAAAAATACTTAAGATTTTTACTAATTATTATTAAACACTAAACCTGATTAGTGAGGGGCATATTAGGATTTAAAAAAATACTTAGATAAGGGGTGACCCTGATTTGATATTTGGATCCAATTTTTGTCTTTTCCTCTATCCCCCAATTAGTTTTGATTAGGGGTGTCAATGGGTCCGGGTCCTCCCGAGTATTACTAGGACCCTGACCGGTTACCTCTACTTATAAAGGTGGTCCTGTTCCCAAATTTGTGGACCCAGAACCGACTATGAAAACCCGGCAATTGCCGGTCCGGTACCCATTGGGTATTAAGAAAACTATAAAAAAAAGTCTCAAAAACTTAATATCTTTCTCTTTTTGGCTTGGATCTAAATTATTTTTATAAAAAATTATTATTATTTCTTTATTAATGTACTAAATAAAGATTAAGTATAAGAAAAAAATGAAAAATGAAAAAAAAATCAAAGCGAAAACTAACAAAATATTTGTAATTTTGCTAAAAACATGAATAAAAGAATAAATAACCGGGTGTCCGATACCCGCGGGTACCCAACGGGCATTACCCGTTTGGACTCGTTTATATTCGGGTCCAATCGGGTAATTACCCGCCGGGTCCTAAGTTGTTAATGGGTCCAACTTTAGGACCCTAACCGACAGCCAAATCTACCGAATTCCTGGTAATGGGTACCCATCGGACAGTTACCCTAGTTTTGATATCCCCAATTGTGCATTCTTAATTTCCCAACACACAAATTTATTGAATCATTAATCAACCTAGTTTGTGGGCTACAAGTAATATTTGAAAAGGTCAAACCTGAAATTATAGTCAAATTTTACGGACCAAAATGTTACTTCCCAAAGTCAAATGGACTATGATTAGTAAAATCATGGGTTATATCTGAAGCTCAGGAATACGGCAAAGAAAATTTTAGAAGCTGGATTCCATGATCACTACTCGCCTCGGCCTTCTGTATGTTGTCTAACTTTCCCCCACTACCTTTGACTAATCCCTTTTCTGGTTGTGGTTAGTTATTTTGTCGTGGAGAATTCGTTATGTTCTGGGTTACGAGTCGGCTCTTGCCCTCTTTTTGATTTTTTCCTTGTATAGGGTGTTAGCTTCTGTCTTCCCACTGAACAAGTTTATAGCGCATTAAAATACCAGAAGCAAAAATATTTTGCTTCAAAAAAGGTTAATTTCTTACTTTTAGAAGTCAGTCTGAAATTGCATACCAAAACTAATTTTTAACTTTTTTACTTCCAAATGCCAGAAAGCAATTTCTGAGTGTGTACCAAAGCAGCTGGTAATATGATGTTTCGACTTGATGAAGACAAACAGTCAAAAGTTAGTTTGGCAGAGAATATCAGAATGGCTTCTTAAAAAAAAAAAAAAGAAAAAACTAACTTTTATTGTAGCATTTTTTTTTGTTTCCTACTTATAAAATTAACTTCTACTTCTGGTATCAAATTTATTCTAGTTTTACTTTCTCCCCAAAAGAAGAAAAAAAGACTTTCCCCATTACACACATTTATGACATACATTACACACTCGTGTGTATGATTTTTAAAGCGTACGCGTTTCACTCTTTGAAACGTATGCTTCGCCTTAGATTTTGGAATGCAACAAGGTTGTATAAAGAACTACATTAGTCGAATAGCTTTGAAGCCAATCTACCATGGTGCTATTCGAAGTGGACCCTTTGTGTGTTTGGCTACGCATTCGCAATAATTATAAATATATACCAAGTAAGCATCAAATAATCATCAAAACCCAAGGTGATCACCAAACTTGTGGTACCAAAACCCATTCAAATGTTGGGATCCATTAAACCTTCACAAAATCAAAACCCCAAATATGAAACCCTAAATTTCAAAATTGGTTTCATTAAATTCTTTTAAATTTTGTATTACTTTTGTTTTTGTCGTGATAATTATAAAATATATACCAAGTAAATCAAATTAATCTGTACTCAATATGAAACATGTAATCCTAAGGTTTTCTGAAAAATTAAGTATAAATTAACAGGAGTTCATTTTGACGAATGAACTACTACAAAAAATAAGTTGGAATTAACACGGAAAGATACTTTGGACCATTTAATATTTTTAAATAATTATGGACCAGTAAATGCGTTTCCCAAATGACCAAACAAACATGGGACTACCTAAAGAAGGACCAAAGATTATTTTCCCCTTGTAAATATGAACACGTCATTTCTTGTCCCCCTAAAACTAGTGACGTGTACCCGAATTTCAGGTACGAATAATTCGGTCGCGCATAATTCGGCTCCTTCATAAAAACAGCGAATCTGGTCCTGCGTTGCGTACGTACGCGAATGGGACGGACAAAATACGGATTCGGTATTATTCACGAATTATACTCGAAAGTTCGGGCGAATTGCTAACTAGACTTGCGACCTCTCTGCATCTAATTAGGTTAGACTTGGAACCTTTTAATCAGTCGGAGTTTCAACGAAAGCAGACCCTCCAACCTAAATTTCAATTCCTCCGACCAAATTTTCTCCTACCTTTTACAATTCTATCAACACATTTCACTTACCAATCGAACTAAGGTAACGAACTGAATTTTCTCTCAAGCAATTTCTTTTCATTTTCTTCAGGTTAATCATGATTACATCTGTATCTGATTGCATATGTGGGTAATTAAAACTATATTCCTGAACACTATCTGTTTGTAAATATGCCTAAGAGGAAAACATGTTCTCAATGTTAATAGGAGATACACCCAAATTTCACCTTATCAGTATCATTAACCATACCTGTTTGTGAAAATGACACCCAAATTTAAACCATGACCAAAAACAGTAAAGTTTCTCATTGTAAAGTGGTGGAAGTAGTTAACTCGATAACTGCTCTATGGACTCCCTTTGGAGATCTTCTAGCTAATTTAATATCTGATAGAGTAGAATAGGAGATATTTCTAGATGCTCAACTTGCTCCAGTTTGTAGAATTGTTCTTCCAGTTAGCAACCTTGGCTGACACCTAATCAGAGTGGAACCAAGTTTAATATTTTCTTGACTTTGGATCTACAAACATTAGTTTACCTTGTGGGTATATCTGGATTGAGTGGACAATCGTGCTCAATCAAGCCACATAATGACAGAATACTTGGTGGGGTTGCTTAAGGAGACCATAGTGTAGTACTATAATACATAATACGGTTTACTCTTTCCTGCTGCAGGCTTTTACCTTCCCTTCCATTCGCTTACAACCATATCAGATACTCAAAAGTTAATGTCTGGATCCTTAATTATCAAGCTGCATCTTTTTGTATAAATTAAACCTTTTGGCCAGTTGACACTTACACGGAACTCCAAATAAATGTTTATCTTTGTTTATATTCTCAATGCGGATATTTGGATACGAACCATCTGCCAATGAAACCAGTAAGTTTCAGATTCACCGATTCACCAGATATTGAAGGGAATTCTCAATATGGGATATCACACAATAAGATAGAATATCTATTAGCTGCATTTCTGGGTTAAGGTTCTAAAACATTCGGTTTTCTGAATGTATGATAATCATCTACTTCAGGTTGAACTTGAATCACAGAGCTTTGGATGCTATGATGAATTTGGAAGGAATTTTGTTTGCTGGAGTTCTTTTGATGTACATAGATATATTTGATTGAAGAATTATTGAGTGATAAGTTTCCTTTTATTTGTAACAGAATGGCAAGCGCATCGCGCGTGCGTCTAGACCAGTCCGAATACTAGTACCTTCCCAAAGCATCATCAGATCTCCTCTTGGGATTTTACCTGGGATAAAGGACAGTTCGTCTACAATTACTCTCATAAAACTTGCTTCCTAAAACGGGGGCTTGATTAGTTCGACCACCTCAACTCCTCCCTACTAAAATCGAGGGATCTGAAACACACAAAATTGGGAAAGAACAAAAAATGCTTGAACTCTAGTTTTTCATCTTCTTCTTCTTTAATGGGTAAATTATCAATTTCAGCGATATTAAGCTTATGGGTGATTCCAATCTCTTTAGTGGTCAATCACATTGTCCCTCATCCTTACATGGTGGGTAAACCCCCTTTCTTCCTGATATTCAATCATTTTAATTTTCTGATTCATATATCTTGATTTTTAATCTATATTATGCTGTACAGGATGAGATATTTCATATCCCTCAAGCTCAGGAATACTGCAAAGGAAATTTCAGAAGCTGGGATCCCATGATCACTACTCCCCCTGGCTTGTATGTTCTAATTTCCCCATTACACGCTTTACAAATGTAGACTCATGTAGGACATATGGCGCACCGTAGCTATGATTTTACCATAAATTGTTTGTTGTATCGATGTTTATATTCGGGGAATACTATATAATTCAGTAGTTTTAGTCTCAAATTGGTCAAACAAATCCTCGATTTATACAAATCATATACATTATGTGCAAAAAAGAAACTGAGGGATGTTGATTTACTTACACATGTTAAAAATGTTGCAGGTACTATCTTTCACTAGCCCATGTTGCGTCTTTGTTTCCAGGGATGTGGTGTACTAAAGCCGTGTCTTTGCTTTCTGAAGTTTGTTCCCCTGCGATTCTTCGCTCAGTTAATGGTGTCTTGACGGTTATCTGTAGTCTTTTGGTATATGAGATAGTCACATGGTTGAAACCAGGTTCTGATAAGAGAAAAACAACTTTACAAGCTGTAGTTATCTCATTGTACCCGCTTCATTGGTTCTTTGCGTTTCTGTATTATACTGATGTGGCTTCTCTGACTTTGGTTCTTGCCATGTACTTGGCTTGTCTAAAGAGGCGTTACCAGCTTAGCGCTCTGGTAAGTGAACAATTTGTTAGCGTTTGTTTTATTAAAATGTTCATGTTTACTATTGGCGAAATATCTGTAGTACCTAGAAGTCTTGCTTTTGATTGAACAAAAGGACCTACAAGTTTCTCTAGGTTTTCAAAAACAACTACTTCTTTTTGCAGCTTGGGGCTATCGCAATACTTATTCGGCAAACAAATGTTGTATGGATGCTGTTTGTTGCGTGCTCTGGGGTTATTGATTTTACATTGCTCCCAAAACATAAAGAGAAAGTCCAACCAGATGGTCAAGATGCATCAGTCAGAGAATATGATGGGTTGGCGGACAAGAAGGGCACGCCAGTGAACTCAAACTTGAGAAAACGCAAGATGGATAAGCCTTCGAATGTGGTCAAAAATCCTATTTTTAAATCAGTGGATTCTACCTCAGTCAATACTTCAGGTTCTATTTCACATCTTTCTCTTCTTTTTGGTTGTAGGAACCTCTATGAATAATTTTATAAAGTTCAGCTTAAACTCAAATGTGTATAAATTGGATCAGTGTACTAATGCCTTTTTCCCTATTTCTGGCAGGGTTGCTTGATGAGGCTCAGGTCATTCTTTTAAGGATGTGGAACTTAAAATTGGAAGTTCTGTTTTCCTTCGGCCCATTCTTGGTTGTATTTTTGGCCTTCGTTGTGTTTGTCTTCTGGAATGGAAGTATAGTTCTTGGTAGGTTTCTTTCTTATTTTGCGTGGTCAGCTCTTCCTCTGGTCAGATATGAACATTTTGACATGTTGCAATGCACAATATTTCAGGTGCTAAAGAAGCTCATACAGCATCTCTGCATTTTGCTCAAATCATGTACTTTGCTCTGGTGTCTGCTCTGGCCATGGCTCCCTTCTATTTCAGTTTCAAGCAGTTTTCTATGCTCTGCAAGTCATTGTGGAAGAACAGACCTCTTAGTCTCTTTCAAGTGGTGTTGGTTTCTATTGCTGGTTTCCTCTCTGTGCATTATTTCAGGTCAGTGTGCAATCAGTCAACCAATAAATCATTGAGCACCATAGCTTAAGAATGGAATTTTTCATCCTTTCCATTGATGAATTCAAAGAAATTGCTGGGCCATTGTAGGATAAGTAACCGATTTTCTATTTTCTTATGTAGAAGAAGCTGTTAGTCTCTTATATTGATTTTCTTTAATGGTTTGGTTGAATGCAGCATCGCTCACCCCTATCTTTTAGCTGACAACCGACACTATACCTTCTATATTTGGAGGAGAGTTATTCAATATCATTGGTTGATGAAGTACCTTTTGATCCCACTTTACGCATATTCATGGCTTTCGATCATCCATGACTTAGGTAAAGAAAAAAGCTTTGTGCAGTGTGTTAGTCATTACTTCGTTCTTCCAACTCTCCGTAACGAAAATAGTTTGTTTACTTTTACACAGGTAAAGGTCGGCAGAAGATCTGGGTGTTGGTTTTTCTTCTAGCTTGTGCAGGAGTTCTCGTGCCTGCACCACTGATTGAGTTCAGATACTATACCATCCCGTTCTACTTCTTGATTCTCCATTCTCAAATCAATGATTATAGAAATTGGCTCTTAATGGGAGTCATGTATGCTGCCGTTAACATTTTCACAATGTGGATGTTCTTGTTCCGCCCATTTCACTGGAGCCATGAGCCTGGGACGCAACGGTTTATATGGTAGATACCTCCATAACAGATGTTGCAGAGCACCGTTGATGCCTTCTTATGAGCTTTTACACAAGATGGCATCCGTGATTGGCTTTTCAGCTCCCATCAACTAATCTAACCATGGTATGATCTTGTAACTTATGCATCAAATATTTTTAATCCTGGCTTCACAATCCCTACTTGTGTTTATAGATGGTGAACCATTGGATGCTTGTGATCTTAGTGATGTAATTAGTGAATAGTTATCAAAATTTTGCGCTCAGGGGTCAAAATGAAGCAACAATTGTTTTCCTTGAAAATTTTCTGTGTAGTTACATATTGAGTCCAAATATCCATATGTTTTAGCCTCTTTTCATGCTTTGATTTCTAGTTTGGCAGATATTACATATGTGGTATCTCTATAATGTATGGTCTCCTTTTCTGAAGTTCAAATCTATTCAGAAGAACAAACACAAACTTCCATTTTGCTTTAGTGATGCTACAAACTTTTGAAGATACACTGAACACAAGAAACAAGAAAAGACCCATGTACTAAAACTACATGCAGTAGCAAAGTAATCTGCAGGCAAGACGTCTGCCTTACTAAGTCTAAACTTTTCATCTCTTAGCATCCATGTTAGATTCCACTGCTTGCAGAAAGCAGTGATGTGGTGCTTTGGTTTTCATCATTGTTGAATGGATGACCTTCTTCATCTATGATAAAAAATGCATTCCCTGGCTCATATTTTTGACACCCTAGAAGAGGTTTAAATTCTTTTGTCCTGTCAATCCTTGAAATTTCTTTCCTTGGCATAATGTTCTCTTTGGAGCTTTTTCTCATTTCAGACTTCTTGGATAACGAATCTTCATTGCGAGAATCCTTGACAGGGTTCAATTTATCTGTTGTCATCTCAGGAATTGAACTGTGAAACCCGTTTTGCTGTGTGCTCTTTGTCCCCTCAGTTTCACCTTCATCAACAGAGAACTGAATCTCACAATCTTCTCCGTGATTGACAAACTCAGAATTACACCTCCCAAATGCTCCAACTGGTGATTGATTTTCGTCAGTCATAGAAGATTTCTGAGTAAAGCTTCCAAACCCTTTAATCCCTCGAGTTACCTTACGCGCCCGATTCCGTTCTTCTTTCAGTAATGGTCCTTTCTCCAGCAACTTCAACATCCTCTCAGATTTATTCTTCATTGTAAGCCCCCAATTAAACCTGCAATACAACAAGATTTTACATTCTTTATCACAAATTCAACAATTTCAAGATCTGGAAAATTAGAATTTTCTCAAGTTACTCACCCTCTTTCATCAATATACTGGAAATTCCTCATATCTTGAATCACCTTCATATCACACTTGAACTCCTCTGCAATACTCTCTGGTCCATGTGTAAGAAGATGTTCAAGCAAAACCAAAGTTTTGTAAGAAATCCTCCAATTCTTCCGATCAAATCTCATCAATCTGAACACAGCAAGAATTTTTTTTGTCAGAAATCTGCTCTCAAATTCCAAATCTTCACAAATCATGGAGTGGATTTGTACTTACTTTTTGTGAAGAATCTCAACAATTCTCCAATAATCATCAACTTCAAAAGCAGCTCTTGATATTAAACCCATGGTTTTAGTATCAGGACCCCATGGATTTCCATTTGTAACTTCTTCAGTCAATCTATCCAAAAAAAAATCCCATCCATGACATAAATTTCAATATCAAGATCAAACCCAGAACAAGATTGATACAGAAAAAGAAAAGAAAATCTCTTACAGTTCAGCAGGAGTAACATCAGTAAGAGCTAATCTTGCAGTCTTGATCTTCTCTTTCAGAAAGAATGAAGCTTGTTTCTTGAATTCATGGAAAAACGGAGTACCCATGCTGTTGTTGTTACTGCTACCGACGATCGACGACATATTGGTTTTTCGATCTAACCAAGAACTGTTTAATAAAAGATTAAGGTTCTTCTTCTTCTTCCCTTTGACTTAATTAGGTTGTGCAATGGAACTTTCATGAACTCTAACTACTCCACTGTGTTTTTAGATGATGCAAGAAATATTAACAACTTCTCTTACTTAAAAAAACATTGGCCGGTCAGTGTTGAAGAAAAACACATCAGGTTGAATTTGAAATGAGAAGTTGAAATTTGTGGTGGAGTTAACAGTAACGTTGAAATCTCAGCTAACAGTAATGATTTTATGTTTTTTTGTTTTTGTCTTAAAGCTAGATGAAATCTAGAATATATATAAGGTTTGAATTTCAAAAAAAAAAAAAAAAAAAAAAATTTAAAAAGGGTAAAGTAAGTAACCGTTATCTTACACACCACAACCACAAATTTTTCTTTTACAGTCTTTTTTTTGAGAACGGTCTTGATGAAACTTGAGTTGACGATGAAAGCCATATGCAATAGTATAATCCAGTATTGTTTAGCTTTTACGATTGGATTTCTTCACAAGACAAGTCTCATAATTTCTTGGTGGATTAATCATTTTTGAAGTAACAACTACTGCAAGATCGAGTGTTTAACTACTCTTTAGACAGTGTTTTGAAATTGAAGATATGCCATCAATGTGATGCAAACTATGTCGACCGGCAAACAGAAATTAAGATTGAAAGTGTGGCATCAGCAATAAATAAAACGCACCCCCACTTTGAAATTTGCGAGGTCCTGTATGGTGACTATCGTCCATGTCGATTATGTTGTTTGCAATTTTTTATTGTTTGGGATAAAGAAGATGGGGGTACGTATGATTCAATGTGACTATGTGTACGATTGATCATGCTTCTTCCTACATGTGGCAGCCATCTAATAATTTATTTTATTTTTTTTGATTGATTACCCATCTTGATCTCATATTCCCATGTCATGTTCTTTCCTGAACCTGCAGTGAGAATGAGATTCGATCTAAAATCAATACTAGTATTCTACGTTTTTGATATCGTCGTCATGTATGCTACGTGGTGCTTATATACTCAAATAAATTTGTGGTCGAGTGAAGTCTTATTTTGCTGAACTGATGTGCAAGATAAAGATCCTTCATTAGTATAATGGATCCTGAGTCATTTTTGACAACGAAAGCCATGTGCAAGTGAAGTCTTATTTTCGAAGTAATTTACAACTACTATTATCGGTAAAAAAAAGTGTTAAGCCATTCTTTTAAAAGTGCCTGGACATATAAGGGATGTCATCATCAGTGTGATAAAGAACTTCGCAAAGTATGTCGATCGATATCACTCGGCTAAGAGCAGTTGGTCTAACCAACCATTATTGAGATTCAAACTATGACATATTCATTACTGCATGCTTTGGCCTTTTTTTAAAACTACTTACATCAACTGTATGGCTTGCGGCACATACCGGTGTTTCCAGGCTGCTGGTTTGTCAGCATATTCACACTAACAGAAGCAGAAGGCATGCGTTCCAAAGAACCCGAACTCAAAACTCGGCCGTGTTTATTCTATTCACATTCATCTTAATCATTGTCAAATGTAGTGTTATTTCCTGTCGGAATAAAGATGGGACTTCCGTATTTCCCTAGGCCAGCACCAGAAAAACCTCTGCTAGAAACGACTGTTTTTTTTGTAATAATCTTTGCGACCCGTAATAATCTTTGTGTCAAGGAGATACCATCAACTTCCTTTCCATTCAAATCAAGAGCTCTGTGCAAAGCTTGGAGATTGGAGAACTCGATTAATGCAGTCCCCGGCGGAACTCCAGCGCAACCACCATAGAAGCGGGTCTCTGGAATGTCAATGTGAACGATGGATTCGCAAGTTTTGAAATGGTTTTCTAACAAGCTCCGTATCTGGTCCGCTTTTAGAGAAGTATCGTAGCCTTGGACACAAAGGGTTTCACGAACAATGGCAAGTCTAACAGGACGTCCTAACAAGTATCTGCCATTCGACTTAGCTGCTTCATTTGTAGCTTCTTCTGTTGCAAACTCAACATGCGCAACTCTCCAGGAAGTTTCATACCTGTGGTCGAAAGAGAAACGCACGTCGGCAATATCCGCAACGTTTTCAAAGTGTAGGTGTAAATAATCCACAGGGACAGGTGGAATGATCCTAGGCCGTGGCGTACCAGAAAAAGAATGTATCAAGAGTACCGGATCACCTCTCCGAGTCCGGGTGCAAGAAAAGAGGAGCTGAGACAGTTTGAAAAGTCGGCGAAAAAGGGAAAAGTTGTGATGCGATGGACATCGGGTCTTTGGAGCCATAAATGCGCTGACAAGGTTGGTGAAGAGATAAGAAGGACTCGGTCAAGGAAGACTCGGCCAAGGATCCCAAGGGCGAGATCGATTACCCCCACCCGAACGGACGACATCGAGCGACGAGATAGCAGAGGCAGACATCACTCGGCTTGACCTTGCCGGCCCGAACAAATAAGAACAATCGGTGAGACATCGGCCACCCGAGAGGAACATCGAGGAAGCTACGCCAGGCCTAACACCGTAGTACTGATGTATCATCACTTGTAACTATAAATAGAGACCATGTAGAGAGGAAGAACCTAAGCAAGAAGTAAGAAAGAGAGGGCATACCTAAGGTATTGAGATAAATCCATCTTGTAACCTTGAATCGAGTAATAAGATCTTCTTTTACACCCCCGTGGACGTAGGTAATCATGCCGAACCACGTACATCTCTTGTTCTATTACTTCTTTTGTTTGTCTTGCTTCCTTGTGTATGTGTTTAGTTACCTTTGGATGTAGTGGTAGGATTTTCTACATCTACATTCTGGCGCCGACTAAGGGGACCGTATAACATCTCCGGATACCTTGAAATCGGACACCAAAAGGGGAAACTCCGAGCTCTAAGCCACTTTGTGCGCTGGTTGATGCCAAGGGAGAAACCCTTTCGATCTACGCTATCTTTGTTCTTTTTTTTTTAGTAACGTCTTGATTGAGTCGATAAAGGTTAGCTTTGCGTCCTTGTTTTGTTATCTTCGTCTTCTTAGCAACATCTTGTCGAGATTGGTAAAGTTAGCCTTGCGTTCTTGCTAGTTATCTTCGTTTTGTTATCTTCGTGTCGAATTGGTATAAGTTCGTTTTCGTGTTTTAACCAGTAGTCTCCATTTTCCAAGTAAAACAAGTTTTCCGCTTAAGCGAAGTCGTCGAAGACCGCTCCGTCAAGATAGGTTTGTATGTTTGAGACACCTCGAGAGTTATCGGATGACCCATGAGCTCCTAAATAGCATCTTTCGATGTTGGTAGAAGCTTAAGGGGATTCCATCTCGTGACTTGTGATCTATGGCTTCAAACCCCGTTGCAAGAGAGATTCGACGGCTCCTATCGACGTCCGATGAAGGATAGTAGATGCTAAACGAAAAACTCTAACAAGGCGCAACGCGTAGGTCACTAGGACTATCTTCTAGGGAGAGATATTGTCGCATCTATCTCCATTTCACACCTGTCTTCATTTTAGCAAGGTAAACGAAGCATGATAATGGTGGAAACAGGGCTAGCTCAGAATCGTTGAGTCTAGATCTTGGAAACCATGGCCGGCGGGATTATGGTGAACGGCCTGAGTCTCACCATAATCCTACGCTGAAAGCCTCACAAAGATCGGTGAAAAATTATAGGAATCTTACGGCCATCAACACGACGGTCGTTAAGGGTCGTCGTTGCTTGCCCGTCACCGCCGTGAAAGAAATCTTCGATTCAACGCACGAATGATTAATGATTTCGGCGCTGGGAATGTTAGGACAAATGATGATTAATGCTTAGGAAGAGTACCGAAAGCGATGTGTCAAGACGGCTTTTCAAAATTTGTCCTTTTGCGGCAAAAACGATTTGACTGCTGAGACCAACACACTAGCGTAAAGGGAATCGTACTATAAAAATCTTTTCGCTTCCGCACTTTGAACTGCTTGTACTCCACCCTTAACCTTTTTCGAAAGCGGTTCGAAGTAAGTGCTGTCTACTTTGCTGACGTAGGAACGAACGGATAGGCGAGCCGAGGAACGAGGACGATAGCAAAGGCAATGGCAAGTACCTCCGGGACGAGCGGGATCTGAGAACCGAGTCGCGGCTGGATCCAGCGGGCAAGAAGGACTTACGGACTCCCAGCACGAAGATCGTCGACCTAACGACCGAGGCGAGACTCCGGCGTTGATCAAAGGCATGACTACGGTCGACGAGGAAGTCGATCTGGGCCGAGATGACGACCCCCCACCTGGGAGGTTGAGGATTAACCCAAGTCAGATGGGACCGAGGAACGAGGGCAGCATGGAAAACGGGAGAACTGCATCGGATACGGAGGAGGAGGAAGTCCAAACAATACACGAAGAACGAAGAAGAAAAGACAACCTACGGAACACCAAAGAGATTTGGAACGAGAGGCCGAAAGACTTAGGCAAGTACACTTGGCGGGGAGGGAACCCTAATCGAAACGTCCCCCATAGCGGCTAACCGCCCCCGGCTTCGGCTATTCCCCGATGGCGGTCGATCACCCAACGGCCCCGATCGTCCCTCTATCGCTCTCACCACGAGACCCCAACCGCACCCCCTAACACAACGGGACACCAAGTGAACGGTCACTCTAGTCACGAGAGCACCCGGCCGATGTTACTCGCCATGCGGCCGCCCAAAGAAGACAAGAGGACTGATGAGAGAATTGCGGAGGAGAAACTTGGCGCTAGAATACGAGAATCACCCAACTCGAAATAGGAGGACGGGATCGAGGGGATCATCAAGCCGGCGCCTCTAGAAACCACACTCGCCAAGGACGACCCACCCCCTTCACCGAGCCGAGGGCCAGTACCCGATCCTAATCGACCAAGAGAAGGATATGGGCCGTCCGGGGGATTCTTCGGCCGACGAGGAAGCAACCAACGAGAGTACGGACGCGTCCACCAAGCAAAGATCGAACGACTCGAGCGGATAATAAAGAAACTCACTTTGGAGACAACGAGGATGACAAGTTAGCGAGAGGTAATCAATGAAGCTCGAAAGACACCGTTTACCGGGAGCCGGACCGAACACCATTCCCACCAAAGTGCACGTTGCCAATCTTCCCATCTAGGTTCGACGGCACGACAAAGGCGATGCGGGAGAACACATCAAGATGTACGGCATGTCCTTACTACAGTGGAAAAATCACGATGTGGTCATGTGCAAATTCTTCCCTGCTAGTCTAGAAGGAGAAGCGAAGAGTTGGTTCTACACCCTGCCCGATAAATCCGTTGGGAGCTACGCGGTTTTGGTAGAAACCTTTCTCGAGACGTATATGCATAACAGCATAGCTCGACCCAGAGTCGATAAGTTATTTACCCTGGCACGGAGGCGGGGAACCACTGCGTTCCTTAACGGATAGATGGAGGAAGTTATGCACGGATATAGGAAGGCACCGGTCGACCAACGGATATTCGGCCGGGAGAACTCGCTAAGAAAATCGGACCCCATCGGGTGGCGATGTACACGAGAGAAGCCCAAGACACTAAGGGAGATCCAGGAAGATGCGGGGAGCACTACATCGCCTTGGAGGAGATCCGGGAAGGAGCGCAAGATAGGGGAATACAAGAGCGAGCACCACGGAGGAGGCTACCCCTTGAGAGAAGCCACGAAACGATCCGAGAAACGCCCGGCGCCCAGCCCCGAGGGTGAAAACAAGAAAGTCCAGGTCGAGAGGGGAAAGAAGCCTCGCCACGAGCCAAGATCATACACCCCTCAATGCGCCCTTGGAAGAAGTGTTCGGGGAAGTGGAAAAGAGGAATGATATCCGTTACCCCAAGACTCGGGAATCCAATTCGACGGGACGAGGAACCACCGGTTCCGCCATTATCATCGGTTCATGGCCACTCAACCAACGATTGTAGAGAAGTGAAGGACATCGTCCGGCACGATCCGCGATGGGTACCTACGGCATTTCGTCAAAACACCATCGATCTGGCCCGGCCCGAGGTCCCAAGTACATCAAATAAGAATCAATCGCGGCGCTCGGTTCACTGTAACACCATATCACACTCGGCGACACAAGGATACGATTTAGGGACCAGTATCACCTCGAGAATACACAAGAGGGACAGATCGGGCGAGAGAAATCTTTAGCGTGGCCAAAACCCTCCTATGGAGCCGTGGATGATGCAACCGAATTACGTTTTCGGCGAAAGATGTCTCATTGAACGGACAAGCACATGGAGATCCCTTAGTAATAACCCCGATGATTGAGGAATGGGGGCGTCCGCAGAATATTAATGGACAAGTGGTAGTTCGGTCGAAGTTTTGTTCTATGACACTTTCAAGAGGATGGAATTGTCGATGACATCCCGATCCCATAGACTTATCGAATTTACGGCTTCAACGGTGCGGTGACGGTGCCAAAGGGAGAAGTCACTCTCGAGTCTCGGACGGAAGGATTCCTTGACACATTGACCACCTTTTGCGTAGTCGATGTCGCATCACCATATGAGGCGATCTGGGACGACCTTGGATCGCGGGGATCAAGGGAGTCGCCTCGGCCTACCACTTTGAAACTGCGCTTCCCCTTCTTATCGCGGAGTAGTAGAGGTGCTAGGCGACCCCCAAGCGGCGAGACAATGTGTGCGGAGATAGACATCCAACGAGAACGAGGAAAGACGGTCGAGGAAACGCCAAGAAAAGAAGAAGTCTAAGGAAATGGAAGCGGGAGAGGTGGAAAAGGTGATGACACAAGCCATCGCCACCTACGAAGCGGCGAGGCAGAGACGTCTTATAGCAATCACGGGAGCCGGAAGCCGTCGGCGAGCCAAAGCAAAACTTCTCGGCCTAGAACCAACCCGGCAAGTCAATTTGGCACCGAGGAGGAGCCGAGATTGGTGATGATAGGGTCACGCTTAACGAACGAATAGTCCCAAAGAAATGATAATCCTCACGAAGGAGTACATGGATGTATTCGCTTGGCAAATGCACGACATGGAAGGAATCGACCCGGTTTGCTCACATCATCTGGGATAGACCCCAAGTTCAAGCCGATTAGACAAAAGATGAGAAGAATCGCACCCGAGCTGGCCGCGGTGGAGGCGAGTTGAAGAAATCAGTACGCAGCAGGAATCATCCGAAAAGCCCAATATCCGCAATGGATATCTAATATGGTGATAGTCCCCAAGAGGAATGGGGGCGTCCGAATTTGCGTCGACTACGGCGACACTTGAATAAGGCGTGCCCCCAAGGACGACTTCCCTCTCCCCGGCATCGACCGGTGGTGGAATCCATTGTCGGGTATAAGGCGATAACACTCATGGATGGGTACTCGGGATATAACCAAATCCCCGGCCTCGAAGACCAGGAGCATACATCTTTTTCACGCCGAGAGGATCTGTGTTGTTACACCAAAATGCCATTCGGCCGAGAAATGCGGGCGCTACATATCGTAGGCTGGTGGAGGATATGTTTGAGGACAAAATACACGACACCATCGAAGTATACGTCGACGATATGCTAGTCAAGAGTAAGGTAGCCGATACCCACATCGACGACCTTAGAGACATCTTCCAGACCATGAGAAAGTACAAGATGAGGGCGAATCCGTCCAAGTGCACCTTTTGGGTTACCTCGAGCAAGTTTCTAGGATACATAATCACCGATAAAGGGATCGAAGCAGATCCAGATAAAATCGAGCCGTGGCAATGCCTTCACCCGTGTCTGATTAAGGACGTGCAACGGCTGAGAACGAAACTTAGCGGCTTTAGGACGATTCATCTCTCGATCGTCGGACAAGTGCAAGGATTTCTTCGGGACGCTAAGGAAGGGAGAGAAGTTTAAATGGACCGAGGATGTGAGGAAGCATTCCGGAAGATCAAGCAACATCGGCGGGCCTCTGGGTGTTACAAAGACCCGAGCAGAAGACGTACTAACATTGTACCTCGGAGCAACCGGTCACGCCATCAGCGCTGTGTTGGTCAAGAACGAGGAGCGAAGAAGAAAAGCCGGTATATTTCATAAGCAAGACCATGAACCGGCGGAAAAGAACTACACGAGAATCGAGCAACTCATACTAGCGCTAGTGTTTGCAACGCAGAAGCTCGGACGTATTTCCAAACTCATAAGATTCGAGTGCTTACCAAGTCCTCCATAGAGTCGGTACTTGACAATGCAGCCGGAGTCGGGCGGATCTCCAAATGGAGCGCACAAATAAAGCGATTCGATATCTTTTATGAAATGAGGACGGCAGTAAAAGCACGAGGCGATGGCCGATTTTTGGCGAACTTCCCCCTCGGTGACGAGGACGAAGTAGAGGACATCCCGGAATGGAGGAAGATCGAGAAGATTCACCCGATTTACTCGAGACCTGCGGCCGAGACACGATGGGAGGTTTTCGTCGACGGATCATCCAATAAAGATGGGTCGGGGTTTAGGACTGGTGTTCACGACACCGAAGGGCAAGAAAATGGTCCACTCTTTTAGACTTGAGTTCAAAGCAACCAACAATGTCACGGAGTACGACGGTAATACATGCCCTACGCTTGATTGTGGAGATGGGCATCCAGGGAGGTACGACCGACAAGCGACTCCCGGCTAGTTGTGCGGCAAATCACCTGGGCAATATGCCATACATGACCCTTTCTTGCAAAAATACTAGGAGCTCGCCCAATCCTACATCGGGCAAATACCAAGCATCAAATTCCGACATATCTGCGAAAAGACAATCGACACTCGGATGCCTTGGCATATATCGCTTCCATGTTGGTGACTCAAGCATTGAGGGTATTCGAATCATGAGGATCCTAATGCCTTGATGCCCGAGAACATGGATATCGGCGCACAAGTCGCGGCAACCACTACCGATCAATACCGGGCCGATGATTGGAGAAAGCCGATTCATGAATACCTCGAAACGGAAGGTTGCCCAAGGGGAGGCCCGAGATCAACAAGATCAAGAGCAAAGCCGCCGCGTACGAACTTCGGGATGGCACCCTATACCGAAAATCATACCTAGGGCCATTGCTTCAAAATGCCCGAGTAAGGAAGAGGGCGAGATGATCCTTAACGAATTACACTATGGGGCAGCGAAACCACGGCTCGGGCCGCATGACCTAGCGGCACGAGCTAAAACCATGGGATACTTACGGCCGTACATGAATGAGGACGCGAAGCATATGGCCACCGTTTGCGGCGAGTGCCGAAATTCGGGAAGAAGATACACGCCGGCATGTAACATTAAACTCCGTCATCAGCCCTTGGCCCTTTGCTAAATGGGAATCGACATCGTGGGACCACTACACGTCGGATCGGGACAAAGGAAGTATTTAATTGTGGCCACCGACTATTTCACCAAGTGGGTTGAGCTCTCCGCTAAGGCACATACGGGATAAGGATGTTTTTCGGTTCATCCGGGAACACATCATATGCCGCTTTGGGTCCGGCAGCAATCGTCTCACGACAACGGGAAACAATTGCAAGGCAAAAACATCGACCTACTATTCAACACGTACAACATCCGAAAGAGCAAGTCCACGCCCCTATACCCCCAAAGCAACGGACAGGCCGAGATCACAAACAAGACCATCGCCGATAACATGAAGAAGAAACTCGACGGAGAATATGGGGAATGGTGTGAAGAACTCTACAATGTCTTGTGGGCATATAGGACAACTCGCGAGGGGAGGCAACTGGACTGTCACCCTTCATGCTAACATACGGGACCGAAGCCATCCTACCTACGGAGGCGATGATACCTACCACCGGGGCCCAAGCGTGGAGAGAAACATCTCGGCGGACCTTATCTTGGCTAAACTTGACGATTTGGAAGAAACGAGAGAAATGGCCCTACAAAAGATGGAAAATTACCAACGAAGAATCCAACGGGAATACAACAAACGGGTCCGACCAAGAGAATTCCAACCAGGGCAGCTGGTACTAAAGCTCCTACCTAGCTATGAACGTGACAAGAAGGGCGGTAAACTTGCACCACGGTGGGGAGGACCCTACACGATAGTTGAGAAAGGCGGAGAAGGGGCATACAAGATATCGAAGCGGACGGAAAACCCAGAGCCACGGCCGTGGAACGCGACACGACTAAAGATCTACCATCCGTGAGATCAGGTAAGATATCTTGTCATTTATTTCCGTGAAAAGCCGCGTGGGGTTGGAAATATGACAAGTGCGTCTGAATGGTCGTTTCGAACCCGGGGCGATGGCATTGTGCAAGTCTTGGGCGACTTACACTAACACGGACTATTCGAACTCGGGGCGATGGCATTGTGCAAGTGCCGAGGTAGTTCAGGCCCCGGTGGTTGGAAACCGGTGGCGATTGTCGAGGCATGAGTACTCGACGGTCGAGCGAACAACATTGCTCTCTCGCAAGTGGCCGAATCACTTGCCCAAGAAGATTAATCGATAACTTCTTGGGGTATCGATCCCATAGAAACTAGGCAAGACCAACTCCCCTTCCACGGATCTCGAAAGACGGTGATGAGATGCCTCGGTCGGGACATGGCATCGGGCCGATGACCCTCCTTGTTGAGTGTGTTCGACGAAAACGACATTTGTGACTAACTGTCTATCCATGCGAGGCATAAGAAAGGACAATAACGAGGCTACGATAGAAAAGCCACATACGGGCAACCCAACATAAATAAGAATAATGACGTCGGCGGTATAACGGCATCGGTAGCAAGAAGAAAAATAAATCGGCGGCAAAGACACCCCATAACAAGTTATGCAAGAAGTTAACAAAGTGTTCAAACGAATTACAACCCGAGGAAAAAGGGAAAGACAGCGACGCAGCGCTACAAAAGACATGATCACTATTTGGAAGAAGTAGAACCCAAGATAGCCTTCTTGGCGGCAGCATCGGCTCGCTTCTTATCAAGCACTGCCTTCACACCAGCTTTGACCTGCAAGACGAGCTCCTCACTGAACTTCGCTTTCTCGGCAGCAAGATCCCGTGCTAATCTGCTCCGGCCGCTTCAAAGCGGTGGCCACTCGATCGAGCGGATGAGCCTCCTTCCCCTTCAAACGAATGTTCTCCTCCTCCAACGAGGCCACCTTCTTACCTTTCAGGTTGCCAAAACAACAAGAACGGTCGACCACACAACAACAAAGAACAAGATAACAACATGAAAAGCACGACACAATGCATACCACCTTCTAACAAAGGGGCAATTATTCTAATCGACTCTTCGGACTCGGTCGGGCTACACTCGAGGGCGGACACCTTCGAAGAAAGTTCTAGGTATCATTGTTCATTAAACTCATTAGTGGGGCAATACTTCTTGTGATCACTCCATTCCTCCCTCTGTCGAGTGGGCGGCCCTGCAAACCCGACAATTGAGCACGCACCCAATCCAACTCACCGAAACCTTTACGAATTCCTTAAGCTTCTCATGAGCCTCTTGGCTCGCTTCTCCGTAGCGTCTCTCTCCCCCAAGATCCGGAGGCGATCTCGCATGCGGATCCCGAACTCAAGTCTTAGCCGACCACATTGATCCTCTAAGTTATCGGCTAATAATGTTTTCTCGGCCGCTATACCTTGGAAGTGAGCTAAGTCCGCCTCAAGTTATCTATTTCCTCGAACATACTCAAACGTCTCGTCTGGATAAAGTTTGGATTGAAGATCTTCATATCGGTTTCTAGACGATCAATTTTGGCATCCTTATTGACTATTCTCTGCATGTAAGTTCGAAACGTGATCCCGTTCTATGTTCGCTTCCCTCTTCAACAGACGATACCTTGTGGCGGCTTCGGCCTCCGCAATAGAGGATTCTGCTAAGCGGGAATACTAAGCTTAGGATATTGGCACTACAAGATCAATCATAACTAGTTGCAAGTAAAACGAATACCTTGGGTTTTGGCCAACTCCCTCTCCAACCCTCGAGACCGTTTCGCGCTCCCCGCCGCAACAAAAGACGAAGATTCTCCCTTTCGACGGCCTCCCGACGTTGGATGGCGCTCAATAGCGCGCGGTTGACATCCTAAAAACAATACCAACATGGTCAGCCCTAAACAAGTACAAAAACGCAACGCCCGAACAGCTCAACTCACCGGGAGGTCGAAGGTACTTTTCGGTGGCCTCATACAATGCGACGGCATTGACCTTCTCTTCATCGGACAAAGAGGCGAAATCAGGAGAGATGAGTGCCCCAAGTGAGTTGCACATAGGGCTCGAGATAGTGAAGGAGGTGCTGCTTCGGGATTAGGAACCACGGTAGGGAAAGTCTTGATTTGACCATCGACATTCTCCACATCACGGTCAATCAAATCGCCCCCACCACCACCCGATTTCCCACCGACCCAATTCCCCCTCCTTATCAAGAGCATCGTCCTCATCGTCAAAAGGTCTTCTTCATCATCACCATCGAAACAACATACACAAAGTGCCATCGGCAAGCACAATCCCTTCACCGAGTCACTTCCTGGGGCACATCCTTCTCAAGGGGCGGGCACATCCTCCTTAGGTTCTTTACCCCTACCCTTAGACTTCCCACCTACAAAGGCGAGATGAATCGTCAGGACGATTTAAGAGGCGACCTCCCGGGAAATGTGACAAAGGTAGTCGATCATCGGGATCCTCACCATCCTTCGCCGAGGTACCGGCGGCCTTGTCAACCTTGAACTTCTGCGTACGGTAGACGTCGGATCCATGCAAGGCAACAAATAGGGGCACGTACATGTACGTTAAATAAAAAACAATAAGTATATTTGTTACCTTCCCTGTATCCTCCTCGGCTCCGCCAATCCTATCCTCTTCCGATGAACGGAAACCTCAGAAGGAGTACCACAGGACTTAGTCCAAAAACACCACCAAAACAAAATACTACCCGTAAGTCTCTTGAGCCGATCAACCAAACTAGAGAGACAGAGAAATGTACCGACCCGATCAACGTTGACTACCCAGAAAGGATAAAATTCGGCGTGAGGAGGAGGAGATTGCCACTCAAAAGAGGGCCTGGAAATAACCAGCGGAACCCGGTCCCAAGCCGTGTCATTGGTATGACGGGCGTGCTTGTTGGAACTCTTTCCCTCGGGGTCTTCATCCAAAAGAAGCCTCCTAACTCCCTCGGGAAGAGTCTTATGACGGTGAGGACTGGCAGCAAACCCGGCGAGATCGCCATTTGTGGTGGTCCCGCTCCTATAATTATCGGCGAAGCTGGCAGGGGTATAATCACTCGCCTGAGAAGGATTGAAGGTAGACCAGGCGGTAGGAGCACACTCGCCTCGACTACGCCTCTCCCACTCGGACAGGATGCGGAAAGTGTTACCGTTCCATTGGGCCAAGGCACGACATGGACGAATCTTGGAGAGAGCCTCGTACAGGAAGGGGCGACTAGGATCATATAGAGGGAAACGCAGCCCGAGCTCTAACTGGCCCCCTGGTGACAATGGTCGCCTCGGCCCGAATGGGGAAACCTCAAAACATCCTCTTTCTTCGAGAACACCCCTCTGGCGACAAGAGCCCGACGTCATACCCCGTGAAGACCAAACTCATCCTTCGGATGTTGAACATATTGCTCGTCCGTTAAGTCCTTAGCGGTCCTCTTGTCGACCCCTACAAAGAAACGAAGATGGGTTATCGGGAAAGATAGAATCTAGAGCGCGTAATCATACTTGGAAGGACTCTCCATGACGAACGGGGAATCAAGTGATACGCCCGTCTTCATCGGAAAACACATAACTCACACACCTTCTTTCCGTCATCCGAGGAGTTGAAGACGCCATAAACCGATGAGAAAACGGCAAGAGAAGCGAAACACGGCCGGAAGTTGCGGCGGCAACGGAGACGGAGAAGACGACGGATAAACGGAGAACGAGAGGAAAAGATTTGTCGAAGAAGGAGTCAGCAGCAACAAAAAGAAGACGGAGAAGGAACAAAATTGCGGAGAGAACAGAGGAAGAATGAAGTTGCGGAAAGAACAGAGGAAGAATGAAATTGCAGAGAAGGAAATAAGAGGGAAGCAAGGTTTAGGCCCCGGGCTTATAAACCCCCCCCGTGGTGGCCGTGAGAGAAGGTGAACCGGTCGCAGAATCAAGCGAGTGGGGGACAGCATGCGTGAAAACCGGCATGACCGAGGACGTGGGAAGACGAGGCGGTTGTTCTCCCCACGTGTTGACCACACGAGTGAAAGAAGGGGCATAAATGTAGGTGTAAATAATCCACAGGGACAGGTGGAATGATCCTAGGCCGTGGCGTACCAGAAAAAAGAATGTATCAAGAGTACCGGATCACCTCTCCGAGTCCGGGTGCAAGAAAAGAGGAGCTGAGACAGTTTGAAAAGTCGACGAAAAGGGGAAAGTTGTGATGCGATGGACATCGGGTCTTTGGAGCCATAAATGCGGCCCGACAAGGTTGGTGAAGAAATAAGAACAGGACTCGGTCAAGGAAGACTCGGCCAAGGATCCCAAGGGCGACATCGACTGCCCCCAAACGGACGACATCGAGCGACGAGATAGCAGAGGCAGACATCACTCGGCTTGACGCACCGGCCCCGAACAAATAATCGGCTGAGACATCGACTGATCACCCGAGAGGAACATCGAGAAGCTACGCCAGGCCCTAACACCGTAGTCTTGATGTATCATCACTTGTAACTATAAATAGAGACCATGTAGAGAGGAAGAACCTAAGCAAGAAGTAAGAAAGAGAGGGCATACCTAAGGTATTGAGATAAATCCATCTTGTAACCTTGAATCGAGTAATAAGATCTTCTTTTACACCCCCGTGGACGTAGGTAATCATGCCGAACCACGTACATCTCTTGTTCTATTACTTCTTTTGTTTGTCTTGCTTCCTTGTGTATGTGTTTAGTTACCTTTGGATGTAGTGGTAGGATTTTCTACATCTACACAAAGAATTTGATCACTTCAGATTTATTAGTGTCAAACGGTAGGTTCTCAAGACAAAGTGTTTTTGATGCTCCAGTGCCTATCGCTTGACGGTCAAGTTGAATGCGTCTCCCAAATAAGTCTACCCATCTTAGCTTCACTGCCATCTTTGCAGCTTCTTCGGTTGCAAACTCAATATAACCAGCCCGGCTGAACTTATGATTCCTACTAAAACACATATCAACAAACAGTTTCGCATTCAACTAGGGCAGAGCGGCGGTCAATCTTATTATACATGCGCGAAGAGCAATACCTTTGCAAGATTGCTAATAGGATGAACTGCTTAATTAGGGGCGGACCATATTTCATATACGATAAAACATCTGTCATTTTTGAATGGTATACCCCTAATCTTATTGGTACTCCCTATTAGCAATCGTACTATATGGGTAATTTCAATATTCATCGGCCCATACTTGCGAGTGCCCTAATGCGACCAACATTTTAGCCCAAGTCCAATAAAATGGACGGCCAAGATCGTAAGATCTAACATCTCTCTTATATAACTCCTCAAACAAAAAATTTCTCAGTTCCTCCAAAACCTAAAATCTCCGCTGCGGCTCAGAAGAAGGAAACGAAAGGCTTTCTAGGGTTTTCTTCATCATGGTGAGATTCGTGGTTCATTAATTCGTGGTTCGTTTCATTAATCGTCTCTATTGATGATTCTTATTCTGATGGTGTTGTTGTATTTTGCAGGTTCTCTCAAATGATATCGATCTGTTGAATCCACCAGCTGAATTGGAGAAGAGGAGGCACAAGCTTAAGCGTTTGGTTCAATCCCCAAACTCCTTCTTCATGGTAACTACTCCTAGTACTAATCACCATCATCATCATCATCATCATCATTATCAATCTCTTATCTATGATTTCTTTTCATTGAATCTGATTTGGGTTTGTTTGCTTGTTTGTGTTTGAAACAGGATGTTAAGTGCCAAGGATGCTTCAACATGTAAGTAGTAGTTATTACATTAGACCTTGATTGATTTATATTCTTCAGTTTTTCTTGTGATTTTGGAGAATATGTGAGTAGCTGAATCTTTGTGTTGTTGGATTTTTGATGGCAGAACTACTGTATTCAGTCACTCACAAACAGTGGTTGTATGTGGAAATTGTCAAACTGTCTTGTGCCAACCAACTGGAGGTAAAGCTAGGCTTACTGAGGGATGCTCATTCAGGAGAAAGGGAGATTAAACGGATAATCGAGTGATGTGGTGATGGTAGAATGAATTTTGTTTTTCTTTCTACTTTTGTTTAGTTTTAATTGGAGAATGGAAGCCAGGGTATTTGAGAAATGGGTTTAGGATTTTGGTATTGAAGTAATTATGCTGCTGGGACGTCCTGTCTATTGACATTTATAGTTGCGGATATTATCATCTTTTGACAATAGAAATTTGGGGTTATCAGTTATTCACGCTTAAACCTGCTTTGCTTTAGTGCTTCATGTTTCCGTTGAATCGAACCTGCTTTGCTTTGTTCAAATGATAGTGTAGTGCTTCATGTTTCCATTGAATTGGTATTACAGCTAGTTTGTGAAGCATGGTTGATTTTGTGTTTAGTTGCATTCCATGTCTCTGTGGTTCATACTTGCTGCCTTGTTTTTATCTGGACATATAGGTTTCACATTATGCTAATCTTGAATTACTGTTCTTGGTTGGGAGATCCGTGTAATATGTTGGGATGTGTAATTAGTTGCCATATAATGCAAGTATTCCCGTCTACTCTTCACTAGTGATGCTGTTTTTTTATGTTGGAATGTGTTTAGTGTGTCATTCACATTATTTTTGTATATGTTGCATTTTAGTGAGTTGGCTTTTGTGTATCAGTTTTGATATTTTGTCTGAAATCATTTTTTTGCGATGCACTGGCAGTCTGACCCTAATTTCATATTAGTAAGGTTTATACAGTAATAAATGATTTTTTACTTTAAGGGTGTTGTCAGTTGGTACATGGTTATCATAAGAGTAAAAGATGGACACCAGCAGGGAATAGAAGACGTAAATATTGTTCCTAATATAAGACTAGGTTTTTTTTGGTATGTAGTTGTTAGCTGAACCATTAGAAAAATAGTGACAACTTTAGAATTTGTTAGAAGTTGTAGATATGATAGTAACTTGGAATCCGCAGGGAAGTTCACCTTTAAGGAAACATCATTCGCAATTTGGTAGATATTATTAGGAACTTAGATGCTGTTTTAGCTCATAGAAAATTGAGATGGCAGAAACATCTGTGCAGAATCTGATAGAAGGTTAGAAACACAAAGGGAGGGAACGTGCATGATTCTCATGAGTCTGTTGTTTCTGTACCCGTCTTTGATCTATCGTGCATGAGTTAGAAACCGGCTTGCCTAGGGGTGTACCAATTTGGTGTACCAAAGGTGGACCAGCCACTCCACCCTTGGATTTGTAGGGGCTGGGATTTTAAAGGTATGGGTGAGATTACCCCTATTCAATCTATATGGGTGGAGAGGGTTGGTCTACCGATTTGGTACACCTAATTGGTCCACCTTTAGCTTTTTCGGTTGGAAACACAAATGTGGGAACACAATGCTTCTCACAAGTTTTTAATGTTGGTTCTGTACCTGTCTTTGAGATTACATATTTTCTTAATTTCTTAAGGTAGATGGGTATTGATTGTTTGGGGTTGTTCTGTAAGGTTTATACAGTTAAATTGATTTTGTTGTTGAAGGGTGTTGTCTGTTGGTACATAGTTATCGTCAGGGTATTAGTTGGAAACCAGCAGGTAAATCTGTTAGACTTCTATTTTGTTTGATATGTAGTTATCCTCTAAACCATTAGAGGTACAGTGACAACTTTAGAATTTGTTAAGAGGTACATGACAGTGGAAACATCTTTCATGATTCTCACAAAGTCTGTATGTTGGTTTTGTATCTGTCTTTGATGTATTTTCTTATGCTAGAGGGGTATTGATTGTTTGGGTTGTTCCGTAAGGTTTAGTCCCCTGGTTCATCAGAACTAGTTGAAATGCTTTCATGCTTTGCTCCTACTTTTCTGCTTATGCAACGGGAAGAAATGCCGCGCCACTGCTCTCTCGAATAGGTTATGACATTTTTTTTGTTAGTCCGGACTCCAGAGTTATTTTTTTTAGCAATGGATGCATTTTCTTTTCAAGTATGAAACTGCAGTGCTTGGGTGTTTACTTCATGCTTAATTTTCTTTATCATTTTATTATCATCTTTAGCTCTATGTAGTCAGTATCGGCCGATATATCGGGGATATTTTGGATATCGGCCTTGGAGCGGTAGGATAAGCATTGTATCGGGGATACGATATCTTGGCGATAATATCGTCCAATATAGTCAAATATCGGCCGATACGGCCTTGGAGCAGTAGGATAAGCATTGTATCGGGGATACGATATCTTGGCGATGATATCGTCCAATATAGTCAAATATCGGCCGTATCGGCCGATATATCGAGGATATTTTAAGATATTCTTGATGGAACTTTGGATGATTTGCAAGATATTCTTGGTGAAGAAAGTAAGCCGGTTGGTAGTAGAGGTGCATGTAGCTCTCGAAATAAGTCTACTTACCCAACCGATTATTAGTAATGATGGATATGATACTGATTAATTGATGTTAGACATTGATTAGGTGGTAAACTTAAAAGTTGTTGAAGTTACTTTTTTGTTTCTAGTTTGAACTTTGAACTTTTTTAATTACCATTTTAGACAGTAAATTTTATAGTTGTTGAAGTTACTCCCCTGCTTCTAGTTTGAACTTGTTTATTTATCATTTTAGGCAGTGAACTTTAAAGTTATTGAAATTACTCGTGTTTTTGATAAAATTGATGGTAGCTATAAAATTATAGTCTCTAAATTTGGAACTGATATTATAACGATAATATCCCCGATATAAAGTCGTACCAGTGTATCCTTCCTGGCCGATATAAACCGATATCCGATATTAACTACATTGCTTTTGCTGACATGAATCGTAGTGAGAAAATAGCAGCTTGAAGCTTTGATTTGAGTGTCACATAGGTGAGACCTCATTCTTCTATTTTGGTTATGAATCTGTGGAATTCTTGCTGAATCACATTGACACATTTGCAATACAAAAACAAAACTAGTTGTTAGAGAGTGTTTGTGATTGAAACTTGTGTGTTTAAAGTTTAAGGTTGTCCCGAAAGGTTTAGGCCCCTAAATAGGTGCTTCAGATCTTATTTGTGGCTTGCGCCTTGAAACATGAAATAAGTTGGTAGTAATAAGTTAGTAGTTTTTGTGATTGCTCTTACCGTGCTTGTTGGATCTTGTTTTGTTTTCCTTGTTTATGTTGGTATGTGCGCATTTGATTGATGTACTGAACAATAGGTTGCCTTCTCTTGTGCTTCTAGTCAGAAGGCCATACTGCCTGATACCTCTTAGAGTATGGGCCCATGGGCCGACTTTTAAATAACAATTCAAGATCAAATCCAAACAAGCTTGGTAAAGGGGCGGCAGGAAATGGTAGAGGGGCGGCAAGGGTGATAGCAATGTCCCTCTAATTGGTTAGGGGGTGTCCTATAGGGTGTATAAGTTTACTGGATTACCCTTTTCACCTTAAATGGACTAATTTACCCTTACTTTTTGATTAAAAAGACCGAATTATCCTTCCCCATTTTTAACCTAATTGAATCGATGAATGAAATTGTTTCTCTTTTCTTCTCCTCCTCTCCTCCATTAAAATCGATATTTCATCGTCCTCTTGATTCATCGGCGATTTGAAAAATTTATAATACCCAGTTAGAGTTTAGTCTATTGTTTTTGATTTAAGTTAGTTTTGCATCAAAAATTAGGGTTTTGGATCGAAATTGAAACTGGAATTTGTGTGTTGTATGTGAGTTACGGTTGGTAATAACCCAGATACCAACCGTACCTGTATTGGTTGAAGAACATACGGTTGCTAACAACCCAAATACGAACCGTACCTTAAAAAATTGAGAATTAGGTTTAGTACGGTTGAGTACGAAACCTTAGTTACCAACCGCACTGGGGGTTCGGTTGGTAACTTAATGAAAGTTACCAACAGTATATCATCCTGAATGTTAAGAATTTTTGAAGTGATGATGTACGGTTGTAAACTATTGTTGACTTACCAACCGTACATAATCATGTATGTTAAGAATTTTTGAAGTAGTTATGTACGGTTCGAAACTATAGTTGACTTACCAACCGTAGTTTAGTTACGGTTGGTTTCGTTTCCTTTTTTATGAACCGTAATTAGTTACGGTTCGTATCCAAGATTTTCTATCAACCGTAACTGGTATTACGATTCGGTTTTTCCCCAAATTGAACCCGATTCTGATTTGGTAACTAGCTTATTTCCAACCGTATGTTCTTGAGAAAATTTTAAAAATTTGATCTTTTACATACTTTAGATAATTTTGATCAACAAAAAGCTAATGGGAACTAATTTTGATCACCCACCTCTAATTTGCCACTTGAATCACTCATTTTGGTTGAGTGAATCAAAATCTAGGGTTTCACAAATATCACAAAAGTTTTTTTTTTCTTCTCCTCAATTTTTTTTTCTTTTCTTATAACTCTAAACATCTGATTTTTGATTCTATAATAAGTGAAAAATTAATTATCAAAATTAATCTTGATTATCTACACTAATCTTGATTATCATGACTAAACTTGATTATTAACAATAAGGGTTAATTAGTCATTTCCAGGGTTTTATTGATAAGGGGCACTTGAATTTACTTCTAATGACCTTTTTTTGTCTTATTAGGTTGCCGCCCCTATACCGATTCCTACCTCCCCTTTACCAAGCTTGAATCCAAAACTAGTAAGCAAGAGGAAATTTTCAATTCAGCTGCAGTAACATTATCCAGAGCAGTTTTGATTTTTTTCTTTAAGAATAAAAATGAAGCTTGTTTCTTGATCTCAATCTAAGCAAGCAAGAAGTGTTCAAATTTGTTGATCGTTACGGATTTTCAGCATAGATCTAGCTATATATTCCGAACCTGAACAGTTCGTTTAGAAATCTAGCTTAAGAATCAAATCCCTCACAGTATGTGACACTTTGGACACCATTTTTTTCATAAAATCTAAACGGTAACTGATATGAAGAAAACATGTTTTTCTCACAAAGCTCTGCATCTGCCTAAAATAAACACACTCACACTCGAAATATCAAACCTCACCATTTACCAATTTTAATTTCAGCGTTAACAAATTTGTTGATTACCATCTACTGATTTTCAGAGCGATAGTGTCATATGTTTCGAAGTGTTCTCAAACTCTAACATAGTGGCTAACGGTGCAAATATATACTCCCTCCGTTCCATTTTAGATGATGTTTTAGGGTTATTTTCTTGTTCCACAATACTTGAAAGTTTTCATATTTCCCCACAAAACTACCAATAATACCCTAACACTTTGTCTTGAAACTATAAGTTTATTTTAAAATGCACTAATAGCAATTAATGTTTGAAGACTTTTCTCATGGGTATAGTTGGAAAATCTTCATATCTCTTTTCATTTCTTAATCTACGTGAAAACTCTTAGAATGTCATCTAAAGTGGAACGGAGGGAGTAGTTAATTCTTACTTACTGTTTGACCAAACTGCCTGATGACTTTAGTTTGACTATATTTGGTAAAGGAAACCAGACTCACAAACCAGGCTAAATTTTGCATATATATACCGCCGTCAGCCGTGTTCCGAGGCCAAGGTTATTGTGGCTCTTGTTGGATTACGAAACCCTAGCTGTTTAGCCTTGTTCCGAGGCCAAGATTGTTGTGGCTCTTGTTGGATTACGAAACCCTAGCTGTGCAACAAGAAGAATCTGAAGAAGACACCTATATCTTCACTGATGGAAAAATTGAGTTCAGATATCCTACTAGAAATACTAACTCGATTACCCAAGACTAACGCAGGTTTCAAATCCGTCTTACAGTGCAGAGCAGTATGCCAACTCTGGAGAAGTCTCTTGGCCGGGAAACCAAAAGAAGGTACGCTTTTCGTAAATAGGCATATATGGCCTGGTGATATCAAATTCTACTACAGAGAAGAATCTTCTGAGATGGTTAATCTTAATTGTACCGAACAAGATTTTTACAAGATGTTTACAGAGATAAACAGCATAAAAACTGGTTCTTGGTTATTCAGCTTTGTTGGTACCTGCAATGGTTTGCTATGTTTCAAACTCTCAAAGTTTATATATATTTACAATCCCATCACCGGAGAAAGTATTCGTTTTCTAAAAAATGGTTATCTCAATGACCTTGTTGGGTTCGGTTATTGTCAATCCGCTAACACATACAAGGTTGTTAAGATTGGTCGAAGTGCGATTGTTAACCTAAGTGTACAAGTTTACACTCTTGGTGATGGCAGTGGGTGGAGAGACAAACCAGAAATTCCCTATTGGTTTTCCAGATCAGGCGTTTTAGCTAATGGGGTTCTCCATTGGTTAAACGAAAGATCTGATCACTGCGACATTGTAGCCTTTGATTTGACAGATGAAACATTTCGGTCTATCCCACCACCACCTTTTCATTCTGATTCCTATATGCACGGTGTTCTCGGGTCATGTGGAGGGAACCTGTATCTGTGTGCTTCTTATAGGTATGCAAAGCAAGGTGGAGGCTTGATGGATATATGGGTATTGGAGAAGAAAAATATGAACTCTTTTACTTGGATAACTGTGTTCAGCAGTAAATGGGGTTCACTCTCAGCTTCACTAGTATCCCGAACAGAGAGTGAAATCTTACACTAGTTAGTGGTAAACAAGGTCAAGCCTGTGAGTTAGAACTACACCACCACCTCTTACTGCATTTTCAATTGCTACATGGCTGTAACATCTGCCATATCTGTATGTTGCTCCCAGCCTCCCACCAAGTTCTTCTCTGGCTGATGTCTCTTCTGCCAGATGTCATCCCTTAGTTCCTCCGTTTCCATTTATAGGATGACTAATCCTACTTCATAATATCGCATGGTTCCACTATTGAGAGTATATAGGAGGATTTTGATGTAGCTACCAAAAGCTAAACTTACTGATTGCACGTCCAGGTTTTGGGAAGGCACTTAAACTGCAAGACTAGAGAGAGTTTTCACGGGTAATCTTGAAAGAATTTCTAGCTACTTGCCATCTTTTTTCTCAAGGTTTCAAAAAAATTCTGTGAGGGGAAAAAGAAGTCAAGTTGCAAGAACATGGGGTAAAAATGACGCTAGAAACAGGGATTGAACCTGTGACCTTGTGGTTAACAGCCACACGCTCTAACCAGCTGAGCTATTCCAGCAATTTGCTACAGATTTGGAATCTTTTATAATTCTTGAGGGTTGATGAGCACCCTGGAATCTTGCAGCACCATTGAATTATCGGTGTACAATTTCCGACGATGTAATTTTTGCCAAATGGCTTGTGTTTTGATAAACGAGGAGCTAAGATCTTGGGCATGGAAGCAAACTACGCATAGAGGGGAATAATAGGCTTTGGAGCTTGCAGTGGTGGGACAATTATGCCCCCACTCCCCCATCTTAACATTCACTTCAGCAACTTGAATAGTTGAATGCTTATTATATGAGTTTGAGGACAATGCTTCTGAAAATGAGTAACGTTATATTTTTAAATATACCGTAGATTTCATCTCCAGAGCATTTGCTGTCAAGTACTAGCTGCTAATTTTGTGTTCTAACTGATTACGGAGAGTTATGCTGGACGTAAATATAGGGGATCATTAAGCATGACAGACAAGTTGTACACACTAGCGCAAAAACTACAACTGTAAAAATAATGTGCAGCTTGATAACTAGAAGTATCTGTTATACTCAGTTGAATTCTGTGAAATTGAGACGGCCATTGCCATTTATGTCTGCATTGATAAATCGTTCGTTCCAGCGGTGCGTGTTGTTGTTCATATTTGTTTCACTAGTTATCATTACATTAGAATTTCTGCTGCATACAGTCTATGTAGCATCCAGACTAGCAGAGTTGGTTTTGCCCTTCATAATTGTTAAATATTTTCTGGTATAAATTAGTTCAGCAATATTTCATTTTCAGTTCCAATCTGCACAAACGAAAAAAGTTAACGCGCTCCCGATCACCATCATGTTTGGCATGTTCTCCATATTCCTGTTCATGGCATCAATTTTGCGAAGGCGGCTCATGGTTGTTTCAGAGAAAGAAATGACAAAATCAAGTTCTCGATTAAAATTCACTTTTTTTGGATCCCAATATCTAAGGAAATCTTAAACCTTTTGGATTTCTTTTCCTTGCGGCTCATCTGAAGGAAATGATAGGAGATAAACAAAAATATTCAGGACATGGAAAAGCCAACAGAACCATATATGACTCAACGAACAACTTACATGACTTATTATTACATCAGAGACAAAGCATTTCAGAGAAGTACCCTTTATACTCTATGAGCAGTTTAGTCCCACATTCATTTCGTTGAGCATGAATGGGAAGCCGCTTAACTAACCGGCTATAAGTAGAATCAGGCTTGGAAAAATCTTTTGAAGAATTCTTATAAGTAGGAGTATAACATGGAAAGGATGAATCTCGCCTTGAAGAACTTTACAAATTCATTGGAGCCACTTCAAGAATTTACATATTCATCAAAATACAAACGATCTTGTTGTGTCTACCCGTGACACTAGTGGTGGTTCTCTTACTCAACCCATAAATACTTAAACTTAATAATGTGTGGAACCTCATTATGTTAACTTGATAATATGCGGTTTGCACAATAAATTATATCACGAGAACTATGTTTTCTAATGTCAAGGTTACTCAAGTATTTTACTACCTTCTACTTTATGTTGAATTGTTTATACGGCTCCATAACCCTTAAGGTGGTCAGTGTTTGTAATAGTTTGGAGTTAAGGGAATATTAACGGCTGGACCACCAACCCGTGGCATACTGGTTCATGAACTCCCTACGGAATGTTTTGATTCAAAGAACAATTTCCTTATGAGAAAATGGGTCATTTTATTCAAAAAAGATTAAAACCATGATTGAAATGGGGGGTAAAAAAGTACCTGTGAAATAGCCAAAAAAATAAAATAGCAAACTGATTCATCCTGTCTTAGACTTAAAAAATAGCAAGGATGAAACTGGATGATCCTTATGTAAAATAAAAATAAGAAAAAATATTTGAAAATGGGCCGAGGATGAAACCGGTTCACATCCTCGCCATTTTTAAATTTTTGTCCATTTAAACAAGATCTTTTTAATTTTTTGGCTATTTAAAACAAAAGATCAAACCTAAGTGTCTTTTTCACCCAGAATTGTTGATTTTGGTCTTTTTGACCAATTTTGTGTTTCCTTATTTTATTGAAAGTCTTATCTTGATGATCCTCCATTCTATATATGTCATTCAAACTCTCTGAAAGAAGGTAAAAATAATGGATCAATAACTAGGGATGTTAAAAAGAAGGATGCCGTAGAAGCAATCAGTGTTTTTCTTTGTAAATGAATCAAATCGTCAAGAATCAAGAAGGAATAATCTTCAGGAGTTGCAGAATCCTCCACAGTTACATGCTTGTTATCAACCTTTTATCATGGCAATGCTTTTAGAGAATAGGTGGAGGAGTTCATGAACATTCTTTGAAAGAGGTAGCTCACTATGAACAAAAGCTTTATCTGTGGAAGAATACCTTGTGTAGTCTTGAAACAAAACTTAGTGAGTTTTCAAACATCTCTGAAGATGTGAGAGAACTGAATGATCCAATCATCAATGAATTCTCAAACAATGAGAAGGAATTCTCTACACATATTCTCAGGAATGAATTGATGCGTTACCAATTAACTGCTTATAGGAATTTACTCTTGTTGCTTAAGGAGGAACACTTTGGAGTAGTTTTTATGTGTCATTAGATATTCCAAATACTATCATCTTCCATATTTAAAGTTCACTTTTATTTTGGAAGATGACTCGCAATACCTAATCTTCATAGATTATCAGGGTGTTAGTCGTGGGAGATTTTGATGTATTTCAAGGGAGTTAGCAAATCCCCTGTTAGTCGTGGGGGAGTTTCTACAAATACCTCAAACTCCCTGTTAGTGGTGAGAGATTTCTAGGAGTTTCTACAAATACCTTAAACTCCTGTTAGTGGTAGAGATTTGATTAGAATCTCTTAAACTACATGTTAGTCATAAAACACTAGAAGTATAGGGAGTTTACAATTTGGGGGAGTTTGAGGGAGTTTCATGATGTTTTTGTGCTTAAACAAAATCTCTCAAAAAACAAGAGATTTCTGGGGAGTTGGGTTAAACTCCCCCAAATTGTCTAGACTCTCATACACTCCCTCTAAATCCCTAGGGATTTAAATACATTAAAATCTCTTAAACTCTCTCACGACTAACCCCCTATATATATATATGTATTGCTTATTTTGTGAGATTTGTTTTTTGCTATTATATCCTGGTAATTAGAATATATATCTCATATGTTCTCATAGGTTAACCTCTTAACTCTTGTCAAAAAAGGAGTAAAGTACTTTGAGAATTGTAATATTGAAATCTCACGATTACACTTTGTGAATATATTGCTGACAAGATTTCGTAAGATGTTCTCTGGGAATTTGGTTATCACCTTGATTGCATAACCGCCAGGGAATAAGTGGTGAACTTTAATCACTACGTCCGTACGTGGCTAGAGAAGATATAATTCTTATGTTGAGTCATATTCACATGATTTTCTATTTCATAACTGGCCTAAAGAATAGTTAACGTCGATGATTATCTTTTTCATGAAAATTTTGTATCTTAGTGCCTCTAACATTAAGATTGCTATTTCTAACTTCTTTTTTCGTAACTATTGAGAAAAGAGAAAAATGTTGGGATACAAATCTACTTTGTTCAGAACTCGCGAGTAAATTTGTTAATGTCAAAAAATTAATAATCATTCTCTTGTGTTAGACTAAAGGTCGCTTTTGTTGTTTTTTTTCGGGATTGACATCAAATGGGGTAGAGTTTTTTTGAACTTGCGCTTAAATGGTAGCTCGCGGGCCATAACTCCCCGATGCGCCACTCTGGTGCAACTTACTGGGCTTTAAGACTTCTCTTCGCAGAACTAGAATAACTTGGAAATGTGTGGAATCAGGGGCAAAGCCATCCCAGTGCAAGGGTGTGAACTTGTACCCCTACCCTGCTGGCTCCAAATTGTAATTTACGCCATATTATCTACAAGCTTAATTTTCCTTTTTGGCATCCCCTAAAAATGAAAATTGTACCCAAAGCAAAATTTTGCACCCCCAATTATGAAATCTTGGCTCCACCTCTGTGCGGGAAGTTAAGTCTAGCTGCATCATGCTTGTGGAGTTGGGCTCAACCTAGGAAAGCGTTTATGGATTTCAAAAGTCTAGTAAACCTTCCATGTTTGCATATCCAATCTTATATACATACACTTGACTTGATCACGGAAAACAAACAATTGTGTCGAAAGAAAAATATCAGGAGAAACAATAACCTAAACCTAGCTACGAGCGAAGAATCCCTCTCAAAGCTGTGATCTCTTCTACCACAGTTTCCTGCAAGCTCCTCCATGGTACGCAACTATATATCTCCAGATTTGTATCTTCTCTTCTTCTCTCCTTTTGATTATATATGATGTATCTAACTTTAAATCTTTCCTAAACACAGGGCCGCACTTATCGAAATCCTCGTGGAAATCTTGGTGGATATATATATCATTATCATCATGTCGTAACGAAACCAACTACTCTTACCGCAGACGCAAAGAAGATTATAACACACGTAGATGGAGTGGAATACCTAATAGACATGTCAAATTTCAAGAATCGACGTTGGTTTGAAGTTAAGATAATCAACAAGAAAGAACTTGTGATCGAAGTTTCATTCAGTGATGATATGAAATACATTAATCGGTACTATTCGGGGTGCTATCCTATTCTTCGGGACCCGACTATATCTACGAATACGTAGACAATGTCTTCAAACCAGTATACACAGTAGTCTCAAGGACTACATGTACCCAACTAGGGCAAGCCAGCCCTCTTGCATCATTCTGCCACCGATCTTTGTCGGTTTGAACCGAAAGCAAGCACCATTCATATGCTACCCGTGTTTAGAGGGTCGATCTTTGAGAAGCCTTACCATCACGTGAGAGACTTTGAGGATATTTGTGGGACTCTGCGTTTTAACCAAATGACGGAGGAGTCCCTCAAATTGAGATTGTTTCCTTTTTCTCACGAAAGACAAAGCCAAGTCTTGGCTACATGCCCTACAACCACAGTCCATTAGAACTGGGACGACCTCACAAAAGAGTTTTTCAAAAGTTTTTCCCAAACCATAAGACGGCGAAAATTCGCCAAAGTCTAAATGGTTTTGTGCAATTAGAAGACGAAACTCTAGCAAAATACTTGGAGAGATTCAATGAATTATTACTCCAATGTCCCCACCATGGTTTTGAAAAATGGAGACTCGTGCAAATATTGTATGAGGGTCTAGATGTTAGAACCCGTACCACAGTCGAGTCAATGTGCAATGGTGCATTTATTGACAAGAGTGCTGATGACGCTTGGACTTTTTTAATCGAAGTCGCTGAAAAGACTCAACAATGGGAGTCCATCCGAGAACCGAAACGGACTACCCCTACACAAAATGTTCATAGAATCGAGTCTGACTTTGAGGGAAATGCAAAAATGGCATCTTTGGCCCGGAGAATAGAAGTGCTTGAGTTGGAAAAGAATGTAAAACCTAATGCCCCTACTCTCCGTGACCAAATTGAAATGGCCACTTGTGCCGCATGCCATAGTTCTGACCACCTAGTGGACAGCTGTCCAGATTTACACGCATTTCAAGAGTCCAAAACCGAGCAAGCCAATGCATTGTACCATAGGCAAGAGAACAACCCGTATTCTCAAACCTACAACCCAGGGTGGAGGAATCACTCTAACTTCTCTTGGTCTAAAGGGCCAGTACAAGGGGGACCAACAAATAACAACCAAGGATACTCATATCCTAGAAACCCACAAGTACAACCACCCACTCAGTACCCTGTAGAGAAAAAGCCTAGCTTTGAAGACTGTGTCGTTATGTTAACCCAAAATCTTTCAAGACTTGAGAAAACCACCGACCAACGTCTCACAAACCTAGATCTTAAGATAGGTCAAATCATGATGCATTGAATGAGAGAGAGAAAGGCAAATTCCTAGTCAACCCCAACAAAATCCAAAGAATGTGTTTCAAGCAGGCTCCTCTACCTGCATTGAAACTACACATAGTCATGTGAATGCTATCACCACTCTCCGTAGTGGTAGGATTGTTGAGAACCATGTAGGTGTACCACCGTCAAGCGAGTCTATATCAGACTCACCAGTACATACAACACCGCAGAAAACATCTACTGTAGAGAAAGAATCTGAGCCTATTGATAAAACCAAGAGTCCTACTGATGTTGATGTTCCTGTGCCAAGTCATTTACCTGTTGCTCCATTTCCACAACGGTTGGTGCAACAGAAGGGGGGTAACCAATACAACGAGATTTTGGAAATGTTCAAGAGAGTTAACATAAACATTCCATTTCTCGAAGCAATTAGACAAATACCTACCTATGCTTAGTTTTTGAAGGACTTGTGCACACAAAAGCGTAAGCTTCATGTGCATAAGCGTGCCTTTCTCACTGAGCAAGTGAGCTCCATAATCCAAAACAAGATTCCAACTAAGTTTAGAGACCCAGGTAGTCCAACGATTACATGCAACATAGGCGACCATACGGTCGAAAGGCGTTACTAGACTTAGGAGCCGGTGTGAATCTTTTGCCATACTGTGTGTATGTGCAAGCTGGGCCTTGGGGAGCCTGAAGCCCACACCATTACGCTCGGTTAGCGGACAGATCCGTGAGAATCCCCCGTGGTATTATTGAAGATGTGTTAATCAAGGTTGATAAATTTTTCTTTCCTGTAGACTTCATTGTCTTAGACACTCAACCCGTGCAAAACCCAAGTAATCACATTCCTGTGATCTTAGGACGTCCTTTCCTGGTGACGTCCAATGCCATCATCAACTGTCGTAATGGTGTGTTGAAATTGTCTTTTGGTAACATGACCATAGAGCTAAATGTTTTTAACACTAGTCATGATTGAGAGTCTGATCCAAGACTCTTTGCCCGATATTTTGTCAGTGGACCCTTTGCAAGCATGTTTAGATAACTTTGACTTAGATCTCTTCGATTCTAAGTACATTGGTGAAATTCACTCTTTGCTTGAATCTGTTCCACCCATGGATATTGCTAAATGGCAGAATGCAGTGGAACCACTTCCACTCTCTGATACCAAATCTGCCCCACCTCTTGAGACACCACCTAAGCTTGATTTGAAACCATTATCTGCTACCTTGAAGTATGCTTTCTTAGGTCCTTCTGACACTTTACCTGTGATTATTGCATCATGTTTAGACACGGAACAGGAAAGTAGACTCTTAGAAGTACTTCAAGAACATAAAGGAGCCTTAGGTTGGACCATCTCCGATCTTAAGGGTATAAGTCCCACAATTTGCATGCATCACATAAACCTTGAGGAAAACACTAAACCATCTAGGAAAATGCAAAGGAGACTTAACCCCAACATGAGAGATGTTGTCAAGGGTGAGATTCTGAAACTGCTTGATGCGGGTATCATTTACCCCGTCCCTGATAGCCAGTGGGTCAGTCCCATTCAGGTAGTACCCAAAAAGTCTGGCATTACTGTAGTTCAAAATGAGATGAACGAGCTCGTTCCCACCCGTGTGACCACAGGGTGGCGAGTCTGCATTGATTATAGAAAACTGGAACACGGTAACCAAGAAAGACCACTTTCCCCTTCCCTTCATTGACCAAATCTTTGGAAAGGTTAGCAAAACATAGTCACTCTTGCTTCTTAGATGGCTATTCTACGGATACAACCAAATTCACATAGCACCCGAAGACCAACAAAAGACCACGTTTACATGTCCCTATGGAACATTTTCTTATCGTCGTATGCCTTTTGGGCTGTGCAATGCACCCGCTACTTTTCAACGTTGCATGATGAGCATATTTTCCGACATGGTAGATAAGTTTCTTGAGATCTTTATGGATGATTTTTCGGTGTTTGGTTCTTCTTTTGATGAGTGTTTGCATCACCTCACTTGTGTGCTGATTAGGTGTAAAGAAAAGAGTTTGGTTTTGAATTGGGAAAAATGTCATTTCATGGTTAACTCAGGCATTGTTCTAGGGCATATCATCTCGGAAAAAGGCATAGAAGTAGACAAAGCCAAGGTAGATCTCATTCAACACTTGCCTCAACCTCGTTCTGTGAGGGACATCAGATCATTTCTAGGCCATGCGGGTTTTTACCGCCGATTCATCAAAGACTTTAGTAAAATTTCACGACCTTTGTGCAATCTTCTTGCAAAAGATGTTGCATTTGTCTTTTATGATGCTTGTAAGGAAGCATGGGAGCAGCTGAAGGCTCTCCTTACATCTGCCCCTATAGTCAGACCACCTGATTGGTCATTACCATTTGATATTATGTGTGATGCGCCCGACTATCTTTGTAGGAGCTGTTTTGGGCCAGCGAGTAGACAAACTTCCTTATGTGATCTACTATGCTAGTAAAACACTTAATGATGCTCAATTAAATTATTCCACTACAGAGAAATAGTTGCTAGCTGTTGTGTTTGCATTAGATAAGTTTAGATATCTTTTGTCTAAGAAAGATGCTAAGGCTCGTCTAATTCGATGGATACTCTTGCTACAAGAGTTTGACCTCGAAATTCGAGATAAGAAAGGGTCAGAGAATGTTGTTGTTGATCACTTGTCTAGGTTGAATGTTGAACCTTCTGATGAATCTGTGCTAATTAGGGAATCATTCCCGATGAGCAATTGATGCTTGTGTCCAAATGCCTTGGTTTCTTGATATTGTGAACTACCTTGCTACAGGTAGAATGCCCTTGCATTGGTCTAAACAAGACCGTTCTAAATTCTTGGCTGAAGTTAAACACTTCCTTTGGGATGACCCATATTTGTTTAAGTAATGCCAAGACCAAATCATTAGGAGATGTGTACCCCATTCTGAACAAAGAGACGTCATCTCTTTCTGTCATGACCATGCATGTGGAGGCCACTTTAGTGCCAACAAAACTGCTACAAAGATCTTGCAAAGCGGTTTTATTGGCCAACACTTTGTTTAAGGATAGCCATGCTTTTGTGTTGCTTGTGACCGATGCCATAAATTAGGAAGTATCACTAAGAGAAACATGATGCCCTTACAACCCATATTGATTGTTGAGTCGTTTGATGTTTGGGGTATTGATTTCATGGGTCCATTTCCTAACTCTGAAGGTAAGTTATACATTCTTGTTCTTTGATTATGTCTCTAAGTGGGTAGAGGCCATTGCACCCAAAACCAACGACCATAAAGTTGTTCTTTCTTTTCTTAAGGAGAACATTTTCTCCCGTTTTGGAACCCCTATAGCAATAATCAGTGATGGAGGTAGTCATTTCTGCAATAGACCCTTTGAATCATTAGTGCGCAAGTATGGAATCACTCATAAGGTCGCAACACCTTACCATCCTCAAACCAGTGGCCAAGTAGAAGTTTCTAATAGGAAATTAAGCATATCCTTGAGAAGACCGTCAATCCTTCTAGGAAAGATTGGTCTTTGCGCTTAAACGATGCTTTATGGGCCTATAGGATGCATACAAGACTCCCATTGGGATGTCTCCTTACAGACTTGTGTACGGGAAAGCATGTCATTTACTGTTGAGTTAGAACACCGTGCATATTGGGGTGTGAAGAAGTTGAATTTTGATCTTGATAAGGTGGAACCCGTGAAAACTTCAACTCAATGAGTTAGAAGAATTGAGAAACGATGCATATGATAGTGCCAAAACGTACAAACATAGGATGAAAGTGTTTCACGACAAAGCGAATTCTGCGCAAGTCTTTCACACCAGTCGAAAGTTTTATTGTACAACACTCGTTTGCACTTGTGTCCAGGAAAGCTACGTTCTCGATGGTCAGGACCATTCTTGGTACGTACCGTCTTTCCCCATGGAGCTGTAGAAGTTGAAAACCCAGCAAACAAGAACATTTTCAAGGTCAATGGTCAAAGACTGAAACCATTTCTGGAGCATCTTCCACCAAAAGTTGAGACCGTAGACTTGGAAGACCCCATCTATGTGGACTGACCTAGTTCACTTGTGTACATACTTATGGACTAACAATCCATTCTCTTTCCCTTTTCTTTTTCTTTTTTGCATAATTTTTGATGTGTGCTAACCAACCTTTTTGTCTTGCGCTCTTGATTGTTTGCTTTCAAAGCATTCCTCTTTCTATGGTTTAGCAACACCTTCTTGCATCCGTTAATCTCTTCCCTTTTCTCCTCTCAACATAGTTCTCATGGTATGTGACTGTTTAAATTCTTTATATCTGTTGACACATTGAGGACAATGTTTGATCTAGGTTTGGGGGTGTGATTTGCATATAGAGTTTTTAGTCTTTTTGTTTTACTTCTTTGTATATATATATATAAAAAAAAAAAAAAAAAAAAAAAAACTCTTTGTAAATTTTTGCTTAAAAACCTCCAACTTTTAGAGATTTTAGAGTCACTAGCATGCTTCTAGCTATGTTTACATAGAGTCCTGACTTGAAATAACGAACTTGGAAGTCTTGGAGAACGCAATCGGGTTTCTTAGTTGATTAGAGCGTTAAAGTTGGATTTAACCATACCGGAGGGCGAATTAGGTCTTTGTTTAGATATTCGGTAGTAGAATTGTGATCACCCATAGTGGAGACTACCCATTTTACATCAAGCGAGGTACCGACCTTCACTCTTTGTGACTTTCTAGAAAAGCTGTTAGAGTGTGTGTCACCGTACGTCAATTCGGGTAGGAATGGTGAGCTACCCAACTTCGCACCACTTTCGGCCTATTTTTGATCTCTTGAGTGCTAATTCCGTCAATCATGAGGGTGACGCCTAAAGATGAAAACTCCTTCTAAATATCGATTTGCAGTTAGCATCACTCTCTCCCTCTCAATCAACACATTCATAGAAACACATCATCGTCAGCAAGCGGAGCATCATCAGAATATTTGAAGAAAAGTTGAGATAGTCCAAGGTTTATGTGCAACAAAGAAAAGAAAAATATGATGAGAATTAATGAAGTTTGTGAAATCAAGACAAGTGTAAAAAATTGAGTCTTATTGTTTTATTGTTATTTTCATTCCAAGTTAAGTCAAAAAAAAAAAAAAAAAAAAAAAAAAAAAAAAAAAAAAAAAATTGTATGTTTGTCAAGTTTTTGTGAAGTCAGAAGTTCATCATCAGCTATTGAAGACCGAAGACCGAATATTGAAGACGTTTCTATGAATGCTGAGAGAGTGATATTAATTGCCGATCGGGTGAGAAGGTAAGTGAGTACTCCCATTCTTGCTAATGGTTTATTTCCTTTCTTAGAGATCATCAGAAAAAGATTCTTTTTGTCCACACTTCTGTGGAGTCTCCAGAAATTATTTCGGAAGGTTATCCTTCTCACCTACAACGTGTGCAGGAATTCTCTCTTTATTCCTACCTGCACACATGAGAGACTAAAAAAGCGGTCTTTTTTGAGTGCAATTATCATAAAACCCTAATGGTGAGGCAAAAGTCGAGGCTTATGATCACAATCGAATCCGAATTCTTTCATATGGTATGGTTACTTCTCGCTCAGCACTTAAGGATGAGAATGCGTTCTTTGGTACTTCTAAATTCGTGTTACTAGCATGCGAAACTCTATGTCCTCATAGCTCCTTGGATGCTTGAGACTCTTTTACACTACGAAGTTGGAGAAGGTTTTGTGGGTACACCTCTCCAAACCCTCACGAGACTACAACTCGTCCACTAGGGACACCTAGGGGTTTAAAGGCTTAGTGCATACGCTAAATGCATTCGAGAGACTGCGACGAGGGGTATAGTTAGGATTTCCTAATTATGTTTCACTTGAGGACAAGTAAAATTCAGGTTTGGGGGTATTTGATGAGTGCCAAATATTGCATATTTATACATCTATTTATTGGCATTTAACTCATCTTTTGTGTTCGAAATCGAGATATTATCCCGCATTTATGTGTTTGCTTTGTTTTCAAGAATAAATAATTGTACTAATTAATTTTATGTTTTTAGGTAGTGAATAAAGCTCGGAGAAATTGAGGAGCCAAAAGAGCATAGAATTGGAGGCAAGCGTCTATGGAACAAAAGCCAAAGCCCGCAAGCACATCGGTTGCAACCCAACAAGTAGCAACTCATCTACAAGACATGGGCCCAGGCTACCCACGACCCGGATTCGAGCCCATCCTTTCGAGCCGTCATTTGATCCGAGTCTTCATCCAACGCTCGCTCCAGCTCCTACACATCTTTTCTTGATACTCCCGCTCAACACCAAAACCTCCATCACCCTGATCCGTGAGATCTTCCACTGCCAAGATCCAACGCTCGCTCCACCTTCCTCATCAAATCCTGATGCACCCGCTTCACAGCACAGCCCTATATAAACTCCCAACACCAAAACCTAATCTCATTTCTTTTTCCTTCACCCGACCAAACTCGGAGAAACCCTTACCCCTTCTCTTCTTCCCGACCAAAGTTGCGAGAACCACCTCACCTCCGCCACCATCTCTCCTCCCGACAATAGCAGCTCCAACAACACCATAGTAGCCTATTCCGCCGCACCTAAGTCGTGTTTATCTCTCACATAGCTTCTCATAACCCTAGAAGCTAAGTTAGAGATAAGCAAGACTAGGGTCTTCTCCATCACCACAAGCAAGGCTACCAGAGCCGAATTGGCAGAAGAAAGAGTATGGGTATGTCCTTAATTGTTGTCTAGAGTGTGTGTGAGTGATATAAATTGATGTTTTGATGTAAGAGAGGGGGAGGATGTTTTAGGGTTTAATTTTAGAGTTTAATTTGAAGTATTTTCATTTTCTGCATGATGTTCTAAACACTTAGCTAGGGTGTTGATGAAACCCCTATTGATTATAAGAAGTTAATTCACAATTGAGTTTTAATCTTATTGTTCTGTATTGCATTAGGACTATTAGTCAATTGGTGAACAAATTAGCTTTGTGATAGAGTGTCTTTGTAAGAAGACACTCTATACTAGGGGATAATTTGTGAAATCAATTGGTATAATTTCCACCTGAAACTTCCAAAGGGAAGTGTAAGATCATAATTTAATGTGTATTACCTTAGTATAGGATTAGGGGGTGAATTCAATCACCCTAGTGCTCTCAAACCACTGTTATAACATTTTTGCTCCTCATTGCCTTAGTTTAGAGTCACAGCAACAACAATCTAGTCGTTTCGACACCAAAAACCAACCCTGACTTGTGTTACATTGTCACCTGAAATCAGTAGTAAAGCCTTAGTTCAATCATAGCACACACCACTTCTCTGTGGGATCGACACATGCTTGCCCTTGCCTCCAATAGGCCTGTGCACTTGCAGTTAACGTAGGAAATCATCTTTACAGACCTACCAAGTACTATCTATAGTTTATTATAAAATGCTGCTTTTTGCTATATGTGATTGGATTTTCCTTTTAAGAGGCAAAAGCTTATATAAAAGTAAAATGAGACCTTTCACAACAATTGATAATGACAGCCTTTTTTGATTTGATCATGTTGGGAAAGAAATGGATATAACTTTTGAGTTAATTAACACAAGCTTCTAATAGTGTATGCTCCCCCTAATCATGGTGGAAATTTTATATGAAAACTTCAAGTTTCGTAAAGTATTATCCGATAAATTCGAGACATTGACTCATTATATATGTAATATGTCTTTGGACATTAAAAAATGTAGTCTTACTAGACATACATATTTACCATCAACCATGGGTTACTTTTGGAATTGAAACAAAAAGAAAATAATATGATATTTTTAAAATCAAAAGCTTTGAATATATGCAAACAAATCTTCGAGAACTTCGTGACCTCAAGGGCCAACGAAAGTAAATTATGGACACTTTTTTCACCAAAATTAAATTAAATTAAAATCAATATAGTTACTACGAGGAATAGTAATATTGGCTGCCGAACCGGTGCGCATCCATTGATCTTTTATGTCCTTAGTGTATCAAAACATCAAGTTGAATGGTCCCAATTTGGGATATTAGTATTAGGATGAAAAAATAAATATTGTTTAATGTCCCTAAGGAATGCAACAATCTCCAGTTTCCTTGGTGTTTGCAATTGTGAATAACATGATAACGACATTTTTTCCATCTATGATCTATATGAAAAACAATTTAAATTAGCATATATTATTCTTCCGTAAGAAATGAAGATATAATTGTCATTATAAGAAATGAAGATATAATTGTCATTATTGATTTTGGAAGAAAAAAAATCCATTATTGGTTGAAAAATTAACTTCTTATTGACAAAACTTTAGAGAATATGCTAATTTATATTCTTCCATCTTATGAAAATGATGGAGAAAAACCAATACCAATTGGTCCATACGGTACACCAAAATTGCAACAACAAAAAGGGAAAAAAAATGTCGTATTAGTCATCGCATATGGAAAATTCATTTTGTATTGAATTTGGTTTCTAAATCACGTGATCTTCATCAAATGGACCAAGATACCAAAATTATTTGGTCGTAGATTTTTCAACCATGCATGTAATTAATTACCGTAATGACGATTAATATATCCGCGATGATACCAATTTTAACTTCGTGATTATAATTTCATTAGAGGAACAGAAACTATATACTATCTTTCGATTGATTTTTTTTTTCTTAAAGATTAAATAAGGAAGAAAAATCCAACTGATTCGATATATTTGATCACCGCATCCCATAATTCGATAGGGACCATGTCTTTTAGAATTAATCAATAGATTTCAATGGCACTCAAATGAATAAAATGTGGTGCACAGAAGATATGAAATTAGTGTGGACTCATAGAAGTGAGTTTTGTTATTGGCAGCAAGATAAAATAACAACTAATTAATTTAACTTAACTAAGAATGGTAATTTTGATAAGGGTGGACTTAAGATTACTTCTAATAACCACAAAAAATTCAAATCATGGTCCCCATGGAAAATGGGTGGTGCCCAAAATAGAGTAGAGTGGGTTCGGTCCTGTTGACTTAGTCAACTGTCCGCTTGGTCTTTTTTTATATATTTTTGTTACTGTTTGGTCCAAATGTTACTGTTTGGTCCTAGAGTAAACATTATCCTCTGAGTTTGATGCCTAAAATACCCTTCCATTTACATATATAGAAACAATCAGTAGAGAAAATAAGTTGGATTTACCTTCTCTCTTTTATTAGTTTTCATATCTTCTTTCAACCTTTTTTTTTTCCTTTCTTTTCTCTGCTGCAGATGATAAAGACGATGAAGATAATGATGAAGACGATGAAGTAGATCTTTGATAAGATGATGAAGATGACAAAGTTTTTATATCCTTTTCTTCTCTGTTGTTGAAGTTTATGAAGACGATGAAGCTTTTACGTTTCTTTGTTGTTGTTGTTGAATTTGACGAAGATGATCAAGATTTTGTGTCATTTTCTTCTTTGTTGTTGTTGAAGATGATGAAGATTTATGTTCCTCTCAGGGACGGGCCTAGCAAGGGGCTGAACGAGGCTCTAGCCCGTCCCTAAATTTGCTATAAAAATTTTATAGTATGCATATTCATACTATTTTTGGTATTAGCCCAACATTGAGCCCATGCTTAGCCCATATCCAATACGTGTGGGTGGGAACCAATTTACTTGATACGTGTGAGAGTTGATATTTTAAGGGTATTATAGTCGAAGTAAAGATAAGACTTCTTCGTTGTTCAATCTTTTCCTTGTTCGAACTTAGAGCTTGTGTGCTGTTCCTCTCCTCCTTGACCTTGTTAGTGGTATCCTAGGCTTTTGGTCTCTACTTCGTGGAAGATTACAAGTGAATCGATGAATGCCCAATTGCAAATCCAATTAGTCAAGGTATTTATGCTAGTTATTGTTTTCAATTTTTGTTTTAGCTTATCAATTTAGGGTAGGGTTTTTGTATTGGGGGTATTTGTTTTAAAATTTAGGGCTTTTCAATTTGATTCTAATTCTTTTATCTTGATTAATTGGCTTAGTGGAATGAATTGTTGTTAGCCTGTTAGGGTAACCTACTTCTCTTAACGTGTTTAGGAATTAGGGATATTTTTTTTTTGATTTGCTGAATTTTAGGGGTTTTCAATTTGACCTTACTTTCACTGTGTTATTAGTTTGCAATTGATAGGGAAATTTGGTGTATATGTAAATTACAAATTATGTTACTTAAGATCAGTTTACACTTTATTGTTGTTGATTTTAGTTTTATGTTGGGTATTTTTTTTTAGCAAGTGGCAGATTGTTAGTGTTTAATCATGTGTCAACTAATTTTATTCAGGTTACAATGTCGCTCGACCATCTTCACCCAATGACCAAGAAGCTAAAAACGATAGAGTCATTTTTCAAGCCGAAGGCGAAGGGGTTGACAAACCAAGTGGATCATTTACTTCTACCAACAACGTTAACATTCCAAAATCATCACACCATGAGCTGGTACTTCTCAAAGCAGAGAAAGAACCCATCATATGCTCAACCAACTATATCTAGTAAATCCAAAGAAGTTGAAGTTCACACAAATGTATGTACTGTCCCTACGGAAGCCGGTGGTGTTTCTTATGAGCGCGATCCGGGTCTACGACCTCAAATTTGTGAATATCCGGTGAATCAACGAGATGAGGTACGTCGAGCATATTTAAAACATGGACCTTTTAAACCTAAACTTTCCAAATATCCTCCTTCTTGGGATGGAAAATGTAATCGTTATTTCCAAGTATAGTTGGCTGAAAAGGCACTCATGGCTAGAGTACTCTATCGAAAAGAACAAAGCATATTGCTTCCCCTGATTTATTTTTGAAACAGATCCACCACAACGTCCTGCATTTACAGTAGATGGTTTCACAGATTTCAAGAGGATTGGTTCCAAGAAGAAAGTATCTGAATGTTCATTTGTTAAGCATGTTGGAGATCATGAATCTTTTCACATGGATGCTGTTAGAGGTTGTAAAAATCTACGAAGGCCGTCTTGCCATATTGATAGAGCTATTCGTAATCAAAGGAAGGAGATAATAGAAAAGAACAGGCTACGACTAAAGACAATAATTGAGACAGTTCGAGTGTCGGCTCTTTATGCACTTCCATTTAGAGGCAGTGATGAATCCTTGGATTCGAAAAACCGTGGCAAGTTTATTGGTTTGATAAAGTATGCAGCTATATTGAATGATAAAATTGATGAAGTTGTCTTACAAAATGCACTGAAATGCAATGTATACTTCACCGAAGATTCAAAAGGAAATTTTGCATATTCTCGCTAACAAGGTCGAGATGCTATTCGTGCGAAATTGGAGATGCTAAATTACGATTACGGTAGATGAAGCACAAGATTCTTCAATTCAAGAACAAATGGCTATTGTTATAAGATTTGTTGATAAGGATGGTTTCATTAGAGAGCGTTTTTTTGCAGTTAGAAGTGTTGAGGACACCACAGCTGTAACTTTGAAGAGGGAGATTTCCAAGGCTCTTGCTTCATATGGCCTTTTAATAGAAAATATCCTAGGGCCGGGGATATGATGGCGCTAGTAATATGAGAGGAGCATGGAATGGGTTGCAGGCATTATTTCGTAAAGATTGTCCATATGCTTATTATGTCCATTGCTTTGCTCACAGGTTACAACTAGCATTAGTAGGAGCAGCTGCAAATGAGCAAGATGTTTATCTTTTCTTTGAGAAGTTAGCGGTTATTGTCAAGCTTGTTGGGGCTTCTCCTAAGCGTCACAGTCAGTTGAAATCTGCTGCAGCATTAGAGATTGCCACAAAATTAGCTAATGGCGAACTTGAGTCTGGTTCCGGAGCCAATCAAACTCATACTTTGAAACGTGCTGCAGATACTCGTTGGAGCTCACATTTTGGTTCTGTTTTCAGTTTGATTCGTATGTATAAATCAGCTTGTATAGTTCTACAAAATATTATGAAAGACGGAAAAAGCATTAAGATAAGGGGGACAGCTAAAGGTGCATATCTTGCTATCAGATCTTTTGAGTTTGTATTTATCTTACACTTGGTGAAAAGTGTTATGGAGATAACCGAAGTGCTATGTCAAGCTCTACAACAGAAAACTCAAGACATTGTGAATGCCATGCATCTGGTCAAGACAACAAAAGTGCTTCTTCAAGAGTTGAGAGACAAAAATTGGGTTACTTTTTTTGAAAGTGTTAAAGTCTTTTGTGATGAACATGACATTGTCCTTCCGGAATTTTCAGATCAATATATGATTGGAACCAGTCGTTCTTGTCAGCAGAAAGACCACATTACCATTGAACATCATTACCGCTTTGATATATTTAATGTTTGTCATAGATTTTCACCTAGTGGAGCTAAGCAGTAGATTCACAGAGGAGTCAATGAAGCTACTTGTGCTTTGTTCAGCTTTCAGTCCTGATGAAAGTTATAAATCTTTTGACATTGATTCCCTTTGCACTCTAGCGGAAAAGTTTTATCCTGAAGATTTCACAGTACAAGAATTATGTGTTTTAAGAAGCCAACTCAAACATTACAAATGTGACGTTGTCGACAATCCAGATTTTGGAAACATGACTACTATGGCTGAATTATGTCTAGATTGGTTGAAACTGGTAAGTCAAATGTCTATGATTTGATAGATAGATTAATTCGCCTTGTCTTGACTCTTCCCGTTTCAACAGCTACTACGGAAAGGGTATTTTCGTGTATGAATATTGTGAAACCAGTAGCTCGTAACAAGATGGGTGATGCGTTTCTTGGAGATTGTATGGTAATTCATGCTGAAAGAGAAATTGCCGAAGAAGTGAAATGTGACTCTATCATAGATACCTTCGCTTCATTGAAAAATCGAAAGGTTGAATTCTAATATCGGTATATTTGGGTGCATCTCTTTTGTTATAGATAGTTATTATATATGTATATATATATATATATTGCTGGACCGAAAATCTTCATATTTATGGTCAAATGTTATACTTGTACTTACAAAGTCTTAACGTATAACAACTTTTTTGTTATAAAGTATGCTATCTTTTGTACTAAACTACTTATTTGGAAATTAATGGAGTATAATTTTTTGCTATAATTGGTTTGCCGATGGTTTTTGTTCATATTACGGAGCTGACCTCTTGAGATTTTGTAAGGTTTTTATGATTCTTGTTGTAGCGTGGCAGGTGACGTGATGTATAGTTCACCAATTGCTGATACTATAAAGCTTAGAAAACGGTTGCGATTTCACTGTTGGACAATCGACATATGATGCATTTGCATAAAAAAAGGTACTACTTTCAGAATTTCTTTTGTGAAACTTTCAGTACTTAAATTTTTTTTTTTTTTTTTTTGTATAAGATTAGCCCTACCCAACGATAATTCCTGGGTCCGTCCCTGGTTCCTCTGATATTTGTTCTTCGATTTCAAATGAATTTTCAATTTTTTTGGATTTTTTTTAGTGCTCATTTTAAAGAAATTAACTCAGTTTTAGATCTTGAATTTTTTTATTAGGTGTTCACCATTGCATCGAGATCGAAATGCACCTTTTCTAGTTGAAGATTCTTAGCCCAAGTCACTGCCTCCCACAATCCTATGCATTTCTCATGCTCTTCACTTCGTATTTATCTCAAGTGGATGCATTTTACATCCTGCTGCTGACCTGCAAGATCATGAATCATTAATCCAATTCCTCCAGTATTATTCAATGATTAATGGACTTATTACAGTTAATTTTAAGCACATCAAGGGGTGTGTGTGTGTGGGTGGGTGGGGGGGGGGGGCTCCGATGGATATTATTATGACTCACTGTTGTTACTCTATTCAGAATTGAGGATTTTACGGTTGTATGTTCTTCAAACATGACTCTACACTTTCTAATAATCTTCTATGGGGTAGAATTGCTATTCTAAAAAACCTTGTCACAATGTTTAGGCCAGATATTCCAGGCTACAACAGATCTTTTACTAAGTCAATCTCTGCAAATTTGTTTACGATATAGACTGTCAAACAAATTGTAGACCAATTAGCAAGATTATACGAGGAATTTGAATACCAGCGGCCAACTATGGAGAAACAAACTGTCCTAGATAGATTGCAGTTCATTATAATGTGTGCTGCAGATTCAGATTGATGATCACATAAAAGACATGTGTCTTGTATGTTAAACATACCATACACAGAATATCTCTTGTAGGAAGTAGATTGGAGATACACTTCCATAAGAACTGATGAATTCTTGGAAGGGTATGTAGCTTCCAGAGAGTAGTGTAGATCTTTTGCATTCTTGGACCCAATGATTAAGATAAGTAAGAATCCTTGAACATCTTGTTATAGAAGGACTTAACTAAGAAGTTTTCACTTTTTTCGAAAAGCCAAACAAACCTGTCTTCTTGACTCAAGTGAATTGTAATACGAAGAATCATACTAACTATATCTGAATTGAATAATTCCTGTAAGAGGGGTACATTAAATGTAGTTGAATCTGGATCAAATAGTTAACTTACTTGAGTGTATTAATAATAAGTACATCCCTGTTTAGGTTCTGGTAGTGATTGTAGGTCTGGAATCCACCGGTGCTTCCAAATGTGTATTGTGTTGCCATCTCCCAAGTTCCAGCAACTAGTTTTCTGCACAAATTGTGACTCAAAACTAATACTTCTCTTGGATTTTTTCTTCAGATTAAAAAATTCACCACCTGGAAAGTACTTAGCTTGAAGTAATTTCTACATCATTGAATTTGAATTTGTGCAAATCTTCCATGATGATTTAGCGACTAGAGCTCTGTTGAATGTGTGTATATCTCTAAAACTTGATATCCTCATTTTTTCTTTAGGTTTACTAACTCTCCAAGTAACTATATACCTCCTTTATTAGTTTTTCTTATTTCTCCAAAATGCTTGCTGAGACAAATTCAGTTTATTGACAGAGGTATCATGCAACTTGAAGCTTTACATATGATGTATTGGAATAGCATTTTGAGACATTTTTTTTATCATGACGGACCTAAAAGTTCTGACATATTACTGACACTCCATCTTGAAAACATGTTCTTATGCTCATGTTAATAATGAGTATCAATTAGACAAAAACACCTAGCCGAACTATTAAAATGAGCACATAGATTCATTATCTATCTACGATTAATTAAGAACTTAGACAAAAACACCTAACGGCTAAGATATCATCATTTTCCAACTGTAAATAACAAAAACTTGCTAGCATAAGGCTAGGAAAACATGAATTCCTAGTTTCAAGTGATTTATTTTTGTATAGAGTGTTTATAGATATGATTTTAGCTTTTCCTACCCGTAAATTGTTCTTCAAAATGAAATTGAACTCATACTTTGATAATTCTAACCAATCAAAAACAACAACAAAATTATGAGTTTGTACATCCTTACCTGGTAGATGTTATGGATGAAAGCATAAGGCTAGAAAAATATTTTCCAACTGTAAACAAAAAAATAATGAGTTTGTACATCCTTACCTGGTAGATGTTATGGATGAAAGCATAAGGCTAGAAAAACATTTTCCAACTGTAAATCACAAAATAATGAGTTTGATAATTCTAACCTATTTAAGCAATCAAAAACAACAACAAAATAATGAGTTTGTACATCCTTACCTGGTAGATGTTATGGATGAAAGATTCTCGATTTATTAATCCATCATTATTTTTGAGCTCATCATCTTCATCAGGAACAACGAGGCCAAGAGCGAAGAAGAGTGATAAAACAGTGGTGCCCAAAAACCATTCTATATTTAGGACTATAATATATCGCTATTTCTACTTGAATGTACCACTTCATGAACATATTTTGTTAGGGGAAAAATATCGTTTGGTCCTTTTTTAGGTGGGCCCATGTCTGTTTGGTCCTTTGGTCAAACGCCTTTACTTTTTGGTCCATAATTATTTAAAAATATTAAAACTGACAAAAATACCCTTCCGTGTTAATATTTAGTTATTTTCTTGTAGCAGTTCATTCCAGAAATGAAGTCCATATAAAACCTATAAAAACAAACTTCATTCCAGAAAATGAAGTCCATATAAAAACCTAAAAAAACAGACTTCATTCCAGAAAATGAAGTCCATATAAAAACCTAAAAAAACAGACTTCATTCCAGAAATGAAGTCCATATAAAAACCTAAAAAAACAGACTTCATTCCCAGGAATGAAGTCCATATAAAAACCTAAAAAAACAGACTTCATTCCCAGGAATGAAGTCCATATAAAACCCTAAAAGACTTCATTCCCAGGAATGAAGTCCATATAAAAACCTAAAAAACAGATTTCATTCCCATATAAAAACCTAAGAAAATGTTTTTCTTTTTCTTCGTCTTTTTCTTCTTCTTTGTCAACAACAGCAGCAGAAATATCTTTTTCTTCTTCTTCGTCTTTTTCTTCTTCTTTGTGAACAACAGCAGCAGAAAAATCTTTTTCTTCTTCTTCGTCTTTTTCTTCTTCTTTGTCAACAACAACAACAATAATGTGTTTCTTCATGTTTTTCTCTTCTTCGTCATACACAGCAGCAGAAAAACCTAAAAATTTCGTCATTCTTCATCGTCTTCATGAGTAGCAACAGAAAAAAGAAAAAATGGGGAGGAGAGAAACTGGATCTGAAAATAAGAGGAGAGAGAAAGTAAATCTAAAATAAGATATTTTCTTGGGCTTCTTTCTATATATATATGGTCCCAAAAGGGTATTTGTGTCACTACATGATGACATTTACATCATCCATGACATCACCTTAGGACCAAACAATAATTTATAGGACCAAACTATAATATATTTTCCCAAAAAGGACCAAATAGACACATGACTGGGTCAACATGACTAGACTCTCTCTAATATATTATCCCTAGGACCTAATGGTATTTCCTACATTTTGTTAGCCCTCGAAACTTCTCTCTCTAGTCCAGCCCAACAGGACGCTTCCATGAGAATCCCATATTCTCTGGTTTACGAGCCCGACCGGTCCAACCTGGAGTACTAGTCGTGCCGTTTTACCAGGACCGGCCCATCACGAATCAAACCCTTATTAGTGGTTGTTGACTTCTGATTATCTAAACAGTCTTTCTCTAATCAGAGAGTGAAATAGCAACTTATCATCATCATCCATGGCAAAATCTCTACTCTGGTCAAAATGGGGCAAAAAGGAATGGATAATATCAGCCATTGGGTTCACTGTTGTTTCATTAGCTATCATTTTGACTCTCGATTCATCATCATCATCATCAGATCGTGTTCCTAATCAAAACCAGATAACCACCCCTCTTTTCGATGAGGAGTCACTTGTTGATTTGATTTTATTGCAAAACGCTCAGCAAAAAGGAGCTGGTAATCCAATTTCTTAACTCAATTAGTGAATTTTCAGTTAATTTTGTGATTTGGGGCAATTTCTTTTATGTAAAATTGTGTAATTTGGGCTAAAGTTTTGGAATTTTTGGATATTGGGAGATAGTTTGCTTAGATGGGAGTGCTCCTGGGTATCATTTCAGCAAGGGTTTTGATTCTGGTTCTGAGAATTGGCTTCTTCACATTGAGGTACATACACACAGTAATCCCATTGCTACTTTTTACACTTCCAATTTGTTGAACCACTTCTTGTATTTGTAGTTGAGTGACATATATAGATTATTTGTGTGGTGCATTTATGAATTTGTGATAATGGGGTCATGTAGTTGGAGGAATTCACTGCAGTGGACGCCTACCCGGCCGGGTCCATGAGTGACACTATTGATGAGATAAGTTTTCCCTTGTGGGACTATGTGTACAGTGTAGTAGACCACAAATCAAATACATAGAAGTTTAATTGTTATGTTTCAAGAGTTTCATTGGGGTCATGGAATACTGCAAGCACAGTAGACAACTGTGTTGTCCCCATTTAAACAGTTTTATAGGTTTGATATATGTGTTGGGTCTGCACTCTTGGTATTTGAAACGCTATAGTGCCATGTCGTGGTGAAACTATAACTATGCTAGTTTTTACTTTCCCCCGTGTAGGATTAGTTGTAATCTATAATACGAGTGTAACTCTAACACATGGATTTATCAATGCTATGGTTTGAGACTTTCATTTGGGTCATGGAAGTTCTCGTGGCGTAAAGGGCTAATACTGACATGGAAAGAAACTGTTGTGGCTCGGCAGTTAATAGGCTTGAATTGGGTTGTCAATTGTGATATCCTTTTGTAAAACACTCTTTTACAAAAGGGGACTAATGTTGATGATATTAGTCATGGTACATATTGTTGAATTCAATTTCTGTTTTTTGGACAAGCCAACAAACTAATGTGTTCCTTAAAAATGATATAGTGTTGTTTGTTCTTTACATGGTGTGCTTATTTTTTGTTGTTCTTCTTTCTTGTGAAGGGTGGTGGTTGGTGCGATACAGTTGAGAAGTGTAATGTACGCAAGGGGACTGCATTAGGATCTTCAAAGTTTATGGATCGTAAAGTCCCTTTTACTGGCATTTTGAGCAATATTGAGTCGCAGAATCCTGGTAATACATCTACTTTCGCAAGCACTTAGTGGTAGTTCGCTTTGATAATGAATAATCTTTTCAACTTTTACTTTTCGGTAAATATAAGTTTGCCTTCTATCCTTCAGAGTTCTTTAACTGGAACAGAGTAAAGATACGCTATTGTGATGGGGCATCATTTGCTGGGAATCAAAGTGAACCTGAGGTATATTCACTGTGAAATTTTGAGCATTCCCTGAAGATGCTTCATTTTGTATTGTCTTGGTTGATATTCAAATCACTATTAAGTATTAACTATTTTTGTTTTTTTTTTTTGCGATCGGTGACATTCACATAACTATGAAGGGGCATCCTTAAGTAATTCCAGTTCTCCATTGTTTTTTCTGGTGTAGAGTAGTTCAGGACTCTACTTTAGAGGTCAACTCATCTGGGATGCAGTCATGGAGGAACTCCTTTCATTAGGTTTGGCTAATGCTCGACAGGTCTGTACTTAAAAATACATATACTTTTCTGTAGAGAGTTAGGCAGCTGACATTTAGCAGTTGATATTGTATTGGAAAATTCATTTGGAATTCTATCCTGCCATAGGTTCCTGTATTTTGCATTTTTTGCCGGATAGATGTAATGATAGGGAACATGCAGGCTCTTCTTTCCGGCTGCTCTGCTGGAGGATTGGCGACGCTCATACATTGTGATGATTTTCAAGAAATGCTGCCTAAAGAAGTTAATGTCAAATGTCTCTCAGATGCAGGATTTTTCTTGGATGAGTATGTATACGATGTACTTCAAACCTTTACTCTGTTCATCTTTTTTTTTTTTTTTTTTTTTTTTTTTTCAAAACTCTGTTCATATCTCCGCTGTAACTTATGCTATTTATATATTGCACACTCTGTTGCTTCCTCTTCAGGAAAGACGTTTCTGGAGACCGCACCATGCGATCTTTCTATCGCGCTGTATCAAATCTTCAGGTGTGCCATTTCATCTAAAGAAGAGCTTATGTGATCATCTGAATACAATGTTAGTCTTTATCAATATTTTGTATTATTATCATTTCTCAGGGAGTGACGAAGAGTTTACCGAAGGACTGTATGTCGAAAATGGAATCATCCGAGGCAGGTGTCACTTTCATAGATATATATTTTCTAATTTAAGTATTTGTTGACTGTATCTACTGTATTCTTCTGCTCCTTTGCTGTTGTAAATTGTGTACCTCCTAACGTACAGCTGTTACGTCTTTTGAATTGCTATCTGCAGTGTTTATTTCCCCAAAATTTTGTTAAGTACATAAAGACGCCAGTTTTTCTTGTGAATCCTTCTTACGATTGGTGGCAGGTACTAATTATACATATTATCTTCATTTGTTTCTCGGAATTCTGTTTTAAAAATCTGTCTAATGTTTACGGTTTGATTATGATCAGATACACAACATTTTGGTGCCATCTACATCAGATCATAGTTGGTTAAGATGTAAACGGAATATTAAGGATTGTAATCCAAATCAAATTGAGATACTGCACGGTAATTCCCTACTTACATTTAAATATTCATACACTGTGTAAAGATTTAGTCCCTGCAGTCTATTAACAGGGGTATGTGGCCAAATTTGAAATTCCTGCATGGTAATATTCAGTCTTAGCCACTCATTTAATAACTTATTTTACAGGATTTCGAAATTCTATGTTAAAGGAGCTGGACCAATTCCAGCATAGCAGGAACGTGGGTATGTTCATAAACTCATGTTTTTCACATTGCCAGACATGGATAACTAACACATGGCATTCGGTGGACTCTCCGAGAATCGACAATAAGGTGATAATTTGCTCGACTCTTTTTGTAGATGTGGAGTTACCCTAGTTCTGTCATTATCTGTTAATTTAACGCATGATGCTACAAGTCTTAAATGTGCATACCTGTAACAGAGAATGATTGATATAAACCCAATGTTCTGTTTAGATTTTGAAACGACTACAATAGCTTGAAATGGTGTTATAGTTCTGAGATCATACAATAGCTTGAAATGGTGTTTAAAGCCTCTTTGACACTCTTTTCAACAGACAATTGCAGAAGCAGTTGGAGATTGGTACTTCGACAGAAAAGCTGTTAAGGAAATTGATGGGCCATACCCCTCCAATCCTACTTGTCACAATTTGGACTTTAGTGCTTTTCATAAATCAAGACGAGCTTAGATCAAGGTATACTTGATGTGCGACGAGGTACAATCTAGCTCTTAATGAAAATTGGGTGTCAAGAGGTACACATGGGAAGACCCGAGTAGGCGGGTGGAGGTCCTACGAGGTACCCACTATTCGGAGTACCCTCCTTAAAAAGAGGCCATTCATTTCGAAAATGAGAACACATGGGAGCTGCAAATTCAGATCCTTGTATTCTTTCCAACTTCTGTAATGCCAACAGAAAACTGTGTGGTATGATTTCCCAAGGCATGTCAGTTGTTGCCTTCGTCATAACTATACTAAATACTATTCATTCTTTCTTTTATATATGTTGTCAAACTACAACCATTGCGTATATACAAGTTCCAAAGTCTTCATTTCCGGGGCCTTGATCTCTGTATGATATACAAAGGTACGTCAGTTGCCAAGTATTGTGGGTTTGGAAACGACTCTTTCAAAGTTTGGCAGTGAGAACTAAGGCTTAAGGTTTCGGTTTGTTCAAGTTCAATTATAATTTGATTTCCTTAAGTTTTCATGGTTTATGGCCGAGTGCCCTATTCATCTAGGAAGACGCCTTACTCACCTAAACAGGCTCCTAGGGCGTTTTTATTGCCTAGGCGAGCGCCGAAGGCGTCTTTCACAACACAGGTACAGACCGGGGATATGTGGCTGAATTTGAAATATGGAAAGGTAGTATTCTTCATTAGTCAATTATTTACCTATCCTTCACAGGATTCCGAATGTATATGCTAAACGAGCTGAACCAAGTCCAACATAGCAGGAACATGGACATGTTCATAGTCGCAAATTCGCATTGCCAGATATCGGTAACTAACACATGGCATTCGGTGGATTCTCCTAGAATCAACAATAAGGTGATAATTTGCTTGATTCCATTTCTAGATATAGAGATACCCGAGGCCTGTTATGCTTTGCTAGTTCAATGCATCATATGTTAGGGAGCTTGAACTGGTACAGTGTGCTTAAACCTTCTCTCTCTCTCACTCTTTTGGACAGACTATTGCAGAAGCAGTGGGAGATGTACTTCAACGGAAAATTGATGGCCCGTACTCCTCCAATACTACTTGTCAAATTTAGGACTTTAGTACTTTTCATAACGGAAAATGGGTCATTTGTCCAAAAAAAATTTAAAACACGGTTCAAATGGACGAGTAAAAATTTTTATGGGTGAAAAAAAAAAAGCAAGGATGAAACTGGATTCATCCCGCTTAAACTTAAAAAAAATAGCAAGGATGAAACCCGGATGCATCCTCGTGTAAAATAAAAATAAGAAAAAATATTTGAAAATGGACAGGATGAAACGGGGTTACATCCTCGCCTATTTTTAAATTTTTGTCCATTTAAACAAAAGATCTCTAAATCAACTGTCCTTTTCACCCATGAAATTTTGATTTTGATCTTTTTAACCAATTTTATGCTTTCATAAAGCAAGACGAACTAAAATCAAGAGTGAAAATCTCCCTCGACTTTAATTGGCCAGGGAAGTTCATCTACACTGTATAGAATATCAAGATATATATGTATAGAATATATACATGCTGGCTGTATATTTGACTATGTTGTATATTCTTCGGTATAATCCCGTAAAATAGCTGTATGGAGACATAATTTGATCTAAACTGTAAATGTTATATAGAATTAACATTTTCAAATTTTTCAACGGATTTTCCAAAAAAGTTGTTGACGATTTCATGCATTTTCTTTAACTAGTGTGGCAAATAGCAGATAATATGCTTTTCTAAGGTGAAATTTCAGTATTCTTTATTGGTATTTTTTTCTTTTAAATTTTTACAGGGGGTTATTCTCTAACCATGTCCATGTGAACATGCCGAGTCCAAAAATGGATTCACCTCTGGTTGACCGCTTTTTAAGGATCTGGCATGGATGCATCGCATTCTTACATTTGAGATGTTGTTGACAAAATGCAACGTAAACCCTTTTTCCCGGCTTAAATAAATCATCATCGTAATTTTGTTTGGTTACAACTAATACAAGTTAGTTAAAAAAATCAGTTAAATTCGTTAACAGTTACTATCCTTGATTTGTTAATCATGTGCCAGTTGTATTAGTCTGTTATACTTTCTCCTATAAATCTAACTTTCTTGCTCAATTTTTGTTAAGGCAGAGGTTTTGGTACTATTATTTTTAACTTTCTTGTTCAAATTTTCTTAAAACAGAGAATTTGGTGCTATTATTTTTTAAAATAATAGTACCAAAACCTCTGTTTTCCTTTCCGTCAACCTTTGTAATGGGGAAATTAGCAAGTGGTTTCGCAAACCGGAGAACAAATGATTATATAAAAAATGGTGTGAGACTCTTGGTTGTTATTGGAATCATGTATACAGCAGAGACTGCCAATGCAACAATTAATTTTGATTTGACGATAGGGTTGTTTCAATACCCCAACCCCGACGCTGATTCTAAACTAATTGAAGTGACAAAGTTGGGTAATGCTTCGCAGACAGGAGCCGGTAATGCCAATTTTCGACCTTTTTTGATTCTGTATTTTTTCTTCTTCTATGCAGTACTTATTTTAACCAACCATGCAACTGTTAATTTTACTGCAAACCAATTTTCGAATTATTTTGATGTTTTTGATGTGCTGAAAATGGGTCATTTGCCCAAAAAAATTTAAAACATGGTTCAAATGGACGATTAAAAATTAATCTGGGTGAAATGGACAATAAAAAAATAGAAAGGATGAAACTGGATTCATCCAGGCTTAAAATTAAAAAATAGCGAGGATGAAACTGGATGCATCCTAATGTAAATTGAAAATAAGAGTATTTGAAAATGGGTAGGATGAAACTGGTTACATCCTGGCTATTTTTATGTTTTTGATGTGCTTCTCCTATTCAATTGTTTTATATTTCTTCCCCATGAAAATCAAACGACGCAATTTTTATTAGCCAATATACTCCCTCCGTTCCATTTTAGATGATGTTTTTGGAGTTTTCACGCAGATTAAGAAATGGAGAGAGATTTGAAGATTTTCCATTTATACCCTTGAGAAAAGTCTTTAAACATTAATTTTTATTAGTGCATTTAAAAATAAACTTATAGTTCCAAGACAAAATGTAAGGGTGTTATTGGTAGTTTTGTGAAAAAATACGAAAACTTTCAAGTATTGTGAAACCAAAAAATAATCCTAAAATATCATCTAAAATGGAACGGAGGGAGTAATTATTTTTATCAAACAACGCCCAAAAACATTTAGGATGCTGATAAGTGGTACGCTTACCTTGGGTTGGATTGCGCGGTGTGTCCCGTAAGGGACAGTGGCCCATCCTCTGTCTCTTGTGGGACAGACTGCGGGATCCAAACCTGTGGTTCGTTTATACTTGTCCGAAACAGAGGTTGTCTTACTTTGGCTATTTTTGTTTGGTGATTGCTAAATTTAGTTAGACTCGACCGTTTAAAAACCGTAACTAGCTGCTAAATAATAGACTCGCTCAAGAACCCGTGCCCAAGAACTCGCTCAAGAACTCGACCGTTTAAATAAAGGTTCTACATATGAAAATGGAGGATCTATATATCGAAATGTTGATCAAGGCAGTAAAACTGTCTATTTTGAAGTAATTTGAACTTTTGATTTTTTGTTTACTGTATTTTCTAATTGATATTTGGATGTTTGGGAGATAGTTTGTCTAGATGGAAGTGTACCGGCGATTCATTTCAGCAAAGGTTTTGAATCTGGTACTGATAGTTGGCTTATTCACATTGAGGTATACATATATAACTCTATTCTCCCTTTACATTCTCTCTAGGCTTCATTTCCTTTGTGCATTCATGACCGTTTTTTTCTTCTTCTTTCGAAGGGTGGTGGCCAGTGCAGTTCAGTAGATGAATGTGCCGGTCGTACGACAAATGAAACTGGATCGTCGAATTTCATGACGCCAATGGGTTTTGCCGGCATTTTGAGTAGCAACAAGTCAAGAAATCCTGGTAAAACATTGTTTACATACTTGCCATCCTTCTGGTGTTCCGGAGTTTGTTTTTGTTTCAAGTTAATGTTGTATTTATTTGTCACCGCTCGACACGGAACATTTTGATTTTCTTAGACGTGAACATGTTTTCTCTTATGTAGAGTTCTATAACTGGAACCGAGTAAAGGTACGCTACTGTGATGGTGCGTTTTTTGCTGGGAGTGCCAGCGGCGAAAATGAGGTGATTTACATTCAAAACTTTATCCATTGTGCATTGTTGAAGTAGATATTTGCGTATGGTGGAAGGTACTAATACTTTTGTGTCTTCTTTCGTAGGCTTCAAAAGCTAAAAAACTCTTCTTCAGAGGGCAGCTTATCTGGGACGCAGTTATGACCGAACTCCTAGGTTTAGGGATGGCTAATGCTAAACAGGTCTGTCGTTGAAGAAAAATAATAATTTGGTAAACATTTGAATTTCTTGGGCGTAGATTTTAACGATACAGATGATGCAGGCTTTTCTTACAGGTTGCTCGGCTGGTGGATTGGCGACCCTATTACACTGCGATAGTTTTGCAGAACTTTTTACTCCTGGCAAAGTTAATGTGAAATGTCTGTCAGATGCAGGGTTTTTCATCGACGAGTATGTATACAACACGATTATGTATCTTGTTTTCATTTCTTCATTGTAACTTATGCTGCACTCTTTTCTGAAACTATAGGAAAGATTTTTCCGGTGCCAGCAAAGTAGAATCTGTCTATCGTGATGTTGTAACCTTACAGGTTTGCTTTGAACTCAACGCCTACTTGTACTCTTATAGATTTTCTGTTACATTTTGTGTAATTCACTTGAAGCTCTACCTCAGGGTATGGAGGCTAATTTGAACAAAGAGTGTATCTCGCAACTGAAACCATCCCCAGCAAGCCAGGTTCGTTGCCCAATCACTTCATATATGTATTTGCAGTATTTTGTGTAAAAATTTGCTAACATGCAGATCTTATGTCTTTTGAATTCCTGTATCCCGATCCCAGTGTTTATTTCCTCAAAATTTTGTCAAGAACATAAAGACGCCACTTTTCCTCGTAAATCCTATATATGATGCGGTTCAGGTAAAGAAACCGTAACATACCAATGTCCATTCATTTGCAAACTTGTATTTTCAAAGCATGTCTCATGTTTTCGGTTCAATTGTGTTCAGATGGGCCTTTTTTATATTCCACCTTCGTTACTAAACGATTGGTACCAGCCGGGTTGTGCATTCAACTTTGCTAATTGTACCAAAGCTCTGACCGATAAACTTCATGGTAATAAACCCTCGATCGTCTATTTACACATGATTCTAGAGTATTAGAGTAAAGTTTGACAAGGACTGCAGCGACCAGATAGAAGAGACTGCGCAGTATACTCATTCCAACTTGATTGCTCATCCGTTTGCTTGTTTATAAACTATATATGATTCACAGGATTCGCAGCATTCCGAGATTCCATGTTGAAGGCACTAAGCCAATATCAGGGGAAGAAAGATTTGGGTATGTTCATAGATCCATGCTTCGCTCATTGCCAGACGGATACCGACAAATGGCATTTGCGATCTCCGAAGATCAACGATAAGGTAAAACTTAACACGCCGATGCTTCAATAGTTAACTTTGCACATTTTATTCTTGGAGGTAAACCTATCAATCAATGGTGACACTGATGCTCCAAGCCCATGCAATATTTTTGATTTTAACCTTCTTGATTTTTCTGGCAGACTATCGCAGAAGCAGTGGGGGATTGGTATTTCAATAGAAAGACGGTACAGTATATCGACGATCGCGCATTAAATGCCAATCCTACTTGCAATAATAAAGTGTATGAATCCTTGCTGGAAGGCTTATTGCAGCAAGCATTACAAGGTTGAATCCATTAGCAAGGAGGGATTAACTATGAAGTTCGGTGGTGAGGTTGGATCTGGCCGAAATTACACAAAGCAATACATGGTTGAATCCATTAGCAAGGGGCCGCCTCGGAAAGAATTATTGCATTTTAATTAAAAAATATATAAATAAATAAAGATTTCATTCGATTCCTTTACCTCATTTGTTACAAATTTATAAAAAAAATTTTCTTTGACACGAAAAGATCAGCGCGGAATTGAACGTGCAACGTATATGTTGGGAGCCCAATCCCTGGCCAACTAGGCTAATGCCAGTTGGTTACAAATTATAATTGCTTATGGCCCTAAGAATGGTAAATATCCATCAACGGACTAAAATATATACTAGATGACCGCTGACACGGTGGGATGGCCGACCGAAAAAATTGACGCAAAACTATATTCTATACTCACAATTTAGTTCCACCATAATGCACGGAGTCAGCCTTGTAAATTTGTAAAGCGAAATTGTAAAGCAAAGAGAAGTTCAAAAAAAAATAGCTATTGCTGATCACCAGAATCTTCCAATATGTCGACAGAATATTCCGTCACGGTACCATCATAGTTAACAATCAGGATAGTCAAACCGTTAGTCAACTGGTCAAGGTAATGAATGAGTTAGCCGAGTCAACCATCTGACTCGGTCTTAATCAGCTGAGTTAGGAGCTGGATCGGGTCAGTGTGTTAACTCGCCGTGTAGAAATACGAACATAGTTTCCTTTGTTTCATGACAATTCCAGGCCAAATTCAGGCCTTTTCTTTCTTCAATTCCTTGTAACAAATCCTAGCATACATCTAAGCAGTTTTATACATTCACCAATACACATGACCCTCTTTATACTCGCAATGAACTACAACTCATCCCCATGTTCTTCCAGATTCAAATCCAAGCTCAACACATATCAACTTCCATTGTAACTGTATCTTCACTAGTCACTGCGCATTGTAGTTAAGTCCATTCTGCATTCAATCAATTCTCCCCCCTGAATTTTCACTTCAGAACCAAACCTTTTTCACCATAGCAGCAATCGCCAGCAACTCAATCTCCATTCTCAGCCATATCCATGCATGCTATTAAATCACTGCACATCCATCAACTCCATCATGTATTGCAGCATCATAACAGCTTCAAACACCAACACACTCTAAATTCCTGCAATATCATTCACTGTGATGTTTCTAAGTATACATCTAATGCTTTATTTCAGTTCATTATCGCTGCAACTGACTTTGCAGCTTCAACTTCATCACACAGCATCAATACCTGAACTACATTCTAGCTGCATCCATCTGTTGCTTCAGTAGCACCAAATCTTGTAAATCATCACCACCAGTTCTTGCTCTCCTGCAACAGCATCTGAAACTTCAACACATTCAACAACATCAACCCATCTCTCAAAAACACAACATCAACATCTAAATCCATCTTCATACGATTCACATCACCAACTGCAACTCCATCCCAGTCACACTCAAACAAATAGAAACACCAGTTCTGAATCGTCTCCACCTTCAGCTGAGCTCAAAAAGTTCATCTTCACTATTTCTGAACTTCTATCAAACCTAAAACCCCCAGTTGAAACCCTAGTTTCTTGCTGTTCTTCTAATCCTTCAGATTCATATCAATTGAACCCTATATCCCAACCTTCTTCCTTTGTTGTTCTTGATCAACACAAACCAGATCTTCTCAACAAATCGAAATCAACTTCAAAAACCCAATCCGCCAGTTACCACTTGAAACCAAATATAATCCCATCTCTGATTCATCATAATCCCTCGATTTCCTTATCAAATTCATCCATGCAACCAAACCCATCTCGATATCCTTCTCAGATTTAAAAAACCATCTTCCATTGTCCTCAATTCAATGACTGATAACAGCTTCATCTTCATAATCTCAAAAACTCTTGTTTATCTTTGAACTCAGGTTTAACGAATTTCTATCAAGGGGATTTTTAATTTGAGATTTTGATTTTGATTTCAAATCCAATTGAATTAAAATAATAGTGGTATTGATGATTATGTGTTACAAATCGGTAGAGGTGAAGTTAACGGTGATTGAAGATAAAGGAAGAAGAAGGAACGAAGAAAGATCGACGGAGAGAGTAAAGTTTTCTGAAAGTGAAGAACACATGAGGAGGAGAAGATGACTGTTGTATTATTGATTTTCCCCTCGATAATTTGAATTTTACGATACAAACTGAAGGAGAATCAAAAACACGGAGGGGCAATCGCGTCTTTGTGTCCACCCTTAAGTCTATTTTATCCCTACTATTGTAAACAATTACGCAAATTTATAACTGAAATAGAAAAGCAGAGGGACAACTTAATCTTTTCCAGGTGTCCGGACCAAAATTCTAGGGACACCAAATCCAATCTTTTTTGTCTAATTGGAAAAAAATGTCACGCTTCACATTGACACAAAATCACCATATATAGAGTCCTCCCTCACTTCTCTCAGTCGGCCTAATTAAATCAAACTTACAGACGCTAGTCCGTTTTATTAATAACCGATGAGAGCCTAAAGAAACGCTAAATTACAAGAAGACTCCGAAGCCAACCATGAGAAATTATATGCCGTAGACAATAGCCAAGAAGAAGTATTACAAACCAACATTGAGAAATATACTTTCTCTGAAACAATTTGTAATAAGTGACTTCAGGGTCGATACATTTTCCCGTGTAATTCCGTGTTAATTCAAATCTAATAAATCACGCATCAAAAATAAAAAAGAAAAGAAAAAAATTTTCAAACATTTTTTGTCTTGTATGTTTATATATTTTTTTTGTTATAAATTCAAGGTATGATCATGGCAGAAACCCTAACTTCACTTCTCCCTGATTCACCATCAACTCTTAGAAATCCCATATCCTCCTTCCTAAATCACATCGATAACACCTCCTTCCTATTTGAATAGTTTCATCAATCAAAATCTCTCAATTCGCTCTCAATTTCATCACTCGAACTCTCACACAGGAAGAAAAGAGGAGTAACAGAAAAGAAGAAAGAAGAAGAAAGAGAATGAAGAAGATAAGAATGCATTCTTCTTGATCGGTTTGGTGGTGGTATGGCCAACCAAAACTGCTAAAGGCACCCGTCCAACGGTAAGGGAGCCAAAGGCTAGAAAAGTTGGTATTTGAGAGACGTTTAAAGCAAAGTGACTTATTTGTCCATCTCCGCAATTAGCATCATACAAAATAGATAACATCTTCTTCATCTGATATCTGATTGGCACGTTCGAGTAGTTCATTCCGCGTAACTTTTTGAGATCTAACCAACGGTACTAGTTTCGTATCTAAATCGTTGTTATTTTCTATTAATTAACATTCGTGTTAAACTAATCGAGTCATTATCGGCTTAATACGTCTCTTGGTCATTGCGAGTCCAGTCAAATAACGTTGACGCGCTTGAGGGTCTTTACACGTATATTCCAATAATTTTCAATGACCTCTATGCAGGAAGGTTCCTTGAGCGAAGTGTAGTAGAATTTAAAAGTTGGAGGCAGATGTAGATGCATAGATTTTAAGGAAAGACAAATATGACCATAGTCTGGGCCTATTGCTACCATATTTTCCAGAGAGGCTTTACTAAATTCTAAGTTCTATTCGGCATTAACCAAGGATCTATCAGGCCTTTGCTTGATATTAGCCATTTCATCTCTCTTATTTCTCCAAGTAAAAATGTTTCCTTTGAAATCTAAGTAATTAAAGCCAGTTATTTGAATTAAATTCATGACAGGTTCAATATTTTTTGCTATTAAAAGGCAAGCTACCTTCTTTATCATCAATATTGAATATGATGTTTAGGTCTCCTATTACTAGCATGGAATTTGGTTTACATTAATTCTATGAGAAATGTCTTCTCGGTAACCCATAACCTCTAATTTTTGTTCACTTTTAGGCGACCCACAAAAGTAGGTTAGTAACTTTTTTTTTTTAGACAATTACATTGATCATATTAAGGTTCCATTGAACCACTTCAAAATGAAACCCATCCACCCAAGAAATTACTAGTCAACCGGCTACACCATATGGGTGTTAGGGAAGTAGTTTAGTATGTTCCTTATTGATAGACGCATTTATGTGTCTATTTTAGTCTCAATTCTCTGTATTGTTAGTTCTCGATTTTGCACTTATTTTGGTATTTTTTGTCTTTGTAGGTGTTTTTGGAGAAATAAGCTTTTGCGGCGAAATTGGCTCGAAAAGTGGTTTTTGCGCTCGTGGGAGAAAATTACTAAAGGCACCCAGAAGACGCACTACAGGCACCCCGGAAGTATGCTGCAGACTCCCCATAAAAGTCATAATTACACCTCAGAAGAATTGCTAAAGGGAACCCGAAAATGGATAAGGGGTACCCAAATTACTAAGGGGTAACCCCCAGGGCATGTACTATTCGCACCCATGCTCTGGTTAGGGGGCATCCCTTCTTCAACATTTCAAATAAAGAATTTGGCGGGAAAACTTTCCAAATGTGACGAGAGTTTAGGGTTCGGATTTTTGGATGTATTGGGAGAGATTCAATCGCTTAATTCCCTTGGTATGAACCTGTTAGAGCATCATAAGTCTCTTATGGGTGTTTGGATCGATCAACTTGGGCTGCATGATCGTGTTAGAAGAAACAGAGGTGTGGAGTTCACGGTTTGCTTCTGGGCTTGATTTCAGAAAGAGTTCTTCATGGATTTGGGTTAGTCTAAGCTTTGTTAAACCATAGCGAGGATTCGTAGAAGGTTTGGTTGCGAGAAAATAGAAGGTATTCACATGAAACTCGACAAAACAGGGGCTGGTGAGGTGGTTTCCTTGTTTATCTCGGTTATACAGAAACAGGGAAAGAATCTTGGCTAGACATGGAAGTTACGTGGGATTAAGGGGAAGATATCTTTTCCATAGGATTTTATTACGTCACAAAGATAATTTGGGAGGTTATTAACAACCCAGAAACGTGTAAAAGGGAAGCAGCAATGGAAGGAAAGTCCGTGGCCTGTGGGAGAAGAAAAAAAGATTTGCTTGAGTTATAATCAGACATGTTGGGTATATATAGGTGTTGTGAGGTTAATAGAAGGGAGGTCGGAGAGTTTGGGGTGAAGCAGAGGCGATAAATCACGCTGCAGGAGGAGTTGCAGCAGCAGCAGGTGAAGAGGAAGAAGAGAGTTGCAGACGACACTTCAAAAGTGTCGTTCTGAAGAACACAAAGAACAGACTCGCGGAAGCAGTCTTAAATTCAACGACAGAGTCAAACAACTATCGTTCTTCGACAGTCTTAAAACCTCGTAATAGTAATGCTTGTAACACCACTACAAATTACAAATCTCTGTTTAATACAATTTCTTCAATAAAACACCTTTTTAAGCTATGGATTATTATTTTGTGCGTGTTTTTGATATGAGGAGCTAAACCCCATCGATGGGATGACGGAGGAAGCCAATTCTCATCACTGTGGTAACTTTATTTAATTCTTTTTACGACTTTTGCATTAATATAATTTGAATTATGATTTTAAATTAATTAGTTGTGATTTAGTTTGATGGGTTATGCTTAGCTTAGGTGTTTTGATAATCCATGCTTACCATTTAAAATTAATGTTTTATAAAATCTACCTTGGCAAAGATTTAGAGTCAATAGTTATTTTTTTTGGAGTTGTTATTGTCTAAGAATTAATAATTGAACCACAGAAAAAGAAGTTCGGTGAAATCCTGATTCCCAGTAATCTCTCAAAATTATTATCATCCTTTGTTTTATTTGCTAGTTTTAGTATTTCTTTCATTAATTCTAAAATCAAAATCTTTAAAAAAAGTCCGAGCGAACGATACTCTACTTACCACAATTAAACTACATCAGTTTTTGGCGCCGCCGACGCGGACTTGTAATTAGGTTTAGGTTTTGGGTTTTGCATTTTTAGGTTTTGTATATATTTATTATTATTTATTTTTTTAGATTATTTTTTTTGTTCTATTTTACGTCTTTGGTATTTTTGTTTTTGTTGTGCAGGTTTTGCTTGAAACGAAGGTGGAAAGTTGGACTTTCCATAAAAGGAGAAAGCCGAAGCTTTAATTTTTGTTAGTTTTTATTTTCCTTATTTTTGGACTTGTATATATTGTTTTTTTACTTTTTTTGTAGTTTATTAAAAAAAAAAAAAACACGTGCACACACCAATTGCATCGTCAGACTACCGATTTTAGGAAAACTCGTGGATTAGTAAGCTGAACCCGTGCCTTGGGCCTTATGGGAGTTACCAGCTGAAAGTCCACAAACCTCAGCCTCGTACCTTTGGGTATATTTTGCTGTGGTAACCTGAGCCTACCCATTTTAGTCGACCTTGCATTTGCATTTGCACAAAAGAATGTCGAACTGGTATTACAATAGCCAATACAACGAATATCCGACGATTTTCAAAATGGACACTATTACTTTGACCACAAAGTGCATAGTGGTTGGGAACACCAACCTTTTCAAGGTTATGGTTCATATCATAGTGAGCCCAATCACTATTCGCACGTGCACCGGTCATACGAGCAAGAAAATAAGGAATATTATAGTACTAGTACCTCGTCTTTGGACGACTTAATTAAAGAGTTGAAAACTAGTCCTTATTATGATCCTTCCGTTCCTATTCGTCCTCTAGAAGAGTCTCTCAAACTGTTGGCTGTTTCTTCCGGTCCTATTCGTCCTATAGAAGAGTCTCTCAAGATTTTGGCTGAGAATACCAATAGGTTTGTGTTTGAAACGAACGAAGGAATTGCTCGAAATAATCTTGACTTCCAATTTAGCCTTAAAAATGAGAATAATTATTCGCATAATCAAGATGACGAGGTTATAATTGGTAACACTACCTGTTTAGAAGAGTTTCAACCATTTTCATGTTATGATGATTACAACGAGGATAGTGTTGATCAAGAATCTGAAATATATAGGCATAGTAATCAGGAATTTGTTACTCCAATTGAGCTTTATAATGATAATATTTCTAGTTCAAATCCAAATAATTTTAATAATTATTCACCTATTCAAAAAGACGAGGATTTGACTAGAGATACTCCCGTTTTAGACGATGTAATATTTCCTTTTGATTACGAAGCCGATATTGGCTTAGAGGAACGAGTTTATTCTAAGAATAATATTTTAGAGTCTACAGATTTAGAAACAACAGTCTTAGACGAAGAAGATGAACTCGTAGAGCTTTTAAATATGTATGAGGATGTGTCACCTGAATATGACCTACAAGAAGCAATTGACCATTTTTAGGATTCTGATGATCTAGAAATTAGGGAAATTGTAGCTAGTCTATCTAGAGACACCCAAAACTCTAAGTTTAGGGGTGATTATCATTCTCCATGTGCCTTACCTTTAGCTCTTACAGAGATACCTCACTTGGGACTTTACATCTATACCTCTACCATTTTAAATAATCATCTTCAGACACGTTTTCCCGAACCTAATGATGTCCAAGAAGAAGTTCAGTTATTAGAAACCCATCCTCTGGTTGATGTGGTTTACCCAGGCTATGATACCCGGATTGACTTTGTTTTCCCACCAAATATTTTTCTTCCAAATGTGGGAACGTTTGAATTTGAAATGTGTCAATTATAAAGTTCTGAGACTAAACCTAATTATTTTAGGAAAATAGAATTGACACATTTGCTTAAGAATGACCACCACTCTCATCATGGTCAACTATGTAAGTCAAATCGATTGACTTAGAGGATCCTCAATTATTCGAGTTATTATTGTGTGCTTCCAATTTTTCCAGACCTTAGAACCCGATATTTCGGATCTTACTTATGAGGAGGTGCAGCCCATGAAAATATTTTATTTAGACCCCTTTATAGAACTCCGAACTCGAACCACAACTAGATGTAGTTGTTTTAAACAGAAACTAGGCAAGGGTGTGCTATGTTTATTCTTGGTTTGTTGCGCTTCCTTTTATCTCGTGTTAAAACTTTTTGATGCAGATGATCCACAGCTTGTTTCGGTTATTTCTTTATGATATAGTGATTAATTCTTTCTTATGTCCTGGCTGAAGACGTTAAACTTAGCACTTCTTGGGAGGTAACCCATGCTCATGCAACACGGTAATATCTTTCCTTAACTCTTTTGCTTCAAATGGTAACAGTTTCTCCTTGTTCATGTTTTTAATTTTATCTTTAGAACATTGAGGACAATGTTAGATTTAAGTTTGGGGGTATGGGAGAAACTTTTTAGTTGCAATAAATAAACTCCAGAGCCTAGAAATTTATGTTTATTAAGGATGGCACTAACCAATCTAAGTGGATGGAAGCATCTTGGTTGTAGGAGTTGAGGAACCAATCTGATTAGATGGAAACATCTAAAGAGTCTATTCATAAAAGCACGAGCTCAGGTGTTAGAATTAAAGAAAAAACATGGTAGTTTCGCCATATCTCGTTGAATCCTTTTCACTTCTATTTTTCATTTTGTTTTCTTTTTAAAATATGTTTGTTCTAAGTGATTAGGTGGGGCTCACGATTCAAGTTGTTACCACTGCTAGGGTGAAATAGAGTGACTGAGATTAAAAAAAAAAAAAAAGTGAAAAAAAAAAAGAAAAAAAAGAATTATTATGAAGAAAAAAAAATTGAAAAAAAGTTGAAAAAAAGAAAAAGAAAATTTAGACCAGACCATCAGACCAACCGGAATAAATTCAATAAAGTCGACCACTGGAACCCTTGTATATGCCAGTTGTGTTGACCTAGAGTTAGGATTATCGACCACCGGTTCCCCTTGTATATGCCAAAGGTGTTGATATTAGTCCGACCAAGATCTCACCATTAGGATAGGTTTATTCTGGCAAAGGGCCTTCTACAGATATGAGAAACACTTTTCACCTTAGTCAACATCAAAACCATCTACGTTTTTCTCTATATCCATCTTCTTAATCTATCCATGTGATTGATCGACTTCTCAGGTTATGATGTCCGTAAACTATCCGAGTAGAGCTCTGTGACTTATATATGAATTTTAGTATGCTTGAGTGCAAACTCATGTACAAAGAATTGAATTTCGCATCGTGGTACTTCCTCCCGTAGTCAATAAGTATGCCAACCAAGGAGATTCTTTAGTGCCTTCCAAGGTTCTCCGCGTAGATAGTTAGGGTCCTGGAGTAAAGGTTTTGTGGGTATATCTCTTGTAAACCCTCCCGAGACTATAACTCCCGGCCACTAGGGCCACCTAGGGGTTTAAAGGCTTATTGCATACGCTAAATGCAATCGACGATGCTCATGCGATAAATGAGTTAGGATTTTATTTTGTAGATTTGATTTGCTCCTGGACTAGCAAATAATAAGTTTGGGGGTATTTGATAGACGCATTTATGTGTCTATTTTAGTCTCAATTCTCTGTATTGTTAGTTCTCGATTTTGCACTTATTTTGGTATTTTATGTCTTTGTAGGTGTTTTTGGAAAAATAAGCTTTTGCGGCGAAATTGGCTCGAAAAGTGGTTTTTGCGCTCGTGGGAGAAAATTACTAAAGGCACCCATAAGACGCACTACGGTGCACCCCGGAAGTATGCTGCAGACTCCCCCGAAAAGTCATAATTACACCTCAGAAGAATTGCTAAAGGGAACCCGAAAATGGATAAGGGGTACCTAAATTACTTAGGGGTAACCCCCAGGGCATGTACTATTCGCACCCCTACTCTGGTTAGGGGGCATCCCTTCTTCAACATTTCAAATAAAGAATTTGGCGGGAAAACTTTCCATCGAGAACAGAGTTTAGGGTTCGGATTTTTGGATGTATTGGGAGAGATTCAATCGCTTAATTCCCTTGGTATGAACCTGTTAGAGCATCATAAGTCTCTTATGGGTGTTTGGATCGATCAACTTGGGCTGCATGATCGTGTTAGAAGAAACAGAGGTGTGGAGTTCACGGTTTGCTTCTGGGCTTGATTTCAGCGAGTTCTTCATGGATTTGGGTTAGTCTAAGCCTGTTAAACCATAGCAGGATTCGTAGAAGGTTTGGTTGCGAGAAAATAGAAGGTATTCACATGAAACTCGACAAAACAGGGGCTGGTGAGGTGGTTTCCTTGTTTATCTCGGTTATACAGAAACAGGGAAAGAATCTTGGCTAGACATGGAAGTTACGTGGGATTAAGGAGAAGATATCTTTTCCATAGGATTTTATTACGTCACATAGATAATTTGGGAGGTTTTTAACAACCCAGAAACGTGTAAAAGGGAAGCAGCAATGGAAGGAAAGTCCGTGGCCTGCGGGAGAAGAAAAAAAGATTTGCTTGAGTTATAATCGACCTGTTGGGTATATATAGGTGCTATGAGGTTAATAGAAGGGAGGTCGGAGAGTTTGGGGTGAAGCAGAGGCGATAAATCACGCTGCAGGAGGAGTTGCAGCAGCAGCAGGTGAAGAGGAAGAAAAGAGTTGCAGACGACACTTGAAGTGTCATTCGAAGAACACGAAGAAATGCACTCATGAAGCAGATCTTAAATTCAACGACAGAGACAAACAACTATCGTTCTTCGACGCCTTAAAAACCTGTAATAAGAACGCTTGTAACACCACTACAAATAAGCACAAAATTCTCGTTTAATACAATTTCTTCAATAAAACACCTTTTTGAGCTATGGATTATTATTTTGTGCGTGTTTTTTATATGAGGAGCTAAACCCCATCGCTGGGATGACGGAGGAAGCCAATTCTCATCACTGTGGTAACTTTATTTAATTCTTTTTACGACTTTTGCATTAATATAATTTGAATTATGATTTTAAATTAATTAGTTGTGATTTAGTTTGATGGGTTATGCTTAGCTTAGGTGTTTTGATAATCCATGCTTACCATTTACAATTAATGTTTTATAAAATCTACCTTGGCAAAGATTTAGAGTCAATGGTTATTTTTTTGGAGCTGTTATTGTCTAAGAATTAATAATTGAACCACAGAAAAAGAAGTTCGGTGAAATCCTGATTCCCAGTAATCTCTCAAAATTATTATCATCCTTTGTTTTATTTGCTAGTTTTAGTACTTCTTTCATTAATTCTAAAATCAAAATCTTTAAAAAAAGTCCGAGCGAACGATACTCTACTTACCACAATTAAAACTACATCACTTATTAAGCCCCTCTTCGACTTAGTTTATAAGTGTACTTAGGTGCTGTTGAGTTTTTTTATGGCTACACCATTGTGTGTTCCGTGGCAGTATTTGTATTATAGTTAGTAAGAAAAGGCAACAATATACCAGCACAAATTTTATAAGACCCGAGTCTCAAAACTCGGGTTACCTAGAGTAACAATTATTGAAGAAAAAAATTCTCACTATAAGATAAACTCTAAGAAGAAACACTTAAACATAAAATTATATGGATATTAATATGATATGCATATAAAATTCAGGGAGTATTTTCAAGTATATTGAGAGATAAAATAGTGAAAAAGGATTGATAGAAGGAATAGAGACATACCTTGTAACACCCCGAGTTCCAGACCAGGGTCAAACCCGTATAGAGATCCGAACTCAAAGCGTTACGGGTCGGAACGAGACTTATGCATATATTTATTCTTGTTAATTTACTTTTATATCAAACATAATTGAAACTTTTATGCATGAATTTAAGCATACGAATACATTAAACATCGTTCAAAACATTGTCAACTAAACACTTTTTTAATTCAATTTACACTTCAATCAATATAAGACAATAACACAATCACTAAGATACTCATTCCTAACTTCCGCTACGCAACTCTGATAAATCTGGAAGGATGTCAATTGGAGTGAGATGACATCTCAATAGAATACACCTCCATTCTCTAAAGATGTGAAAATAAATATCAATCAATCAAAGAGAACAAACAACAAGAGACATTGCACAACTTTGAGGATTCAATTATATGTTCATTTGACAAGATCACAATATCAATAATATTTCAGACGAATAATCCAATTTATGATTCAATACATCATTGATAACAACACAACTCATCCATTTGAATTTTACACATCAATTCATAATTCATCCATTTATGTCTCCAACAAATCATTTAATCAAGATTTCAACACATGATTACAAATTAATAATGTTACAACAAGCCATGAGTTTACAATACCAAAATAATTGTCAACAAGTCATTAATCAATGATTCAACACATCTAATCACGTATTAATATAGTCACAGACAAACCATGACTTCAAGGTACGAAAACCTTGGTTCGTACACCCACCTATCGTTTATCGGTACGGATAGCCACCATCGATGGTCAGGAAAAAAAGTTCTTATGGGGATCATACCCATATGCTCTCGGGGTCATTACGTGTTTCATTCACGGTAAGAAAACCTTGGTTCGTACATCCACCTATCGTTAGCGGTATGGACAGCCGCTATCGATGGTCGGGAAACACAAGTTCCCATGGGGATCATTACCCATTTAACTCTTGGGGATCATTACCCGCCGTTAGCATGAAACATGTTCCGTCTGAAGGTAAAACATGAACTTATTTCCTTTTATAAATTATTTTTACAACAACACAAGCAACAACATTATTATTGTAAAGTCGGCTTCTATAAAATGTGGCTGACCAACCGACTCTCTAACACTTGATAAGGATGATTGGGTTAAGTTGATCTTAATCCCACCAAGTGTACCTAGACGTGGCAATGTAATATTTGATCTTCAGTTTTTTTCTTGGCTATAAATAGACGAGACATCTATGTACTGTAGTTGAAAACTAATTAGTAAGAAATGAAAGTTCTCATTTTTATTTTCTGGCAGTCTGGCTTATTTCCTTTCTTTCACTACTCATAGTTAGTGCATATGTACAATGTTAAATACTAGTCAACTATTTTGTTAATTAGTTGGCGTTTAACTAAACAATTACAACATGTTATTAGCACGAATTTCTCTACGGAAATCGAGTGGGGCTGACGATACGGAAAAAGGATAATTCTCTTCAACTCTTGCGTATTTAATTTAACTATTGTTATGTAGTTTTATGCATACAATTTTTATTATGTCTAACTTGGTTCCTATTTTGGCTAGGATTAAAGATAAAGTTGGACACCTTACTGTATCTTGTATGTGCTATTTTAAGCACAGGAAATCATATGGTATATGAAGAGATATCGAAAATAGGTATGTATTAGCAACAACTCATATTTGTGATGTTATTCAATTTCCGAATTGAGCCAAATATTTGAGTTTTGTAAGTTTTTCTATATTCCTGTTTAGCCGACCAACGAAAGGTTTTTCCACGTCCTTTTGGATAGCTTAGACAATAAAATTTCCTTTGTTGGTACACCAATGATTTTTGTGGTGTTAACGGTTTTAATATCGGCAGAGCGAGGAATTGTTGCATCCTGAGGGATAGCAAAATTTTAATATTCCTTTGCTATAATAATCTCCGGAATTCAAAGTCGTTCCACCTATGATCGGAATGCGATGAAAATGGACACCGGGTTAACATGGTTAGACAGTCTCTATCAACGGTCCTTGAAATGACCTGCAATTGATATCGAGACAATTTTTCTTAAGATAAAGAATGTGTTGATATTTCAACTTTGATAAATTAATTTCGTCGACCCTAACTGACGAAGTTGGAGATTTGTCGGTATTATGTTAGAACCATACATTTTACATTTTTGAATGTTTTCTTTCTTGTTTCACCACTGAATTTTGTGGTAAATAGTGCGGATTGATTTTTGGAGAAGATATATGCACCGTATAAATTGTTGCGGAGAGCAGTAAGGAGAGCTGCATATTTTTGTTCCCTTATGCGTTCCCGCTAGGTTTACGACATGCATTATACGCGCCAATTATATGCATCGACGAAGCTTTAAAAGGCTAGTGTGATTTACACTTTGTATATGTGGTAACAACAACAAAAACGAGTGTTGCATATTTTAATTGCGCCTCGTAGATATGCAATTTTTGAGCGATAATGAGTGTTGCATTTATTTAAATGATATTTAGAGTTAATATCATGCATGTCTTCTCTTCACCTGAGCTATTACCTAAAATCACAAATTTGGTGAATTAAATTTGCATCAGTACCCATGCAAATAAGTCTATTTTTGGCAAAGAAGGAAAATATAATTGTGGTAGGTATATATGAATATGGGAACCACAATAGTCATCAGATTTGAGAATCTGATAAACCCCATACCACCAGAAGTGGAAAAATATGAGACGGTAGCATAATGAATTGTTTGAATAAGCCATCTTTGAGCTGGTAGAGCTCTGTTATCGTTGTGACAGACGCGATACGTGCACCTAAAATGCCGTTCATCGTTGTTGATATATATCGGTTGTCTTGGCAGGACTGAGACTGATATTGAGATAATGTATATGTTCACAAAATTTATTTTATAGTTTACTGTTCATTTTACATGGCAATGTAAAATCTTAAAATTTTTCCAGCTGGACAGTAAACGAGAGAGGAAACATGATCAGTTACCTCTCCTAGGTTGTGTGTATTATTATTTTTTGCACCCCGTTGCTCACTTAATAGGTAGAATAATGCGGAAATGGATGTTCTGTTGATGAGACATTCCCGCTTGAGGGTGACGGGGAGAATCGTCGACGAAATTGGTTAATTACAATTGTGTCTCATCTAAATTATCATACCGAGAAATGCCTGAGGTGTTGGAGATTACTGTGTTGCTAGATTTAGCAAGAGTACGATTGCTTGATTCGGCGTAAATTAAAGTCCCTGCAAGGCATGCCATGGAATCGCAGCGCTTGTTCGTCTGAGAACTTGCTTGCAAGCATAGAAGAAAACCTCTTGTATGGGGTATGCCAATCTAATCAGATAATGTCCATATTCCCTTTGAGTTATGAGTTGATATATCTCCTGACGAGGAGCATATCCATAAAATTTGCATTTATATCTCATGGCGAGGAATATCCGCATGCTGAAACTTGGTACCAATGGATTATGATATCCTCATACTCTGGAGAATGATGTATGATCGTTTATTAACTGATTATTAACTGGTTGTCGATAATGTTCAAAGTAACTACTTACATCATTGTGGATGTATATCTCCCTTTGCAAAGGAATTATCGACAAAGTTTATATGATTGGCAGATATGGACTTTAGTTCATATAGAGGTGTTTTCTCCCTTGTTTACGCTTTTTAGACCTCAGTCTTAGCATCGATTACAAATTTGATTCTTATATAAAAGCGTAGTGAGATAACTGATTGAGGTCGCTTGTTACGCAACGCCACCCTTGAAAGTGAGTTTCCTCATAAACTATCCTGGTTGATGGAAGTATGATCTGGTGGTCACAAATGACCCGACATCTCACCTGGTGATAACTGTGTATCTATACTCATATAGATTTTGAGTGAAACTCCTACGGGAAAAATCATCATTGACGACACTGTATTAGCGTTGTAATACACCTACGATAACACAATTTTATTCGTTGTGTAGGTGGGGTATTGTAGAAAGTCCAAGCTTTTCTACAATGCTTGACTAAGACTTGTAAAGGGTGATGTGGTTCATGATTCGACAATATTTTGCCAAAGTTGTGATTCTCTTTCGATTTTTTTTTTTAAAGCCTAACACAACTCTTGCTTGTGTTGTAGGAATATCTTGGACAACAGAGGATGCGTATCGTAAAAATATGTAACACAACACTTGTATAAGTTGAAGGTCTATCTTAGACAACCTAGGATGTGTATCGTAGAAATATGTAACACAACACTTGTATAAGTTGAAGGACTATCTTAGACAACCTAGGATGTGTATCGTAGAAATATGTAACACAACACTTATTACTATTATGAATAAGATTTGCACGACACTTGTTAGAGTTGTAGAACTATGTTGGACAACACCTAGTTATGTCGTAAAGACATTCTTTCACAACCTTTGGTTTGTGTAGTTGAAATATGGAAAACAACTCTTATTAGAAGTTGTGTGCATATAAATATTTTGAAGAAAAAAAATATAGCTGAAACACCGAATTGCCAAAAGTATTTCACACACATTAACCACCTAGTGTAACACATTTACATTCATTCAAATGACCATTTATTATTTATTTAAAAATTAGTATTCATTGTACAATTCATAACTTAATTCATCAGCTAGACACTTAACTTTAGAAAAAATATCCAAGTCTACAAGTCCTAGCTAATAGGTTCTAATGTGTCTTGGATACAAGTGTAAAGCAAACCAGCAAATCCTGAATCTCCACAACATGTAGTTTGCTTTTTTCCCACATTGGATAGATGCAGTTGGATTCAGATTATATTATCTGAAAAATCATCATTACCACGACTTCATCTTTCCTTGGTACTTACTGCAAATAAAAAATGACAGTTTAGATCTCGAGAATTCAAAAAATAATACAGAAAATAAGTAAAACAGAGTTATAAATCTGTGTCCAGAAAACTCCTCCCCAACCTAAAAGCCTAAGAGAGAAACTGTTTGGATTGCTATACAACAAAGGCCCTAGGTGTCTATTTATAAGCTTTTTCTACTTGATGAGTTGTCTGGTATTCTGTACAAAATTTATCATTTTACCATAAAGTAAAATTAGTCCACCAGATTAGTTAAAACTAGTAATTAGATGATAAAAAAATGCATCAAAAAGTTCATATTTAAGAGTAAAAGTTTAAAGGTGTGCGAAAAAATGATTTGGATCATGACCTCCATTAACCATTTTTCTTAATCATCAAGTGGCAAAAGTGCTGGCCCTATCGAGTGTTTCTTTGGATTAATTTTCTTTAGATGTTTATGCTATAGTTAATGAATGTAGTAAGTATGAGCGTGAGAAGAAAAAAGACTAAAAAGATGAGACTGAATCAATCATAATCTGGGAAAATACGATTTGTTTATTTGCAATAAACTAATCGTGATTATTAATTCAATTGTTGTGGGATTGATTCCACCCCTAATCACTAAGCTAGATATATTAGTGGTTGGTATTAGAAGGGATATCGTTTTCAAATGAAGATGAACAAAAGAAATAGATATATATGCATATGACAAAGTAAACAGTATAGCTAGCTAGTGATGTCCATTGGTTCTATTATTGTCTATCATTTCAACTAGTCATTAACATTCGGAATTTGAGCACATTGTTGTCCACTCAGAAAAAATTCTTAAGATAGTACAATAATAAGATGCATAATGAAACTTTTAGATCAAAATAACATTGGAGCCAAGTTTGGATAAGTAGATGTAAGTAGTTACCTACGGGCAGGATATCCAGACATTTTAGAACACTTAATCAGTCCTACATGCGGTAATGTGAAATACTTTATGGAACCGCTGGTAGAAGTGGATTGCAGGATGCACTCATTATACTCTCGAACATATCTTCATCAGATCTGTCTTCTCTAATGCACATGACGTAATCCGGTGGATTCCCATTACTTACCATGCTTGAGAAAAGCTTTTCTACAACCAAACCTTTACTTACTCCCTGCAGTATATTAACCAAACTTTCTCAGCTCCCAATCTAATGCAAAAGTATGGATAATGCAAACAAGAGACAAAAGAGCGTTATATTACCTGTGGTTTAACTTCAACAATATACTGACCCCTCTTGACTTCTACCGGTTCATTTTCCCGTAACATTTTATAAATGATCGAGCAGCTCCTTGACCTCGGCAGTACCAAAATCGTGGTCTCGCATCTTGATGGTTCCAGACTAGGGCACTTTTTTTTTGGATTCTATAAAGGACCCATTTGTCCTCTCTCATACAATTGCATCACAGCTCAAATGCCATCCTTTTCCAATCATCGTCGGCAAGTAATGTACTAGATACCCACTCGAACTCTTATTCCATCTGCAACAAGTAAAGCAAATTTATATCTCCTAAATCATTCAAATATCAAGCACACCAAGTCATGTAATAATGAAAACTAAGCATATTATAAAATACATAGACACCTTATAGATGGCGAGCAGCCTATGAACTCAATTACTGTCAATCAAACCCATGTTTAATCACAATTCAAACCCTATCTTTGTCACATCCATGACCTAAACTTCATCGAATCAAAGATCATCAGGTTCACATATAACCAAATTCAAGAGAAACCCATCTCTCAGCACCACCTGTAACTAGAAAGACTCCTCCTGCGTAAGGACTGTGTGGGGGACCGATTATTGTTTCTTGCCAGTAAAACATGTCTTCGGCAACAGTACCTATATGACATACCAAAAATAAATTGAGGAAACTACCCGATCATATAACAAAATTCTAGCACGCTTGAAAAAGGAAGCAAGTTCAGTCTTTATGCACAACAATTGAACTTTTCATGTGAAGAGCAAAATGCACAAATGCCATAAACCATGATACCTATAAAATCATAAGCTGGTTGCTGCTATTGAGGATTTGGTGGTGCCGTGGTGGTGGTGGTGGTAATGGGTTATTAAGATTATGATTCATCAAATGCCAAATGCCTTGAGTTTTGTCCATTCAACACCATTATGAACCAAGAAGATCCACACTTCTCAGATTTGTCTTCATGTTCACCTGCAGCACCACACTTCTATCAAAACTGCATTCCTCTATTCAATTCATTGCTTAGCATTCAATTCACTACCACCAATCTCCTTCAACTGACCCATGACAATCAACATCAAAACGAATTTGAACTGCAGCTCAATCTTAACACCATCAACAACATCACTGCCTCAATCTCATTGCAGCACCAACAACTCAATCTTCTCTTGTTTTGTGTATTCTTCAAATCCAACATAAACCCATTGTTTACAGACACAATTAATCTCCAATCGAACCCCCAATTTCTTCTTTGATTCTCTCTTCAATTCTGTCTTCTCAATTTATCACTGGTAACATCAAACCCAAATTAGACTGGAACCCATCTTTGTTCTTTCCTTCGGACTGCAACAATAATTTTCCTTCTTCATTTCTTCAATCTCGTTTCCTCCCTGATTCTCTCAATCTCCGTTAGCAGCAGCAGCCACACCTCCTCCATTATCACTGACCTTCAACAATTCGAACTCAACCCATCTTTAATTTCATCTCCGATTCAACCCCAATCACCTCCTGCCTCTTAGATTCAAACCCCATCTTCAATTTCAATTTCATCTTCTAAGATAATCATCTGAATATTCAAACTCTCAGATTCTTCCATGATCATCATCTTTCCTTCTTGAGTTCGAAAACCCCTCGTCCTAACATTCAACTACTCCGAAAATTCCTCTCGTTTCTTTCACAATTCCACTTCTATATCACCGATTCAAAAATATTTTAAACCTAGAACTTTGTCGAAACATCACTTGTTCTTTAAACCCTAACTTCCCATGAATAGCAACAAAGAAGAACATCGTTGATGAAATTAAGGGTTTCCACTTGAACTAAAGATAGGGTTTGTGAGGATTCAGTAGGAAATCAAAAAGAGAATCAGGGATTTGTGAAATCATTGAATTGAGTGAGGTTTTTTTTTTTATGAGGGAGGCGCAACATGAGTTAGGGTTTTTTTTTTTCTTAGGGAGGGGAAGATGAGAGACGAGAGAAAAGTGAGTGAATGAAGATAAGTGAGAGAAAAAAAAATTGTTTTATCTAAAAGAATTTGAACTGATTAGATGTCGTAGGATGGGGTCATACGGATTATCAAGATATTTGGACGGTAAAGATTTAATTTAAGAGTGTCATACGGATCAAGGAAAGTGTGTTTTTTTTGTGCTCTCTTTGTGTTAATACGAACTCATGTTTTTGGTTTAATTATCAACCTTCGACATGGAAAAAATCCAAAAAGAAAATACTAATAAATTTAGGACATTGTTATCGACATTCTGATATCAAAAAATCCAAAAAAATGTATAAGAATGAATCGGGAAAATGAAAAATAAATTTGATAATTAGTGTGTTTCTTTGTGTTTTTGTGCTTTCTCTTTGTGCTTCCGGTTGAATTTCGACTAGTCGCATAGGTCATGAAGTAATTTTGATAAGTCATCCAGGTCATATAGTAGCTTTAGTTCACATTGGTAAACTCATGTTATAAGATTACTAGAGATGGACCACGAAATTCAGGATGGTTCTGACTTCAAACTTAGCTGGATACATCATCGGAATCGATAAATATGAAGCTCAGTGTCCATTCGAACTTCAAATATGGTATAACAACATACAAACTATGAGCCAAGAAGCTCCGGGAGGGTTCTGACTTCAAACTTAGCATGATACATCATTGAAATCGAGAAATATGAAGCTTAGTGTTGATTCAAACTTCAAATGTGGTATACCGACATACAAATTATGAACTTAGAAGCTTTTGGAGGGTTCATACTTCAAACTAGTCGGAAAATTCGTAAGAACGATGAATCTAACCAATATTTGGTAGGATTCCATGGAATATTCTTTGAAACCTTAACACAAACCCTTTTCCGGTGACTTCGAGAAAGAAAGTGGCTTTGAGATCGAAACCTTGACTACTACAAGTCGAAAACTTCGTAAGAACGATGAATCTAACCATTCATAGGTAAGAATCCATGAAATATCCTCTGAAACCTTAAACAAACCCTTTTATGGCGACTTAGAGAAAGAAAGTGGCTCCGAGATCAAAACCTGTTGTGAGTGGATTACTATAAGTGGGAAACTTGAAAATAATAATGAACCCATCTATTCATATGTAAACCAGGCTCCGAAATCAAAACCTGGCCGCAAGTGGAGTACTCTAAGTTAGAAATTTGGTAATAACGACGAATCAATCCATTACAGGTAAGATTCCTTCGGAATATTCTACGAAACCTTAAACAAACCCTATTCCTGCATATTGTATGCATACCAGGATCCGAGATCGAAACCTGGCCGCGAGTTGACTACTCTAAGTCAGAAACTCGGTAAGAACGACGAATCTATCCATTTATAGGTAAGATTCCTTTGAGATATTCTACGAAACCTTAAAAAAATCCTATTTCTGCATATTGTATGCATACATGGATCCGAGATCGAAACCTGGCCGCGAGTTGACTACTCTAAGTCAGAAACTTGGTAAGAATGACAAATCCATCCATTTACAGGTAAGATTCCTTCGAGATATTCTACGAAACCTTAAACAAACCTTATTTATGCATATTCTGTGCATACCATGCTCCGAGATCGAAACCTGGCCGCGAGTTGACTACTTTAAGTCAGAAACTTGATAAGAACGACGAATCTATCCATTTACAGGTAAGATTTCTTCGAGATATTCTACGAAACCTTAAAAAAACCCTATTTCTGCATATTGTATGCGTACATGGATCCGAGATCGAAACCTGGCAGCGATTTGACTACTATAAGTCAGAAACTTGGTAAGAACGACGAATTCATCCATTTAAAGGTAAGATTCCTTCGAAATATTCTACGAAACCTTAAACAAACCTTATTACTGCATATAGTATGCATACCAGGCTCAGAGATCGAAACCTGGCCGCGAGTTGACTAATCTAAGTCAAAAACTTGGTAAAAACGACGAATCCATCCATTTACAGGTAAGATTCCTTCGGTATATTCTACAAAACCATAAACAAACATTATTTATGCATATTCTATGCATACCATGCACCGAGATCGAAACCTGGCCGCTAATTGACTACTCTAACTCAGAAACTTGATAAGAACGACGAATCTATCCATTTACAGGTAAGATTTCTTTGAGATATTCTACGAAACCTTAAAAAAACCCTATTTCTGCATATTGTATGCGTACCAGGATCCGAGATCGAAACCTGGCCGCGAGTTGACTACTCTAAGTCAGAAACTTGGTAAAAATGACAAATCCATCTATTTACAGGTAAGTTTCCTTCGAGATATTCTACGAAACCTTAAACAAACCTTATTTATGCATATTCTATGCATACCATGCTCCGAGATCGAAACCTGGCCGCGAGTTGACTACTTTAAGTCAGAAAATTGATAAGAACGACGAATCTATCCATTTACAGGTAAGATTTCTTCGAGATATTCTACGAAACCTTAAAAAAAACCCTATTTCTGTATATTGTATGCGTACCAGGATCCGAGATCGAAACCTGGCCGCGAGTTGACTACTATAAGTCAGAAACTTGGTAAGAACGACGAATTCATCCATTTATAGGTAAGATTCCTTCGAAATATTCTACGAAACCTTAAACAAACCTTATTTCGGCATATAGTATGCATACCAGGCTCCGAGATCGAAACCTGTCCGCGAGTTGACTACTCTAAGTCAAAAACTTGGTAAAAACGACGAATCCATCCATTTACAGGTAAGATTCCTTCGGTATATTCTACGAAACCATAAACAAACATTATTTATGCATATTTTATGCATACCATGCACCGAGATCGAAACCTGGCCGCGAGTTGACTACTCTAAGTCAGAAACTTGATAAGAACGACGAATCTATCCATTTACAGGTAAGATTTCTTCAAGATATTCTACGAAAACTTTAAAAAAAACCCTATTTCTGCATATTGTATGCGTACCAGGATCCGAGATCGAATCCTGGCCGCGAGTTGACTACTATAAGTCAGAAACTTGGTAAGAACGACGAATTCATCCATTTACAGGTAAGATTACTTCGAGATATTCTACGAAACCTTAAAAAAACCCTATTTCTGCATATTGTATGCGTACCAGGATTCGAGATCGAAACCTGGCCGCGAGTTGACTACTCTAAGTCAGAAACTTGGTAAGGATGGCAAATCCATCCATTTACAGGTAAGATTCCTTCGAGATATTCTACGAAACCTTAAACAAACATTATTTATGCATATTCTATGCATAACATTCTCCGAGATCGAAACCTGGCCGCGAGTTGACTACTCTAAGTCAGAAAATTGATAAGAACGACGAATCTATCCATTTACAGGTAAGATTTCTTCGAGATATTCTACGAAACCTTAAAAAAACCCTATTTCTGCATATTGTATGCGTAGCAGGATCCGAGATCGAAACCTGGCCGTGAGTTGACTACTCTAAGTCGGAAACTTGGTAAGAACGATGAATTCATCCATTTATAGGTAAGATTCCTTCGAGATATTCTACGAAACCTTAAAAAAAACCTTATTTTGCATATTGTATGCGTAATAGGATCCGAGATCGAAACTTGGCCGCGAGTTGATTACTCTAATTCAGAAATTCGGTAAGAACGACGAATCCATCCATTTACAGGTAAGATTTCTTCTAGATATTCTACGAAACCTTAAACAAACCCTATTTCTACATAAATGTATGCATACCAGGCTCTTAAATCGAAACATGGCCGCGAGTTGACTACTCTAAGTCAGAAACTTGGTAAGAACGAAGAAACCATCCATTTACAGGTAAGATTCCTTCGAGATATTCTACGAAACCTTAAACAAACCTTATTTATGCATATTCTATGCATACCATGCTCCGAGATCGAAACCTGGCCGCGAGTTGACTACTCTAAGTCAGAAACTTGATAAGAACGACGAATCTATCCATTTACAGTAAGATTTCTTCGAGATATTCTACGAAACCTTAAAAAACCCTATTTCGCATATTGTATGCATACATGGATACGAGATCGAAACCTGGCCGTGAGTTGACTACTCTAAGTCAGAAACTTGGTAAGAACGACGAATTCATCTATTTACAGGTAAGATTCCTTCGAGATATTCTACGAAACCTTAAACAAACCCTATTTATGCATATTCTATGCATACCATGCTCCGAGATCGAAACCTGGCCGCGAGTTGACTACTCTAAGTCGAAACTTGATAAGAACGACGAATCTATCCATTTACAGTAAGATTTCTTCGAGATATTCTACGAAACCTTAAAAAAACCTATTTCGCATATTGTATGCGTACATGGATACGAGATCGAAACCTGGCCGTGATTTGACTACTCTAAGTCGAAATTTGGTAAGAACGACGAATTCATCCATTTACAGGTAAGATTCCTTCGAGATATTCTACGAAACCTTAAAAAAAACCTTATTTCTGCATATTGTATGCGTACTAGTATCCGAGATCGAAACCTGGCCGCGAGTTGACTACTCTAATTCAGAAATTCGGTAAGAATGACGAATCCATCCATTTACAGTAAGATTTCTTCTAGATATTCTACGAAACCTTAAACAAACCCTATTTCGCATAAATGTATGCATACCAGGCTCTTAAATCGAAACATGGCCGCGAGTTGATTACTCTAAGTCGAAACTTGGTAAGAACGAAGAAACCATCCATTTACAGGTAAGATTCTTTCGAGATATTCTACAAAACCTTAAACAAACCCTATTTATGCATATTCTATGCATACCATGCCCCGAGATCGAAACCTGGCCGCGAGTTTACTACTCTAAGTCAGAAACTTGATAAGAACGACGAATCTATCCATTTACAGGTAAAATTTCTTTGAGATATTCTACGAAACCTTAAAAATATCCTATTTCTGCATATTGTATGCGTACCAGGATCCGAGATCGAAACCTGGCCGTGAGTTGAATACTCTAAGTCAGAAACTTGGTAAGAACGACGAATTCATCCATTTACAGGTAAGATTCCTTCGAGATATTCTACGAAACCTTAAAAAACCTTATTTCTGCATATTGTATGCGTACTAGGATCCGAGATCGAAACCTGGCCGCGAGTTGATTACTCTAATTCAGAAATTCGGAAAGAACGACGAATCCATCCATTTACAGGTAAGATTTCTTCGAGATATTCTACGAAACCTTAAACAAACCCTATTTATGCATATTCTATGCATACCATGCTCCGAGATCGAAACCTGGCCGCGAGTTGACTACTCTAAGTCAGAAACTTGATAAGAACGACGAATCTATCCATTTACAGGTAAGATTTCTTCGAGATATTCTACGAAACCTTTAAAAACCCTATTTCTGCATATTGTATGCATACATGGATACGAGATCGAAACCTGGCCGTGAGTTGACTACTCTAAGTCAGAAACTTGGTAAGAACGACGAATTCATCTATTTACAGGTAAAATTCCTTCGAGATATTCTACGAAACCTTACAAAAAAACCTTATTTCTCGCATATTGTATGCGTATTTAGATCCGAGATCGAAACCCGGCCGCGAGTTGACTACTCTAATTCGTAAATTCGGAAGAATGACGAATCCATCCATTTACAGTAAGATTTCTTCTAGATATTCTACGAAACCTTAAACAAACCCTATTTCGCATAAATGTATGCATACCAGGCTCTTAAATCGAAACATGGCCGCGAGTTGACTACTCTAAGTCGAAACTTGGTAAGAACGAAGAAACCATCCATTTACTGTAAGATTCTTTCGAGATATTCTACAAAACCTTAAACAAACCCTATTTATGCATATTCTATGCATACCATGCCCCGAGATCGAAACTCGGCCGCGAGTTTACTACTCTAAGTCGAAACTTGATAAGAACGACGAATCTATCCATTTACAGTAAAATTTCTTTGAGATATTCTACGAAACCTTAAAAATATCCTATTTCTCGATATTGTATGCGTACAGATCCGAGATCGAAACCTGGCCGTGAGTTGAATACTCTAAGTCAGAAACTTGGTAAGAACGACGAATTCATCCATTTACTGGTAAGATTCCTTCGAGATATTCTACGAAACCTTAAAAAACCTTATTTCGCATATTGTATGCGTACTAGATCCGAGATCGAAACTGGCCGCGAGTTGATTACTCTAATTCGTAAATTCGGAAAGAACGACGAATCCATCCATTTACAGTAAGATTTCTTCGAGATATTCTACGAAACCTTAAACAAACCCTATTTATGCATATTCTATGCATACCATGCTCCGAGATCGAAACCTGGCCGCGAGTTGACTACTCTAAGTCACAAACTTGATAAGAACGACGAATCTATCCATTTACAGGTAAGATTTCTTCGAGATATTCTACGAAACCTTAAAAAAAAACCCTATTTCTGCATATTGTATGCATACATGGATACGAGATCGAAACCTGGCCGTGAGTTGACTACTCTAAGTCAGAAACTTGGTAAGAACGACGAATTCATCTATTTACAGGTAAGATTCCTTCGAGATATTCTACGAAACCTTAAAAAAACCTTATTTCGCATATTGTATGCGTACTAGTATCCGAGATCGAAACCCGCCGCGAATTGACTACTCTAATTCGAAATTCGGTAAGAATGACGAATCCATCCATTTACGGTAAGATTTCTTCTAGATATTCTACGAAACCTTAAACAAACCCTATTTCTGCATATTGTATGCGTACTAGTATCCGAGATCGAAACATGGCCGCGAGTTGATTACTCTAAGTCTAAAACTTGGTAAGAACGAAGAAACCATCCATTTACAGGTAAGATTCCTTCGAGATATTCTACGAAACCTTAAACAAACCCTATTTATGCATATTCTATGCATACCATGCTCCGAGATCGAAACCTGGCCGCGAGTTGACTACTCTAAGTCGAAACTTGATAAGAACGACGAATCTATCCATTTACAGGTAAGATTTCTTCGAGATATTCTACGAAACCTTAAAAAACCCTATTTCTGCATATTGTATGCATACATGGATACGAGATCGAAACCTGGCCGTGAGTTGACTACTCTAAGTCAGAAACTTGGTAAGAACGACGAATTCATCTATTTACAGGTAAGATTCCTTCGAGATATTCTACGAAACCTTAAAAAAACCTTATTTCTGCATATTGTATGCGTACTAGTATCCGAGATCGAAACCTGGCCGCGAGTTGACTACTCTAATTCAGAAATTCGGTAAGAATGACGAATCCATCCATTTACAAGTAAGATTTCTTCTAGATATTCTACGAAACCTTAAACAAACCCTATTTCTGCATAAATGTATGCATACCAGGCTCTTAAATCGAAACATGGCCGCGAGTTGATTACTCTAAGTCAGAAACTTGGTAAGAACGAAGAAACCATCCATTTAAAGGTAAGATTCCTTCGAGATATTCTACGAAACCTTAAACAAACCCTATTTATGCATATTCTATGCATACCATGCTCCGAGATCGAAACCTGGCCGCGAGTTGACTACTCTAAGTCAGAAACTTGATAAGAACGACGAATCTATCCATTTACAGGTAAGATTTCTTCGAGATATTCTACGAAACCTTAAAAAACCCTATTTCGCATATTGTATGCATACATGGATACGAGATCGAAACCGGCCGTGAGTTGACTACTCTAAGTCGAAACTTGGTAAGAACGACGAATTCATCTATTTACAGGTAAGATTCCTTCGAGATATTCTACGAAACCTTAAACAAACCCTATTTATGCATATTCTATGCATACCATGCTCCGAGATCGAAACCTGGCCGCGAGTTGACTACTCTAAGTCAGAAACTTGATAAGAACGACGAATCTATCCATTTACAGGTAAGATTTCTTCGAGATATTCTACGAAACCTTAAAAAAAACCCTATTTCTGCATATTGTATGCATACATGGATACGAGATCGAAACCTGGCCGTGAGTTGACTACTCTAAGTCAGAAACTTGGTAAGAACGACGAATTCATCTATTTACAGGTAAGATTCCTTCGAGATATTCTACGAAACCTTAAAAAAACCTTATTTCGCATATTGTATGCGTACTAGTATCCGAGATCGAAACCTGGCCGCGAGTTGACTACTCTAATTCAGAAATTCGGTAAGAATGACGAATCCATCCATTTACATGTAAGATTTCTTCTAGATATTCTACGAAACCTTAAACAAACCCTATTTCTGCATAAATGTATGCATACCAGGCTCTTAAATCGAAACATGGCCGCGAGTTGACTACTCTAAGTCAGAAACTTGGTAAGAACGAAGAAACCATCCATTTACAGGTAAGATTCCTTCGAGATATTCTACGAAACCTTAAACAAACCCTATTTATGCATATTCTATGCATACCATGCTCCGAGATCGAAACCTGGCCGCGAGTTGACTACTCTAAGTCAGAAACTTGATAAGAACGACGAATCTATCCATTTACAGGTAAGATTTCTTCGAGATATTCTACGAAACCTTAAAAAAACCCTATTTCTCGCATATTGTATGCATACATGGATACGAGATCGAAACTCGGCCGTGAGTTGACTACTCTAAGTCGAAACTTGGTAAGAACGACGAATTCATCTATTTACAAGTAAGATTCCTTCGAGATATTCTACGAAACCTTAAAAAAACCTTATTTCTGCATATTGTATGCGTACTAGGATCCAAGATCGAAACCTGGCCGCGAGTTGACTACTCTAATTCAGAAATTCGGTAAGAATGACGAATCCATCCATTTACAGGTAAGATTTCTTCTAGATATTCTACGAAACCTTAAACAAACCCTATTTCTGCATAAATGTATGCATACCAGGCTCTTAAATCGAAACATGGCCGCGAGTTGACTACTCTAAGTCAGAAACTTGGTAAGAACGAAGAAACCATCCATTTACAGGTAAGATTCCTTCGAGATATTCTACAAAACCTTAAACTAACCTTATTTATGCATATTCTATGCATACCATGCTCCGAGATCAAAACCTGGCCGCGAGTTGACTACTCTAAGTCAGAAACTTGATAAGAATGACGAATATATCCATTTACAGGTAAGATTTCTTTGAGATATTCTAAGAAACCTTAAAAATATCCTATTTCTGCATATTGTATGCGTACAAGGATCCGAGATCGAAACCTGGCCGTGAGTTGAATACTCTAAGTCAGAAACTTGGTAAGAACGACGAATTCATCCATTTACAGGTAAGATTCCTTCGAGATATTCTACGAAACCTTAAAAAAACTTATTTCTCGCATATTGTATGCGTACTGGATCCGAGATCGAAACTCCGGCCGCGAGTTGACTACTTTAATTCGAAATTCGGTAAGAACGACGAATCCATCCATTTACAGGTAAGATTTCTTCTATATATTCTACGAAACCTTAAACAAACCCTATTTCGCATAAATGTATGCATACCAGATCTCTTAAATCGAAACCCGGCCGCGAGTTGACTACTCTAAGTCAGAAACTTGGTAAGAACGAAGAAACCATCCATTTACAGGTAAAATTCCTTCGAGATATTCTACAAAACCTTAAACAAACCCTATTTATGCATATTCTATGCATACCATGCTCCGAGATCGAAACCTGTCCGCGAGTTGACTACTCTAAGTCAGAAACTCGATAAGAACGACGAATCTATCCATTTACAGGTAAGATTTCTTCGAGATATTCTACGAAACCTTAAAAAAACCCTATTTCTGCATATTGTATGCGTACATGGATATGAGATCGAAACCCGCCGTGAATTGACTACTCTAAGTCGAAACTTAGTAAGAACGACGAATTCATCCATTTACGTAAGATTCCTTCGAGATATTCTACGAAACCTTTAAAAAAACCTTATTTCTGCATATTGTATGCGTACTAGGATCCGAGATCGAAACCTGGCCGCGAGTTGACTACTCTAATTCAGAAATTCGTTAAGAACGACGAATCCATCCATTTACAGGTAAGATTTCTTCTAGATATTCTACGAAACCTTAAACAAACCCTATTTCTGTATAAATGTATGCATACCAGGCTCTTAAATCGAAACATGGCCGCGAGTTGACTACTCTAAGTCAGAAACTTGGTAAGAACGAAGAAACCATCCATTTACAGGTAAGATTCCTTCGAGATATTCTACGAAACCTTAAACAAACCTTATTTATGCATATTCTATGCATACGATGCTCCGAGATCGAAACCTGGCCGCGAGTTGACTACTCTAAGTCAGAAACTTGATAAGAACGACGAATCTATCCATTTACAGGTAAAATTTCTTTGAGATATTCTACGAAACCTTAAAAATATCCTATTTCTGCATATTGTATGCGTACAAGGATCCGAGATCGAAACCTGGCCGCGAGTTGACTACTATAAGTCAGAAACTTGGTAAGAACGACGAATCCATCCATTTACAGGTAAGTTTCATTCGAGGTATTCTACGAAACCTTAAACAAACCTTATTTATGCATATTCTACGCATACCATGCTCCGAGATCGAAACCTGGCCGAGAGTTGACTACTCTAAGTCAGAAACTTGGTAAGAACGACGAATCCATCCATTTACAGGTAAAAAATATATCAGAATTAGTTAAGAAATATATCAGCATTGGACATCCCAGGTTCGAAGATTACCAGAGTGAAAATGACCATATTACCCTTACTATAAATAAAGGTAATAAATATTACGGAGATTGTGAAAATTACTAAACTATCCTTATTTGAAATAAGTAAAGTAAATATTATAGATAGTGAAAATGATCATATTACCCTTCATGGAAATTTATGCAATAAATATTATGGAGATTGTGAAAGTGACCTGACTACCCTTATCGAAAAAAAGTAAAGTAAATATTACTGCTTGTGAACATGACCATATTACCCTTCTTGGAAATTAATGCAATAAATATTATGAAGACTATGAAAATGACCAGACCACGCTTATCGGAAAATAAGTAAACTAAATATTATAAATTGTTAAAATCACCATATTACCCTTACTAGAAATAAAGGTAATAAATATTTTGGAGACTGTGAAAATTACCAGACTACCCTTACCTGAAGTGAGTAAAGTAAATATTACAGATAGTGAAAAATATATGTAATTATTTACAGAGAAGGCGTGTATGTGATTGTTTACACAGAAGGCTTCGTGTTGTTTGCGGCTCAGTCACCTGAGCATTATTTTTGAGCATTACATTTTGTTTTACAACTCTTATGAAGGGTTGTCGTAAAGTTAGTGTATTAAAGAACCACAAACTTGACAGAACATGTAATAGTGTAGGTATGGTTAGTGGTGTAGACTTCCATACAGGAGGTTCAGGATCAAATCCCCCCATCCTCATTTCTTCTAATGTTTTATATTTTTACTTCAACAACACTTATAAGTGTTGTTATACATTTTTATTAAAAAAAGAAAAAAAAAAAAGCCAAAACTTGTGAATGGTAAGGATGGTTGATGAGCTAGATGTCCATGCAGTAGACTCATGTTCGAATCTCCGCTATAACCTCATTTTTTCCAACATTATATATTTTTACTTCAACAACACTTATAAGTGTTGTTGTAGGTTTCTATTTAAAAAAAAAAAAAAAAAACCGAAACTTGTGAACTAAAAGGGTGGTTGATGAGCTAGATTTCCATGCAGTAGGTTCATGTTCGAATCTCCACTCTAACATTTTTTTTCATTATCATATTTTTGTGTTCTTCAACAACACTTGTCAGAATTGTGATAGGCTAAGTCACTACATATATGGAACAGAGTTGTTATAGCTAAATGTCGTCACAACTGTTTTGATTAAGGAGTTTTTGTTTGTTTTCTTAGCGCAACCCTTCGTTTCCTAAGGGTTGGCAGTGATGATATACCACAACTCTTCCTTTGAAATCAGTTGTAAAACATAGGACTTTCTACGATACTTAGCGAAGCGTTGTAAATCTCCAGTTGTAGATGTATATTTTTCCTGTAGTGTCTTGCTTGTTAGTTGTTGATGTTGTGTCATACTAGTAATGCTTTGGGCATTGATGGTGAGTATATATTTTTCTATTGCATTCATTGAATGGTCTAGTTACTCTATTCATAAAGCATTTTGAACTTATTACTCATGAAACCATTGTCATGTTTTCTGTTTGAGACGTGCTACATTATTCCATTGCTGTCAATACTACAAAATTTACAAATTTGATGAGAAAGTATTACCACAGTTTGGGGGAAGAAAGGTTGTCACCTGAAAAACGGCGTGAAGTATCCTGGTTTGGACAAAGATAAACCAGGATGTATCTCATCTGAATGTTTTTAGCAATGAAAGACATACCAATGATTTGATATCTTCAGAAATTGCAAATCAAGTTGCTTCCTAGAGAAGCCATGAGTATTGATAGACACATTTTTGTGTCTGATTTGATCTCAATGGTATGTATTGGTAGTGCTTGATTTTGTATTTATTATGGTTTTTTATGTCTTTGTAGGTGTTTTTGGAGAAATAAGAAATTTGCTCGAAAAGTGATCACAGAAGACGTACTACAAGTACCCCGGAAGTATGTTGGAGACGCCCCAGAAAAGTTATAAAGGTACCCCAGGAGTTTTGCTAATTACACCTTTCAAATTGATAAGGGGTACCTAGTTGATAAGGGGCACCCACAGGGTAATTACTATTGTCGCACCAGAACTAGATAGGGGGAGACCATCTTCTTCTCAATTCAAATACGAGACTGGAGGGAAAATAAGTAGTAGTGAGGTTTGAGATTAAGGTTTGATTTTTAAGCGAGTTTGAAGGAGATTCAATCGCCAAATAAGGTTGGACTGGACTTCAATTATCTAAACATGCGTGTTCTGAGTGATTTGATGGATTGAATTGGGATGGATAATCCGGATTTCGTTTGATAGGAGAGAATAATATCGGGTTCTCTGTTTTGTGATTTGGGAAAGCATATCATGGATTTTATCGCGGTTATGAATTGGTTTGGGCCTGGTTTGATGAAACAAGGATGGTAATAGAGATTAAATCGAAACAGGAGAGGATTAGCATTAGTTCTCGACAAAACAGGGGCTAGGAAAGATACGGGAAGTTTCGATTTATATTTGGAACTTATGTGGATTGGAAGGTGCGAATCTACTTTGAAATATTTGTTCCTATCCTAGAGAGGGTTTTACAGCTGCAAGATACACATAAAACAGAGGAAATAAGGAAAGAGAATAAAATCTCCGCAACTTTATGTGAAAGAAATAGTGGTATTTAATCGGGTTCAATCGGTGTTGTGGTGTATATATAGGATGATGGGACCTAACAGAGGGGGAATCGGGAGTTTGGGGTAAATACAGAACGTCTCAGGTTCACAGAAAGAAAGTTGCAGACGAGTTCTACACTTTTAGGGAAGAAGACGAATGTGAAGAACATAAGACCCAGTTAAAAAGTCGCAGATTCCGTTACCTATTCTTTCAAATCCAATCATTTTGTAACAATTTCCCAATAACTATTTTGAGTTCGCAATAATTCTGTTAGGGTTCTCTATAACAGTGGGTTCTGTAACTGTTACAAACACACTGATTTATACCTTTTATTCAATGAAACACCTTTTTGAGCTATGAATTATTATTTTGAGCATGTTTTCACCGTGAAGAGCTAAACCCCAATACTGGGACAACGGAGGAAGCCATTCTTTACGCATGTGGTAATTCTATTTAATTCTTTTATGACTTTTGCACTATGCTAAATTGATTTATGATTTTTCTTGATTATTTTTGATTTTGTCTGATGGTGTATGCTTAGTCTAAGAAATTTTTATGCATCATGCTTATGATTTACATCTAATACTTTATAAAATCTATTTTTGGCAAAGAAAGAGTCAATATCTGTTATCTTATAAGCTATAATTGTCTAGAATTAATAGTTGAACCACATGAATATAAGAATTGTTGGAATCTTGAGTCTCAGTACCTCTCGATATTTGTGATAATCTTTGTATATGCTTTTTTTCTTTTGTTTTTATATCTTAAACCAATCTCATCAAGTCCGAGTTGAACGAACTTTTATTACCACCTTCTACAACTTGTTAAAATCACATCAAGTGTGTCATTTAAAACACACCTTGAGCATGTTTAAAAGTGTGTCATTTAAAACACACCTTGAGCGTGGATGACTAGTTGATTTGAAATATTTTGTACCTCCTAAAAGGAAGAACCAGTCACAATCATTGAAAGATAGTGCTCTCAAAGAGACTATCAGTGGAAGATCTAATTTCTCTGAGTATTGTTCTCCTAATAAGAGAATGTCTATGCAAAGGCTGTGGAACCTCAAAATGAGAGTATTTCCATAAGACATATATGCAATAGAGAAATTTGCGATCGTAATACAATGATTATTGGTGACATACTCAAGGGTCACCTTATACTGCCATAGGTGATGTTGGTCTTAAACCACTCTCCATAAGGGAATGTCATCAAATGAATGATTGGTTAAACTGGAAAAGAGAGATCCAAGTAGAATAACAAATTCTTACGAAAATGCATAATTTTGGTAATGCATTCCAAACACTTGATAATATGAGCTACTCTTGGCCACAGACGAGTATTTGCGGTCCTAAACATCCGATAATGTAATCCCTAGTGGCTACAGGTAGATGCGCGTGCATAGTGAGAAAAAAATAGTCAAATAATGGCACAATGTCTTTAACAGAAACCTGAGATGGGTTACACAGAAACATATTCTTTGTTATGGATGCAAATCCTTTGGTATCTGTCTGGCAGTCTTTTAAGGACTCGACATGCATCTAATGGATGTGTGATGTGTTTTTAATGTTGTTGTAGAAAGTGGTAGTAAAAGTTTGTTCAACTCGGGCTTGTAAAGGTTTGATTTAAGAAAATACTAAAAACAAAGAAAATATATTCACAAGATTGTCACGATAACGAGAGGTACTGAGACTCAGGATTCCACTATTAATCACATTCAATTGGTTTGTATATTGATTCATAACACTTCTAGCTCTTTTATGGAATCTATTTCTTTTCCAAAGGTAGATTTTGTAAAAGATTAATTGTAAATCATAAGCATGACGTATCAAAAGCTCTAAGTCTAAGCATACGTCATCAGACAAAATTACAACTAATTAGTAAAAATCATAAATCAATTAAATCAATGCAAAAGGTCATGAAGAATCATAATAGTTATCAAATAATTGTGAACTAAGGCTTCCTCCGTCGTCCCAGTGTTAGGGTTTAGCTCTTCATGGTGCAAACACACTCAAAATATGAATTCATTGCTCAAAGGTGTATTAAAGATGAAAATACAAAGAAAATCAATCAAAAAGATCAACTGCAACGTTTATAAGCGTTGCAGGTTGACTGTTACAAAAGATACAGAAGAAATAAGACTCGCCAAGAAACGACGGTTTAGAGATAAACTACACTTTTCCGCGACTGACTTTGATCGTCCAATGTTCTTTAACTTTATCTTCTTCCTCCTGATGCTGCAACTCTGTGCAGCGTGATTTCTTCGTACCAGATCCCTCTGTTGGATCCCCAAACTCGACTCCCCCCTGTGGTTCTCAGCACTCTCTATATATATATACCACAGTTAACTCCGAGTTTTTCTCTCGATTAACTCCGCACTCTATATATATATATATATACCACAGGGTCCATATAGCTCGATTAACTCCGAGTTTTTCTCTCCTTTCCTCTCGCTGCAAGTCACGTAAATATTTCCCTTTTTTTCTCTTTACGCGTCCTTATTTTTCCAGAATCCTTCCAAAGATAGCGTATAATCAAACAGGGAATATATTATTCTCAATTTGATACGTAACTTCCCATTTCTAAGTCCAGAGAACCCGAGACAATATATCACCTCCTGTTTTATCGAAACCTCCTTTTTCTTACAATCCGAAATCGCTACCACTCCCCGCCTTGTCGCAACACAATGAACATAAACCAATCTCGTGAAATTCTACAACCGAAATCTCGTTCCAATTCGATCCAAGAAGGCGCTTTAGTGTGTATTCAACGTCTATTAATCCTACCCAGTTTTAGCAAGAGCCGATCATCCAAATTTATTTGAATCGATTTAAATGCCTATACCATCCCCTCGTTAGTCCCAAACAGGTCAATTGAAAACAATTCCGGCGATTGAATCTGTCCGTAGATAGACCAAAAGTCGAACCCTAATTCTGCCATTGCACTTCAAATATTCCCGCCAAAAATAATTTCAAATTTGGGGAAAAAGATGGTCGCCCCTTATCCTCTGATGGGGTGTAAATAGCAGTTGGACTACCCCTTAGCAAATGAGGTGCCCCTTATCCAAATCTTGGGTCCATTTAGCACTTTTCTCCAGCGAGCGTAAATACCACTTTTCGAGCCAATTTTGCCGCATAAGCTTATTTCTCCAAAAACACCTATAAAGACATAAAATACTGAAATAAACACAAAATCGAGTACTAACATTACAGAGAATTGAGACTAATATAGGCATATAAATGCGTCTATCAAATACCCCCAAACTTATTATTTGCTAGTCCCGAGCAAATCAAATCTACAAAAATAAAATCCTAACTCATCATTGCAGCATCGTCGATTGCATTTAGCGTATGCAATAAGCCTTTAAACCCCTAGGTGGCCCTAGTGGCCGAGTTATAGTCTCGGGAGGGTTTACCGTGAGGTGTACCCACAAAACCTTTACACCTGAACCTAACTATCTACGTAACCTTGGAAGGCACTAAAGAATCTCCTTGGTTGGCATACTTATTGACTACAAGAGGAAGTACCCTGATGCGAAATCCGAATTGATGTACACGAGTTTGCACTCAAGCATACTAAAATTCATATAAAGTGACAGAGCTCTACTCAGATAGTTTCTTGACATCATAACCAGAGTCAACCAATCACATGGATAGATTATGAGATGGATATAGAAAAACGTAGATGGTTTTGATGTTGACTAAGGTGAACGGTGTTTCCCATATCTGTCTGAAGGTCACTGCCAAAATAAACCTATCCTAATGGACTCGAGATACTGGGTCTAGACTAATATCAACACACTTTGGCATATACAAGGGAACCAAAGTGGTCGATAATCCTAACTCTAGGTCAACACAACCGGCATATACAAGGGTACCAAAGGGTCGACTTTATTGAATTTATTCCGGTTGGTCAGATGGTCTGGTCTCAATTTTTTTTTTCTTTTTTTCTTTTTCATAATAATTCTTTTTTTCTTTTTTTTCAACTTTTTTTTAAACTTTTTTTTTTTTTAGGCATCTCAATCACTCTATTTCACCCTAGCAGTGGTAACAACTGGAATCGTGAGCCCCACCTAATCACTTAGAGAAACATATTTTAAAGAAAACAAAATAAAAATAGAAGTGAAAAGGATTCAACGAGATATGGCGAAACTACCATGTTTTTTCTTTAATTCTAACACTGAGCTCTCAGTGCCTTTATGAATAGACTCTTTAGATGTTTCCATCTAATCAGATTGGTTCCTCAAATCCTACAATCAAGATGCTTCCATCCACTTAGATTGGTTAGTGTCATCCTTAATACACATAAATTTCTAGGCTCTGGAGTTTAACAATGCAACTAAAATGTTTCTCCCATACCCCAAAACTTAAATCTAACATTGTCCTCAATGTTCTAAAGATAAAATTAAAAGCATGAACAAGGAGAAACTGTTACCATTTGAAGTAAAAGAGTTAAGGAAAGATATTACCTTGTCGCATTAATATTGGGTTACCTCCGAAGAAGTGCTAAGTTTAAAGTCTTCAGCCAGACTAAGAAATGATTAGTCACCTTATAAAATCATAAAGCAATAGCCGAAATATCTGTGGGTCATCAAAACCAAATAAAGCTACCGCCAATAAAAGGAATCTGCAATATGCCAAGAAAATTAACAAATAAAGCACACCCTCGTCTAGTTTCCTCTTTAAGACAAATACATCTAGCTGTGGTTCAGGTTTAGGCTCTATGAAAGGGTCTAAATAAAATTTTTTCATGGGTTGGATTTCCTCGTAGCTAAGATCCGGTTCAGGTTGTAAAGTCTGTAAAAACTCAAATAAGAACTTAGAAGCACATAATAATAACCTGAATAATTGCGGATCCTCTAAGTCAATCAGTTTTGACTCACACAATTGACCACGATGAAACTGGCGGTCAATCATAATAAAATGTGTCGATACTAATTTCCTAAAGTACTTAGGTTTAGTCTCAAAACTAAATAATGGACACATTTGAAACTTATACGTTCCCACAATTGGTTGAAAAATATTTGGTGGGAAAACGAAATCAATCTGGGTATCGTAGCCTGGGTAAACCACATCAACCAGAGAATGGGTTTCTAACAACTGAACTTCCTTATGGACATCACTAGGTTCAGGAAAACGTGTATGAAGATAATCTTGTAAAATGGTTGAGGCACATATGTCAAGTCCCAAGTGAGGGACCTTTCTAAGAGTTAAAGCACATGGAGAATGATAATCACCCCCAAACTTAGAGTTTTCAGTGTCTCTAGAAAGACTAGTCACAACTTCCCTAAAAAAAATGGTCAATCGATTCTTCTAAGTCAGGTTCATCCTCACTCATATTTGATATCTCTACGAATCTATCTTCTTTGTCTAAGGCTAATGTTTCTAAATCTCTAGACTTTAAAACAGTATTCTCAGAATAAACTCGTTCCTTAAAACTATCATCAGCTTCGTAATCATAAGGAAATACTACATCGTCTAAAAAGGGGGTATCTCTAGTCAAATCCTCGTCCTTTTGAATAAGTGAATAATTATTAAAATTATTTGGATTTGAACTAGAAACATTATCATTATTAAGTTCATTTGGAGTAACAAATTCCTGATCACTATGCCTACTTATTTCAAATTCTTCATCAACACTATCCTCATCATAATCATCATTATCATTATAATAACATGAAAATGGTTGAACCTCATCTAAACAAGTAGTGTTACTAATTTTATCCTCGTCATCTTGATTATGCAAATAACTATCCATATTTTCAAGGGTATTATTGGAAACACTGTGTTGGAAATCAAGATTATTTCGAGCAATTCTTTCGTTTGTCTCCGCTATCATCTTGAGGGATTCCTCTATAAAAAGTTCTCTTTCGTCATAAACTAAGTTATTCATCTTAGCTAACTTACGTGTCGTCTCCTCTAATTTCCTGAGAGACTCTTCTAAAGGAGAAATATAAGAATGTTTCTCGTATGACCCGTGCGTGTGTGGATAGTAATTGGGCTCATCATGGTATGATCCATAACCTTGAAAAGGCTGATGTTCCCAACCACTATTCACATTATGGTCAAAGTAGTAACGTCCATTTTGAAACTCAGTCGGATATTCGTTGTATTGACCATTTTGAAACTCAATCGGATTTTGAAACTCAGTCGGATAGTTCGACATTCTATTGCAGGGGTGTGAGTTGTCACACAGAATAAAACCCAATGACATGGGATTCGTGGGTGGATAGAGTCTTACCTCCCGTACCAGACGGGCGATGAACCGTTGAAGTCGACTCAGGCCACCGACTCCTATGTCAGTGTACGAACCCGAGGGGCCGAGACAGTATCGTAACTGTCGTCCTTCCTTGCAAACAGTTTATATTTAATTTTTAACCCTTCCTTAGGGTTTAAAATAATAAAGTCCAAGTCCAAAAATAAATTCCAAAAATAAAAATGTCCAAAAAGGAAAAGAAAATTTACAAAAATAAAGCCCTATTTACAATTTCTAAAAATAAAACAAAATAACTATGCAAAAAATCTTCTTCTTCACTCCTTTCAGATTCCTCTCTTCTTTCCTTCTTTGGAAGATGCTTTCCTTTTATAGCACTTTTTCTTTCCTTATAGCTTCGCTCCAAATCTAAAAAGAATCAAAATATACCAAAGGCGTAAAAGAGAACAAAAAATATAAAAAATAAAAATAAAAATAACTCTAAAACCTAAAACCTAAATACAAGTCCGCGTCGGCGGCGCCAAAAATTGATGTGTTTTTAATGTTGTTGAAGAAAGTGGTAGTAAAAGTTCGTTCAACTCGGGCTTGTAAAGGTTTGATTTAAGAAAATACTAAAAACAAAGAAAATATATTCACAAGATTGTCACGATAACGAGAGGTACTGAGACTCAGGATTCCACCATTAATCACATTCAATTGGTTCGTATATTGATTCATAACACTTCTAGCTCTTTTATGGACACTATTTCTAATCCAAAGGTAGATTTTGTAAAATATTAATTGTAAATCATAAGCATGACGTATCAAAAGCTCTAAGTCTAAGCATACGTCATCAGACAAAATTAAAACTAATTAGTAAAAATCATAAATCAATTAAATCAATGCCAAAAGTCATGAAGAATCATTATAGTTACCAAAAAATTGTGAACTAAGGCTTCCTCGGTCGTCCCAGTGTTAGGGTTTAGCTCTTCATGGTGCAAACACGCTCAAAATATGAATTCATTGCTCAAAGGTGTATTAAAGATGAAAATACAAAGAAAATCAATAAAACAGATCAACCTGCAACGTTTATAAGCGTTGCGGGTTGATCGTTACAAAAGATACTGAAGAAATAAGATCGCCAAGAAACGACGGTTTTACACAGAGATAAACTACACTTTTCCGCGACTAACTTTGATCGTCCAATGTTCTTGACTTTATCTTCTTCCCCGATGCTTTGAACTCGTGCAACGCGATTTCTTCGTGCACTGCAGCCCTCTGTTGGATCCCCAAACTCTCGACTCCCCCTGTGGTTCTCAGCACTCTATATATATATATATACACAGGGTCCATATAGCTCGATTATCTCCGAGTTTTTCTCTCATTTCCTCTCGCTGCAAGTCACGTAAATATTTCCCTTTTTTTTCTCTCTTTACGCGTCCTTATTTTTCCAGAATCCTTCCAAAGATAGCGTATAATCAAACAGGGAATATATTATTCTCAATTTGATACGTAACTTCCCCTTTCTAAGTCCAGAGAACCCGAGAAAATATATCACCTCCATGTTTTATCGAAACCTCCTTTTTCTTACAATCCGAAATCGCTACCACTCCTGCCTTGTCGCAACACAATGAACATAAACCAATCCCGTGAAATTCTACAACTGAAATCTCGTTCCAATTCGATCCAAGAAGGCAGTTTAGCTGTGTATTCAACGTCTATTAATCCTACCCTGTTTTAGCAAGAGCCGATCATCCAGCCCATTTGAATCGATTTACATGCCTATACCATCCCTTTTAGTCCCAAACAGGTCCATTGAAAGAAATTCCGGTGATTGAATCTGTCCGTAGATAGACCAAAAGTCGAACCCTAATTCTGCCATTGCACTTCAAATATTCTCGCCAAAAATAATTTCAAATTTGGGGAAGAAGATGGTCGCCCCTTATCCTGTGATGGGGTGTAAATAGCAGTTGGACTACCCCTTAGCAAATGAGGTGCCCCTTATCCAAATCTTGGGTCCATTTAGCACTTTTCTCCAGCGAGCGCAAATACCACTTTTCGAGCCAATTTTACCACATAAAGACATAAAATACTGAAATAAGCACAAAATCGAGTACTAACATTACAGAGAATTGAGACTAATATAGGCACATAAATGCGTCTATCAATGTGGTTACTGTGAATCTGTAAGAAAGACTAAATACAGATAACTGGATACTTATTCCTGAAGCTTTTCACCTATCGGTAGAATTACCGCGTCAAATGCATTTGCTCAATCGGACGAAAGTAATTAATCGTTTAAGTGAATGCTTATATTATCCGAGGATATGCGAACAATCTTATATTCCCATATAATGTGCAGTTACTAGATTTGGTTTATGCAACATCTTTTTTAATTTGATCTCCTGAAGAATTCTCCAAAGCACAAAAATGCTAAAAGCCGGAGTTCGAGATAAAATTCTCGGAAAACAAGGTCTCAATATTTTGGTTGAGCATTGTAGATGGAAGTCCATTAATTTCATCAACCTTAAAGGTTTAGACATGTTTAAATGGACAAGCTGACACGATTGCAGCTATGCGATTTCTTACTTTTAAGATTGATCGGCTTACATCTCAACTAAGGAGATGTATTACTCTATGGATTTTATTGCACAAAAGATGTGTAATCGGTACATTAGCTGAAATATGCTATAGATACCGGATATTGGGTTTGTATTAAACATGTAAATATGGTTACCCCTAGCACCAATATCGAGATATTGGTCCGAAGAGAACTCCTTCATCTTCGTGGTACCATTAAGCTTGATCTTTTCCATGAAAGATCGTTGAATGTCTCCCACAAAGAAAAGCTAATCAGACTGTTTAAGTTTTGATTTTTGGCAGGTTTACTAAAGCATCTAAACATTTTCCTAGCTAATAGTCTGGTAGTAGAGGATATTGTTTTGTTTATCCTACGATCGATATGATTGTTTAGGCAAAGCTAGTAGAGAATAGAGGTTGGAACAACCAGATAATCATTAAGAAATTGCACAGAGTAAAATCAGACCAATTTTCTCAAGTACAGGAGCCGCTGAAGATATTTAAAGATGGTTCGTGGCATCTATGCAATATTATCAGGCACAATAATCAACTGAGAAGGCTCCTCATCAGGGGGAGTCAAGGTTTTGTCCCACCGGGTTTTCCTTGTTAAGGTTTTAATGAGACATGCTAGTCCATTGCTATCCGCAGTTCAAATTTTTGTACTCTTTTCCTTTGTCCTGGTTTTTGTCCCCCTGGGTTTTTCCGGGCAAGGTTTTAACGAGGCAACATCTGCGGGTTTATCATTGTTCTAAGTACTCGTGTTTTCCAACGCTCAGGTTTTGTCCTTCTGGATTTTCTTGGCAAGGTTATTAATGAGATAATTATCTTAGAACGGTGATCATGACGTATATCCATAAAGTTTCTCGAAACGCGGTTATGGGATAAACCTCTGTATTATCTGGTTCAGGTTTTTTCCACACACGTTTTTTTTCCTGATAAGGTTTTACAAAGAAAAATGAGCAGCATCGTCAATACCGTTATGAGCTTCCAGCGTTAAGATTTTTATAAGTGGTTTGTCCCGAAAAGGTGTTAACAAGGAAGCACATGTATGTTCAACATCATTCTAATTTTTTTTAGTGTTACGCTCGTCATCCGGATTTTATCCTACTACGTTTTACCGGAAAGATTTTAACAACGCAACACTATTAAAGTGGTGGTCAGCCAAGGGGGAGTATTGTAAATTTGGATTCTAGAAAATGTGGATGACCAACCGACTCTCTAACATTTGATAAGGATGATTGGATTAAGTTGATCTTAATCCCACCACGTGTACCAAGACGTAGCAATGTAATATTTGTTCTTCAGTTTTTCTCTTTGATATAAATAGCCGAGACATCTATGTACTATAGTTGAAAACTAATTAGTAAGAAATGAAAGTTCTCATTTTCATTCTCTGGCAGTCTGGCTAATTTCCTTTCTTTCACTATTCATAGTTAGTGTATACGTACAGTGTTAAATACTAGTCAACTATTTTGTTAATTAGTTGGCGTTTAAATAAACAATTACAACAATTATGAATTTCTTTCAATCATTTATGCAAACAAGTTAACTACATCCTTTTGCATCATACATCTTAGGGTGATTGAGTTATATGACCTTCTTGAAATTTTAAGAGAACATACATAGATCAATAAAAAAACACATATCAAAAATTCACAGGAAACCAACGACTCAATCAAACGATAATGATTTTATATTATCATCCTACAAACTAGGCAGAATACATGTTATTAGCAAACAATTCATGGTAAATTCATAATAACCTGAAATTGAGCAAATCCAACTCACAATGAAAGATAACATATACACTTATATATTTCATTAAGATCAAAAATCATTCTAACATAATTAAGGTTACCCAAATCTGGAAAAAACATGATACAAAAACACATGAAAACAATATACATAGTTATGCGAATAAATTTCTGAAACCTAAAAATACAAAATCATACAAGAAAACACATGATAAAAAACACCAAATGATAAAGGGTCTAGCACTCTACCTTTCAATTGCTACAAACTCATGCTAATTTTCTTTATCCTTCTTCTCCAAAAATCTTTAGCTTCATCTTCCTCTCCTTCTCATTTTCTCTAGTTTAAGTTAAAACTCTTTATTTTATTTTCTCCCTAATTCCTCTAAAATCACTCCTAATATCAATAATAATTATACAACACAATTATTATTTTATTTACCTTTTCAGTTTATCTTAATTTTATTTATTATTGGCTATTCTATTTTCACCATAACTTGTAGGCTTTCTAGTTCAAGCCATCCACTTAGGCTAAGGCTAAGGAACAACAACCTAATCCACAAGGATAACTAATTCGGGTATAACCCGACCCTACCTAAAAATACATGGTATTACATACCTGGATTTTCTCTGTCCCCTTTTCTGCATCCTAACTTGTAACTTTTCATTTATTTCATTTATGGAGAGTGTATCATTGGATAGTAATGATGAGCCCACATAAAGAGCCGAATTTATTTAAATTATTAATTTCAAAATCTTCTTGGGATACAAAAATTAACGGATCTTCCACTACCAAAGTGAGAGACATTAAATAGTCCTAAGAGACATTAGAGTCTGAAATTGATATGAAAAAAACCGGCATAAGAGAATCAACGGAAGCAGATGAGTCATAAAATGTAATGGAAAAAGCCGTCTATGGAAGATCATTGTGCATATATAGATATATTCTTCCGATGTTAAGTATTGTTCGACTGAATCCTTTATTCTAACCAATTTATTTTCCAACGGTAAGAAATCTTCATTATGCGCAAGATAAGATAGAATATGAGTTACCACATCTTGTAGAAGGTCCGACTTCTGAATCTTGAAGTCTAGATCTAAAATTTCTTGGTCAAAAGAGAGTGGTGATAAAAGAGGCTAAGGAGAAGAGTCATAAACCCTATATGTCTTACCTAGAATTGAACTTACAGTGTTTATAAGCTCCACATCCTCTTCCCCCTCAATAAAAATATTTCATGAACTTGAAAGACAAAGTCTGAAATGTATGGCCATCATTAATAAATGTTTCACTTTGGCTCAAATAAGCACTTTGAAATCTGATGCCCAATTCTGAGACCGAATTTGGACTCTCATAATAAATATTCTGTATAGGAAAGTTTTGTTTAATAACACAAGGGTTTTTAATATGGCCTAGATGGTTCTGGTTATATAAAATGTAGTAGATATAAGATTGATCGTAGAGTTTTGGGCCGTAATTCAATTTATTTATTTGCTGGGAACCGACTTGAGTGCGAATATGTGTTGTACTTTTTCTCGTATAAATCCCGTGAGATTTTTTTAAGGAGCGTTTTCAAAATTTTCAAAGGATTTTCCAAAAATTTGTCGAGGTCTCCAGTGAATCTGATTTCTTTGATGATTATAGGAAGTGGCAAATAGTATGCTCTTCTAATGTAACATTTCAACACCTTTAATTGATTTCATTTAGAAAATATATTAGGAAAGATGAAATTCTAAGAACACATATTTGCGGGAAGAGAAATTAGGATTCAGGTGGTCAATTTTTGTACAGTTCTGTGTTTGGGTATTCGCTAGGCCATTGACCCGTTAGTCAACAAGGTCAGCGTTAACCTCAATTTTCGGTAAAAGAAGAAGCGGTGTTCTTCTTGTTTTCCAAGAAGAAAAGAACTATAACACAAAGAATTCTATCATTATCCTGTGTTTCTCCTCCATGTCACAAACCAATATCAGCATCGCCTTTCCTTACATCATCTGTAAATGAAAATGGATGCAATGGATATATAAATATAATGGAACTCAACAATGAAGATGTAGAGAAATAATGGGTGCTAGCGGTACAAAAATAATCAACTCAGAAAAAATGCAAATATATCAAGGTTACTACTAACAAGATCCCGGTTCACGAACATTTCTATATTACGCACCATTAACTTGATCTGTTGACTGTTGAACTATGAAACTAAGTTCGCTCCGTTGGATTATCGTCCATTAACTGATTCAGCGCGCAGTTGGTGGTTCTAATCCCGGTTGACGGTGTACCTGAATTTGAATCACTACAACAAAAACATACATGGATCATTATTAAAAAGTGTGATCTTAGTACTGGTTGTTTGTGATCTTTGCCAGTATAATCTAAAGGGTGATCTATGGATCACAATTCTTTTGCAATGAAAAGTGTAATCCTATCCTATGCAAAGAACTCAAACTTTTGAAAAGTTGAGATCTAAAGACAATATTTTTAAAAGACAAGATTTTAAAAGTTGTGATCTTTCCTCTAAGTTTTCAACCCAAATTTACCATATACAAACAGTAACCCAAAGTGTGATCCCATACCATTTCTGTACCAAAAAATGATAAAAAGGAAACAATGTTTGAATTAAATTCATTCCATGTCTGAAGCAAATTCATTCAATGTCTGAACCAAATTCATTTTTAAACCACTTGTAAAAATTGCACATTTCTACTGTAATAGTTCTACTATAAACTGTGAATGCAATTTTAAGTTGAAAATTCCTCTGACCATACACTTTATAGATACTGAAACAGAAACCATACACTGGTACGCATCCAAAAGGGAAAAGCTCATTCATCCAAAAAAAAGGAAAGGAAACTTCGTCCATGTGCTATCCACTCCAACTTATCTGAAATGTTATTATTCGGACTATTTAACTCATCCACCGCCTGTTAAGATAAACCAAATGCATTGGTTAAAAGACATGACAATGAAATTTGATCTAAGAAGAATATCATGATCTTTATTTCTCTACATATTCACCTGACGAACGATGTTACAAGTGAATTTTATAATTAAACCTTACATTGGTGTTGTATAGGAAAACACTATATAACTACTGAAATAGAAACCATACACTGGTGATGTTACAAGTGAAAGACCTTTCCATTAGACACAACAATAGATGAACCTGAAGTTTGCAGGCACATTATACAAGATTTGCACTGTATTCAGAAAACGGATCAACTGCTCAGAATAGATACAAATGCAAACCAAAGAACAATGAAAAGAGAAATAACACAAAAGAAACACATTTCTGTTAACATAAAAAATGCAACACAAAACGAATCGACTTCTTAATCAGCTAGCCAATATAATGGCTCACTTTAGTTAATAAAATGAAACCACGCTTTTTCTTTGGATAACAGAATGATGTTTACCCATCAAAAACCTACGAAATTATAACTTATAAGGCAGAAACAAAACATTTATTTTGGACAGGTGACAGCAGAAACATCAATCCTAGGTTTATTGAAGGAACTAGATTTTACAGTCATTCCTAGATAAATAAATTTTCCTACTTCGAAAACAAAATTACTTTTAAAATACTAATTCAAGACTCTGTTTATCAGGAGGAGAAAACATTGACAAACACTAGAATATACACTTAATGATGCAGAAGTTTCAAATTCACAATTTAGCAAGGCCATAGTGTAAGCAATCCGGTACTATCAAAACGAAATTTCAACACTCTTTTGGGTCTCATCTAATAGGGATACATAGGACCTTGATAATATTGTTAGTAAGGACTCCATTGTTCCCTTAAAAGAACAGTAGATATCTTCATAATCATGGTTACAACAATAACGAGTTAGCATCTGGAGATTTCTGTCCCGAATAAGGTCATGGTCTTACAAAAAAAATATTAAAGATGTGGATAATTTTTCTGAGTTTGGCAAGGTTTGTTGTATGAGAAGGAAAGAGAAACTTACATGGATAGGAGGAATATGCTTTCCACTAAGAAGCTCAAGTAATAGAGTACCAAAGATATATATTACATTCTCTGGGGTGAATCGTCCTGCACAACAGAGAGAAGAAACTGGATTAGAAAATAATAAAACATAGGTAATCAACATCACTAACCTGTGATGTACTGCGTTGGTCACAATTATGGAGAATCAAGTTAAATCTGAAAATCCCAAGAAGACTTGCAGAATCCATAACAACCTCGAGACCAATTGAGAGTATTTTGCACGCCTTTTTCTGCAGCAGAACCTTCACTACCCTGCGAGTTGAAAATCATAATCAACCCATTTAAATTAAAGTTGATAAAGATATAGATGATAAGTAAGAACATAAGTGGACCACCAATGTTGGACTTACTGATGGACTAGTACCCTGAGCAGCATTGCCTTTTTTTATGACCAAGGTCAACAATTCTTTATGACAATCAAAAGGTTAAGGACCAGAGATAGCACTTGACAAAGACCAACATCGTCTCTAATTTACTTTAACATCAACTAAGTCACCACTTTGAAACAATCATTCAAATAGGTGTATCCAGATGCCTAAGCCCCTATGTTCAATAAATTAGATGTGAATCTACACAAGCACCTCAAGACCATCTAGCATGTTAAGTAAAGATCTAGCAAATGATGGTAACTTCGGTTAAGTTAGACGAACTACTGATGGTTCGCATACCCATCTCATGACTGGATCAAATAGACATTATGGATCTCTGGATCTTGCATAGCCTTGGCCTGCACAACAAAAATAACACATTGGTTATCCAAACCCAAAACATGAAGTAATTGCAAGAAATCTCTTTTCTCAAGATGACTACTACAAAAGAAGGTAGAAAGAACAAATCTTCTTACCTATCTCTACTTCAAATCATGAGCACTGATATCACCACAGTTCATTTTGTTAATTTGTGCCACACATCTACAATTACATTCCAAGACATCAACTTTAAAATGCAACTTGTACATGATTATTAAGAAGTGCGATTTTTAGTCATGTTTATCAAGCATTTTACCTTCTTACACCATCCATCAATTCCTGGTTATTGGTCATGTTTTAGTCCTTACTGCTATGCCTTTAGTGTTTTGTCGTATTCCTTCATGAAGAACTGGATTGCTCCTTTCCTGGTGTAACCCTTGGGGAATGTTGGATCAAGTTCGATGCATTTATCCGCATCCTTCAGACCCTCGATAGGGATCCTAGCTTGGAGTAGCATACTGCTCTGCTGCTATATACATGTGTTGGAACAACAAAACAAATGTCACAAGCTAAACCAATATGCATAAGAAGGTTCCAAGGTCTTAAAATCCTTCTCGAGCACTAAGATCAAAAGACAATAATACCTTTGGGTCTTTGGGATTCCTTCTAAAGGCTTCGGTGTAGTGAATTACAGCCTCGAGGTACAATTGCTGCTCGAAGAAGTCATTACCTGCAGACCAACAGATAAAACTTCAAAATGAGATTCGAGTGACAAAGTGCATCCATAAATTTGGAAAGAAAGAACAAAGAACTGAGTGTCTGCGAGGAACAAATACTGGGATCGTCAATTAAATATAAATAATCCAACAATAACATATATTCCTCTCATCAGCTAACTTAGGGTCACAATATTCTTGCTGCTCCAAATCCTTCTTGGCTTTCTCGGCCTCATTAAGCTTTTTGTTAAATCATCAAAGCTTCTTGCAAAAGTTCTCGGGACTGCAAAAGTTCTATCTCAAAATGAACAACAAAATGCTTCTTGCAATTCTTAAAATAACACAATCTTCGCATTATCAAGGAAATTTTGACATGCAAACATAAGTAGGAATATAAAACACCTGAATGACCTACTTCAAGTTTTAAGGAAATATAACAGGGAAGCCTACATTTTAAGGTGATTCGTGAAATAGAAGTTAACACAACTGATGCAAATAGTTATAACAAACATACCCTGGAACATGGTGATAGGTTTAATTCCATCGTGTTGTCTATATTGTGTAAATCGTAACAAGGAGCATTACATATTCAAAAGTTGTAAATTCATCATCAACAGGTGTATTTCCAGAAGCCAAGTAACCATTAGGTACCACAAAGGAACAATTTCTAATCACCTAATCCGATATCCATGTACCTCAAGGGACATGTACAAATAGGTACTCCAAATACTACCTTAGAGTGAGTTCCAAATGATTTTTCACCTCAGTTCGTCACTGAAACAGAAATAAAAGCCACAAATACAATGAATCAAGCACAAATCATCTCTTTAGGGTTTCCTAGTGAAAAAAAACAATCAAAATTAGGAAACTAATCCTAACACATACGAAATCATATCATACAAACACAAATCCGTCAAAACCCCTAATCCTAATCAAACCCTAGATTCTGAAACACAAACCACACAACAACAAATCGATAAATTACAAAACAGGATTGCAAAACGAACCACCAATTTACAGAGATATCGAATTAGTACGTTTAGATGCAACAAATTTAAAAAAGAGAAGAATTTTTTTGAAGATGAATCAAAATTCTTGAACACTAATGGATTAATCCACACGATATGAGTTTCCCAATAACAAATCACCAAAAGAATTAACGAATTAGCAGGATCTCAATTAATCGTACCTGAATCGATATTTCGAAACTATGATCTGATTGTCACTTGAAAAGTTGAACTCCTACGAAAAATCGATCGAGAGAGACCGGGCGAAATGCCAAAGAAATTATTCGAGTAGAGTTTGGGCTTTCTTTTTTTTTCCCTAATAAAAAACGTAAAAACCTGAAGGTCACGTGTTCGAGCCACGCTTCACCGCAGTTGTTTTTTAAAAATGGACAGATTTTTGGTCACAAAATAATGTTGAAAGTGGTCAAATGGGCAGTTGTAATATCACACTTTTTAAAATGTACGAGATGTATAGGAAGGTCTCTATATGTAAGATCACAAACACTATAATATCAATGATCTTTAAGTTTTAGCCCTAAAAAGACTACAAGTGTTCATAAATTGTGATCTTTAGTTTGTGATTTATAGCACTTTCATTATTTTATTCCGTTCATTTTAAACGCATCTCTCACCTTCATAATGAACCAACCACGCACCTTTCATTATTTTATTCCGTTCATTTTAAACGCATCTCTCACCTTCATAATGAACCAACCACTCATCTTTCATTAGTTTGTGATTTATAGCACTTTCATTATTTTAGTTTGTGAATGACCAATAATGAACAAACCATGCACCTTCATTATTTTATTCCGTTCATTTTAAACGCATCTCTCACCTTACACGTGGACAACCCTGAGCCATCAATTCAAATCATTTAACTGCTCGAATAAAGTATGTGACGTTAACTCTGTTTGACTGGAAAAGGGCACCAGAATCCGCGACCCAACCACAAGTTTGCTCTTACGGGAACATCTATACCATTAACATATTAACCAATCAGATAAACATGCATGCATGTCAAGTACAAAAATAGATTCCCCTCGTTGGGGGTTGTTTGAGGATCATATTTGGGTGCATTACATTTTTACATCAAGTTGTTTAGTTACAACTAATACAAGTTGTTAAAAATTTATTTCATTAAAAATAGCACTCTTTAGTTTGTGAATTATGGCACTAGCTGTATTAGTCAGTTATATTTTCTCCCATATAAATCTAATTCTCTTGCTCAACATTTTTTAAAAACAAAGATTTGATACTATTATTTTCAAAAGGAATAGTAACAAAATCCCAGTTTTAGAATTCACTCCAGCAATCTTGTAATGGAAAAATTAGAGATTTACCAAAAGGGAGATGTCCAAAAAGCAGATAGAAGTCGAGGTTCTTATCGAAGAACAAATGATTATATAAAAAATGGTATGACACTCTTGGTTGTCATTGGCATCATCTTTACAACAAAGGCTGCCAACGCACAGTACTCACTACCAAGCGACGATCCTATTCAAATAGATTTAACTCTGTTGCGTGGTGCTTCAGAAATAGGAGCAGGTAATGGCATTTTTTTTTTTTTTTTTTGAAAATAATATTTAAACTAATTTGTCGATTTTTATGTGCTTCTCATATTCGATTGTTTAATTTTCTTACTTACACCTTGAAAATCAAACAACACATTTTTTATTAATCAACCATAACTAGTTTTGTCAAACTACATGTTGGAACATCTAGACTACGGATTAAGAAACACAATTTTTATTATTTTAATTTTAACTATATCTTTATAAAATTGAACTTTAACTGCTAAATAATTAGACTCATTTTAAGAATCTGTGCCAAAATAACCATTAGAATAATAAAAAAAAAAGGTGATACTCCCTCCGTCTCTATTATATAGGCGGAGTTTTAAAAATTTGAATTCAAAGACCATTAGATAGAGTACATTTAATTTCAAGATGGGTTTTTCCAAAATTACCTTATTTATTATAGGTAGTTATCATTCCACAATTAAAAGGCAAGTTAATGTCTCTAATGTTGTATCTTGAAATTGTACAAAGGGTAAGACAGGAAAGAGGATGGATATGTAGGAAATCAAAGTTTTTTCTTATTCTAAGAGAAACTCACTTCTTATTTTGGGGAAGGGATACATATTAAAATGGAAAGATTTATCTTTAACTCAAAAATGATGAACAATGCAAAATAAGATTGTCCATTTTGATGAGTAATAACATTGTCCATTTTGGTTTTTTTTTTACTATTTATTTTAATTGATCTTTGGATGTCTGGGAGATAGTTTGTCTAGATGGAAGTGCACCTGCGTTTCATTTCAGCAAGGGTTTTGGTTCTGGTGCTGATAATTGGCTTATTCACCTTGAGGTATGCATAACTCTATTATTCCTTTATGCAATCTTTATGGATTTCATTTCCTTTTAAGCACTACGTCAATGTGGAACCAATTCTGGATCATCAAGTAAGGAGGATGTTTACATTCCAGAAATAAAGTCAATCCCAGAAGTTATAATTAGAAAGATTTTCAAATATTTTTCTATATTTGATTTCTGACTTTTATGTTTTCATGAGTCCAAAAGCTATTTCTTAAGGTCTACTATTTTTTTTTTTAAAAATAAAAAAATAAAAAAATCGTGAAGAGTATCCCTCCCATGTGGAAGCTTAAAATGCCTCAGCGTATTAGAGTAGTGCAACTCATATTTTACTGTACAAGTTTATACGAAGAAATTTGCTATTTGTGGTTTTTGATCATTCACGACCGCTTCGTTTTCTTTTCTTTTGCAGGGTGGTGGCTTGTGCAATACAATGAAGTCATGTTCTGAACGTAAGCAGAGTCCGATTGGATCATCGAAGTTCATGGAGAAAATGGGTTTTGGCGGAATTTTGAGTAGCAACAGCTCGAAAAATCCTGGTAAAACATTGCTTTCATACTTGCCATTCATTTTGAGTTCCGAAGTCCGGTTTTGTTTCAAGTTAATGTTTTTTTGTTTGGCACCACTAGACACCGAACATATTGATATTCCTAGACTTGAATACGTTTTCTCTTATGTAGAGTTCTATAACTGGAACAAGATAAAGGTACGCTATTGTGACGGTGCGTTTTTTGCTGGGACTCGCACCGGCGAATATGAGGTAGTTTACATATTTACATTTGAAACTATATCCATTGTTCCAGAAGATATTCACGTATTCCTAACAGTACTAATACTTTCGGTTCTGTCGGTGTTTTCTTGCGTAGTATAATACAACAGGACAACTCTTCTTCAGAGGACAGCTCATCTGGGATGCAATTATGGTCGAACTCATGGAGTTGGGGATATACAATGCTAAACAGGTCCATCGTTGAAGCCATGTATTTTTACTTACTTATTTATTAACTATTTGTTTTGTAAGCATTTAAATTCTATAGATTTTAACGATACGGATCATGCAGGCTTTTCTTACAGGTTGCTCTGCTGGTGGATTGGCGACACTCATACATTGTGATAGTTTTGCAGAAATTTTTACTCCCGGCAAAGTTAATGTGAAATGTCTCTCAGATGCAGGGTTTTTCATCGACGAGTATGTATACGACACGATTATATTTGAGCTTTGTATATTTTTCATCTCTTCATGTAACTTATGATGCTCCCGTTTTTGACACTAAAGGAAAGATATATCCGGTGGCCGCACCATACGTTCTTTCTTTCATGGTGTAGTAAAATTCCAGGTTTGCTTTTTTTTAACTTGATGCCTACTCGTATTCTTACAAATTTTTTGTTACATATTCAATTTTTTGTGTGATTCACATCAACCTCTACCGCAGGGTATGGTGGCTAGTTTAAATAGAGCGTGTGTCGCGGAACTGAAACCATTTACGGATAGCCTGGTTCGTTGCCTCTTTACTAAATACATACAATTTGAGATATTTTGCGCTATAAGCCGCCACAAAAGGTTTGCCTAACATGTGGACCTTATGTCTTTTGAATTGCAATATTCCAGTCCCAGTGTTTATTTCCCCAAAATTTTGTCAAGAACATAAAGACGCCAGTTTTCCTCGTAAATCCTTCTTATGATGCGTTGCAGGTAAAGAAACCATAACATATTAATGCGCATTTATATGCAAACTTGCATTTCCAAAACAAATGTCATTGTTTCGGTTTGATTATTCAGATAGAAAATGTTTTGCTTCCACCTTCGGCATACGATTATTGGGCGAAATGTACAAAGGACATTGCACAATGTAGCCCAAGTCAGCTCTATAAATTACATGGTATAAACTAATAACCCCTCCATTGTCTATTTTACATATGGTTTTGGAGTATTAGAATAAAGAGTGAGAAGGAGTACAACAACCAAATATGAGAGATGGCGCGCAATATATTCTTTCCACCTTGATTTCTCATCCATTTTCTTGTTTATGTACATTCACAGCATTCCGAGGTTCCATGTTAAAAGTACTGAGACAATATAAGAGGAATAAAAATATAGGTATGTTCATAGACTCATGCTTTGCTCATTGCCAGACGGATAGCGACAAATGGCATTTGCATTCTCCAAGGATCAACAACAAGGTAAACACCTTGACAGTTAACTTTGCACACTGTTTCATTGGAGGTTAACCTATAAATCAATGGCGGCATTGATGATCCAAGCCCATGCTATGTTTTTAACCTTCTTCATTTTTTTAACAGACCATTGCAGAAGCAGTAGGGGATTGGTATTTCAATAGACATACGGTACATTATATCAATAATTGCCGATATCCTTGCAATCCTACTTGTAGTAATAAAGTGTGGGAATAATCGGGATAACTTGGAGGATTACAAGAATATAAAGTTTGGTGGTGAGGTTACATCTGGGCGAAGTTACACAAAGCATGATGAGGTTAAATACACGACATCCATCAGCAGGGGGCTCGACCGAAAGAGTTTTTTCATTTTAAGAAAATAAAAAAATAAATAAAGATTTCCTTTCATTCCAGTTATTGTCTTGTATGTTGTTCCTAACAAGTTTGAGGTATATTTACGAGTTCCATAACATGCACTCTGTCCATTCCTAGAATACATATCAAATACAGGTAACACTATCATGGCACCATAGGAATTTTAATCCAATAACAAGATTAATATAAATGTTATCATCTTCAACTAAACGATTTCACAACCCAAAATATGAAGAACAAATTAAATCCAAAAGATCAGTAATAGATCATCTTGTAACCTTGGGTCCATCGCAAAAAATTCCGTGATCAGTAAGATGTATATAATCATCCCCTTCATCAGCTTCCATATAAAGAGTTGGATACGCATGTCTGATCTTCTGGCGAGCTTCACTGGCCAATATGGCATCCTGGCTTCAGGAAGACAGACTGCTCCTCGTCTTTAGCAGCTTCTGTCGCAGGGACAACAACATTTTATGTTCTATGGAGAAACTCGGCTGTACAATACTTTGTTCGGAAATCCTTTTCAGGACAAAGATCATAAATGCCTGGTGATCAACTGGTTCATTAGTGAAAAAATGCTGTATAATCTCTGGAGGCAGGCTGAAAGTGACTTTGTTTGTCCAGCCATCTGTTAGTGGCCTAGCATCGAACTTTTTAACTACAACCGTTGTTTAAACATCTTGCTGACATGAACAACAAGCAATAACTACCTGATTGCTCGCCTTAGTTTTTGCCCCGACCAAAGAATGTCAACTTCAAGATTCTGATCAAGAGAAAGAAATAATTGATTTCAAAATTGATCTGGACCAGAGAAACTCAATTGTTCATATACCAAAGAACCACCTTCAATTTTTGCTACAGATGATGCTGGTGAGGATCAAACATATCTCTTGAAAATATCAGCAATAACTAGTCCTTTTAACTTAAAGTGATGTGTTTGTACCATAAGTAAAAATGCCACTTAATGGGCCCAATTGATATTTAAACCATCTTTTGGCCCTCATCCAAGCCCGCTAACCAGTCAACCGAAGCAGCTCACCAACCTGCCCAGTATTACAATGACCGGTCAATGGTCAAAGTCAACACTCGGTCAATGGTCAAAGTCAACACTCAGTCAGTCAAAGTCAACCGTTGGTCAATTGTCAAAGTCAGGTTGCACGTTGCACCTCCAGCCAGTTTTCAGTCTTTTTGCCAGCAATGTTTCCAACCAATTCCTAGCTATGTACTCAGTCGCACTGCCAGCCAGTCTCTACCCGAGCAGCCAATCCAGTCCGCCAGCCAACATCCATCCATATTGTCAGCCATTATGTCTGTCAACCATCAATCAAGTCTGCCAGCATGCAGAATTTACCATATAAGCATGAATGTGCCGTTTCATGCAGAAATCATCATGGAGGCATAAATGTTCAGTCCATCATGCAGAATTAATACAGGGAGTCATGCAAGGACAGTTTCATGCGGATTAATGCCAGGAGGCATTCAAAGCCAGCAAGTGCAGAATTAAAACAGGAGGGGAGTTTCATGCATTTTTAGGCAGAATTGATTCCAGCATGCATGCAAGAAGTTTCATGCATAATTGATTGCAGTGCATATTAAAGCCACTTAAGTCCATCTCGAAAGGAGGCGTAAAAGTTGTATAAATAGGGATGCCCAGTTAGAGGAGGGAGGTAGCGAATACAAGAAAAGAATACTGTAATAAAAATATCAATAAAATATTTCTCCCCAAGGGGATTCATCCGTGGACGTATGCAACCATGCCGAACCATGTTAAACCTGTGTCTCTTTATTTGATCTTCAATTCGTCTCCCAACCGAAAATACACCCCAAATCATATATCCATCGTGTTTCGTGCCCAGAATTTATTTTAGGTACAAACATTTGCGCCGACTAAGGGGATTACGAGAAAAGGAATCGTGTTTTCCCATTGATAAAATTTGTGCAAAATACTTCAAAATCATGTCCGTCAAAAAGCAGTTTGAACGTCTTGAAAATCACTGCTGCAGTCTAGTTGAACGTAACTGCTGCAGTTTGTTGCAGTCTAGCTGATCGCACTGCTTCTGACCATGTAATCGCAGATACTGCAGTCAAGTTGATCGCAACTGCTGCAATCCAGATTCGTTGTTCGAGATCTGCTAAACCTATTACATTCGGAAACTACTAAAGCTGCATCACTACAAAGACCGATGAAATCACCCCTAGGACGTTCGGTCCACGGTAAAAGATGGCGTAAAAAAATCATCAAAATTGTTGCTGGATATTCGATCCGCAACATGGTTGGGTCGAGTTTTGATTACGATCCCTGATCCAGTGATCGCAGCTGGTGCATTCCCGATTAATCACGATTCTTTGAGTCGATTGATCGCAACTGCTGCAGTCCGGCTTCATAGTCAGAGGCCACCAAGACTGACTTATCGGAAAGATCGCTAAGATTGTTGCCAGGATGTTCGAACCGCAGCATATTCAAGTCCAAAGTTGGAAAAATTTGCTTCCCAAATAACGTAGTGTCTACATGTTCGAGTTTGTAAAATGTCAAAATCACTACTGTCATGATCGCAAGGTTGTCAAGTTTCCTACATCTCAAGGTGCTTGAATACCCCAGGGAAAACCTCCAGAAAAGCATCTCAGAAAGTTCCAGAAAGGGCCACAAAAGTGCAGCAAAACCAAGGTGAAAGGTTCGTGAGAAACAACAACAGTCCCTAGAACCGTTGCTAAAAATCCAAATAAAAAGAAGAAAACAGAAAACTGTTACAAAAGTTCAAAAGCAATGGCAACAGTCCAGCAAACCGTGACAGAAAATTCAAGACTAAAGACCACAGTTTAGAAAAACCGTTACGAATAGTTCTCATGCAAAAAAAGAAAAAAAAAAAAGCTGGCGTCCTAACCCGGCGGCTGATCCGTTCAACCACTTCATGGTTTCGTTCACCTGCCTTAAATTTCCATCACCCACTTCAGGGTCTCCTTCACCCACGTCAAGAAACTTTCGATGCTTCTTGTTAAATCAAACTCCGATGCGCCATGTATATGGACCGTTGATGCTCTGTGGTACATCAAACTTCGAAGTCCTGCGATACATCAAAATTCAACACTCAGGAAAATTTTCTCTACTTCTAGTTGCATCAAACTCCGATGTTCCACGTATAACGACCGTTGATGCTCTGTGGTACATCAAACTTCGATGTTCTGAGTTACATCAAAATTCAGCACATGCCACGTCAGCGGTCAGGTCCAGTCAGCCAAGCCATGTCAGCAGAGTTTCCATGTCAACACATGCCACGTCAGTGGTCATGTCCAGTCAGCCAAGCCACATCAGCAAAGTTGCCACGGTAACACCTGTCACGTCAGCGTCATGTCTAGTCAGCAGTGCCACGTCAGCACTTACCACACAAGCGATCAGGTCCAGTCAACAGTGCCAGTCAGCAAAATGTCTGAGTCAGTACCTGACGCGTCAGCAGTTTGGGCCAATCAGAAGATGCCACGTCAGCAGAAAAATACAGTTAGCAGATTTCGTTACCGTTACAAACGGCGTCAGCATATACCAGAAATATTCCTTTATTGTTAACAGAATTAGAATATACCAAGTATATTCCGTTACCGTTAGATGACGCCGTTATTACCTGCCGTTATGACGTAAGCATGACGTCATCATCGTCGGCAGCAAAGTCGCCGGCGGCTAGACCCGGAGGCTCAACCCGGCGGCTCGACCCGGCGGCCATACGCCGGCGGCAGCCCATTTTGTTTTGATGTATCGCACCGCAGCTTAATATCGTAAGCCGGATTCAGTGTTGCACGATGCAACTTAATATCGTAAATCTTATTCGGTGTAGCACGGTGCAACTTAATATCATACATCTGATTCGGTGTAGCACGACGTAACTTAATAGCGTAGCCCCGATCCAATGCAGCGCTGCACAAATTAATTCTATAGCCCTGGATTTTTCAGCCCCATGCCGTTAGCTTGACTGATTTATGTGCCCCACTTGGGCTTGGTCTAAAAATTTGTTTCGTTGATATCTTCTTTGTCTCACGTCCGAATTGGATGATTTTTGGCTCGTTGCGATTGAATTTCAGTTTCCTATGACATGAAGGTAAAATTTTACAGTTGGAGAATAAAATTTTTTGGGTACAATCACGTCATCAACATATTTGGAGCAAGGCGCTAACCGACCAATTTTGTTTCTTCGATAACTTCTTCTTCGTGCATCCAAACTGAGTGATTTTCGGCCCGGTGAGATCGTATGTCAATTCCCAACATCGTGAAGGTAGAATTTCAATTTTTGGAGAAAATTGAATTTTAGAAATTTAAAATGACAGCACCAGAAACGGTCACATTCAATCACCGCCGAAACTGTTGCAGTCCAATTGATCGAGCTGATGTAATTCAGTGCCTCAGCAAGAACTGCAGTCCAGTTGAACGAACTGCTGCTGTCGTCTAGTTCCTCAGCAATACTGCAATCCAGTCGATCGAACTGTTGCAGTCCTTTGATCGAACTGATGTAATCCAGTTTCACAGCAACAGTTGCTGGCCAGTTGATCGAACTGCCGCAGTCCTTCTTTAATTCCTACAGTCTAGTTGGTCGAACTGCTGTAGTCCGATTTTACCCAAAACTGTTTCAGTACAGTTTTCCTCACAACTGCTTTAGTCCAGTTTTATGTATAATCGTACAAGATACTGGTGATCGCAATTTCTTTGAAATACGATTCCATGGCAAGCGTATTCAATCCAGATTTTGATCCAACTGGCGCATTCCGTGCACCATGAGACAAACCTAGTAGCTGAGTCAAGCCGAGACGCTAAGGCAACTACACTAGTCATCGCCGCTTGAAAACGTCAAGATAGCCAATGGACATCCTAATCACCTCATAAACGAAGTCACAATAACACTTTTAATACGGTACGTATACAATTTTCATATTTCCGCATCTTTTCATATAAACATGCATACCTTTGTTCAATGAGACACCTATAATGTGGTGAGCATTTTCTCACAAGGAGATGCACACATTTTAAATCATGTGCGCATCTGGAATAGTGGGATTGGCCCCCCGCGCGAATTCCAGGTAGCTGACATCTTCAAAATCTCATGCGCGAGCAAAATGCAGCAAGGCAGTACATCCTTGTGCGAGCATTGAGCAGCATGATAATCACTATCTTCTGGGGGGAGAGTTGCATATCACTTCAACGTGATTGACTATCACTTGGGGGCGAGATATGTAACACCTCATGGTTTAAAATAACTTTTTTGGGGGAGAGATGCGTAACACTCCATACGCTTGGGGGCGAGTTACGTAGAACCTAAATGCAATGCGAAATTCAGTTCCTGAAAATCGAAACAACAGGTAACCCAAACTTCTTAATCATCCAACGAGTTACAAGATTAAGAGGGGGAGAACATACACCCTAATATTTTGACGTAATTATTAATGATAAATTGCTACAGTTAAGATTGATCGAATTGTTATAATCCGGTTCTTAAGCAAACTGTTGCACTCAGTTGGACGCAACTGATGCAGTCCAGTTTTGCTCATCAATTCTGTATTCAGTTGGACGCAATTGATGCAGTCTGATTTTATTTATAACTGTTACACTCAGATTTATCGAATTGTTTAAGTCTACTCCCTCAGGCTGATGCGGTCCAGCTATGTTCTCGGCTCTGCCCGATCCGGTGATCGCGGCTTCTTTGCGGTATAACTTTGCTCGTTGCTTTCTTTGCAGTCTAGCTGATCGAAGCTGCTGCAGTCCAGCCGATCGCCGCTGCTTGTGCAATCTTGCTCGTCGCTACTGCAGCTCAGCTGATCGAAGCTGCGGTAGTCCAGTTATGTTCACAGTTCCTGTAGTCCAGCTGACCGCAGCTGCTGCAGTGCAGTTTTGCCCGTTGCTACTGCAGTCCAGCTGATCGAAGCTGCTGCAGTCCATCTATGTTCGCAGTTCTTGCAGTCCAGCTGACCGCAGCTGCTGCAGTTGTTTATGGGTAAAAATCGTTTTGCGATTTCGGTAAATTCGGTTGGTGAGTGAGAAACCTGGTTCAAACCCTAAACAAATGTCTTTGCCGCGTGAGCAATTTATAGACTCGAGAGATCAATCTGTACAAGTCCGGCCTAAACCAAGAAATGGCCGTTCCAGACTTGCTTCGGTCACAAAGTGGAGGAGAAGGGTTGATTTGGGGAGGGAAGCAAAGAAAGGTGTTGAGGCCGAATAGTGCAGGAGAGTAGTATCTCGACTTGTATCGAAATTGAAAGCTTGGGAGCTTGCAAGAGGTGAAAGCTTTTGGGAGAGCTTGCAAAGTTGCCTTTCCGAGAGTGTAGTATTTTCTTCCGACCGAGACCTGTTGTGCCGGTGGAAATAGGTAAGACCTATTTATACAAGTCAAGATTTGAAACGTACCACGACCTCATGAAGGAAGAGAGTAAAGGGTGAAATAATGGGAGGAGGTGGTAACCGCATGGCGTTAATGGGTGTAAACGTTTTCACCATTATTTCCTCTTTTATTTGACCGCTTTATTCCTTTTCACGCTTTCTTAATGTGAGCGTAGTGTACGCTGCATGCTGTGACCGCCAAACCAAAACCCTAGAAAGCATCCCCCAGTTTGTGTTGGTGTCTCGAGTGTTGGTTGCATCTTGCGTGCAAGTGGTGCTGCTAGGGACGCATGTGGCATGTGCCAATGGCATGTGCGGAATGCCTTCGTTGCGAGTTGCACCTCGAGCGTAAGTGGTAATGCCAGAGATGCTAGTGGCGTGTGTGGCATGTGCCAACGGCATGTGCGAAATGCCTTGGTGGTAGGTTGCACGGTTTGCAAGTTAGGCTACCAGCGTGTGTGTTTGGCATGTGCCAATAGCATGTACGGAATGCCTTGGTGGTAGGTTGCACGGTTTGCAAGTTTAGGCTACCAGCGTGTGTGTTTGGCATGTGCCAATGGCATGTGCGGAATGCCTTGGTGGTAGGTTGCACGGTTTGCAAGTTTAGGCTACCAGCGTGTGTGTTTGGCATGTGCGGAATGCCTTGGTGGTAGGTTGCACGGTTTGCAAGTTTAGGCTACCAGCGTGTGTGTTTGGCATGTGCCAATGGGATGTACGGCCATGTTGACCTAGTTGCAAGTCTTGCAAGCCTAGGGCGCTATATTTGGCGTGGGCCAAAGGCATAGCGGCTTGGAAATATGGCTTGCGATACGTGTTGGAATGTGCCAATGGCACGTACGGCCATGTTGACCTAGTTGCAAGTCTTGCAAGCCTAGGACGCTATATTTGGCGTGGGCCAAAGGCATAGCGGCTTGGAAATATGGCCTGCGATACGTGTTGGCATGTGCCAATGGCACGTACGGCCATGTTGACCTAGTTGCAAGTCTTGCAAGCCTAGGGCGCTATATTTGGCGTGGGCCAAAGGCATAGCGGCTTGGAAATATGGCTGCGATACGTGTTGGCATGTGCCAATGGCACGTACGGCCATGTTGACCTAGTTGCAAGTCTTGCAAGCCTAGGCGCTATATTTGGCGTGGGCCAAAGGCATAGCGGCTTGGAAATATGGCCTGCGATACATGTTGGCATGTGCCAATGGCACGTACGGCCATGTTGACCTAGTTGCAAGTCTTGCAAGCCGAGGACGCTATATTTGGCGTGGGCCAAAGGCATAGCGGCTTGGAAATATGGCCTGCGATACGTGTTGGCATGTGCCAATGGCACGTACGTCCATGTTGACCTAGTTGCAAGTCTTGCAAGCCTAGGGCGTTATATTTGGCGTGGGCCAAAGGCATAGCGGCTTGGAAATATGGCCTGCGATACGTGTTGGCATGTGCCAATGGCACGTACGGCCATGTTGACCTAGTTGCAAGTCTTGCAAGCCTAGGGCGCTATATTTGGCGTGGGCCAAAGGCATAGCGACTTGGAAATATGGCCTTGTTGCCATGGTACGCAGATGCGGCTTGGGTTGGCATTGTTGCCATGGTGCGCGGTGCGGCTTGGTTTGGCATTGTTGCCATGGTGCGCGGGGTGCGGCTTGGTTTGGCATTGTTGCCATGGTGCGCGATATGCGGCTTGGTTTTGCATTGTTGCCATGGTGCGCGGATGCGGCTTGGTTTGGCATTGTTGCCATGGTGCGCGGGGGTGCGGGGTGGTTTGGCATTGTTGCCATGGTGCGCAGTATGCGGCTTGGTTTGGCATTGTTGCCATGGTGCGCAAGGTGCGGCTTGGTTTGGCATTGTTGCCATGGTGCGCAGTATGCGGCTTGGTTTGGCATTGTTGCCATGGTGCGCTATATGCGGCTTGGTTTGGCATTGTTGCCATGGTGCGCGCAAAGATGCGGCTTGGTTTGGAATTAGGGTTACGTGTTGAAAACCTAATGCGGTATTTTGAAAAAATACCCCTATTAATTGTTTACACCGAGTTAAATGCTCTTAGTTAATGTGTTGCGGGTATCTTTTGGGTCATGGGGTTTTACGATTTTACCCCTTGTCTAAGAACCACCATCAATATTAAGTCCCCCGCTAGCTCGGAGCTATGGGGGCTTTGTTGCGAGGTAAGCATAAGATGGTGACAAACTATTAACAGCAAAACGTATGGAAAATTGAAGGAGGCCTGTCTGACCTTTTATAAATAGGATTTGGAATCCATGCCTCTGGTAGTTTTGCACAAATCGGGAGGCTGGCACAATTGGTGGGGCCGGTGCAGCTTGGGCGACGTTGGGAAGTTGGCATGAGTTGGGAAGCTGAGTGTGCTAGTTGGTGGGACCGGCGCAAAGTGTGGAAGTCTTGCGTGCTTGCAGGCGTGACTTGTGTAAATAAAGAGGGAGTAGGCGTTTCTTCAGACAGCAAAGTTTCCTTATTTTGCTTTCCTTCACGTGCGGCTTCAATTAGGGCATTGTTCATGCTAAAATCTGAAAGCGTTATGTCCCTCATTGCTTCCTTTCCCTTTTAAAATCCCATATTTATACCCAATGCAACCGCATCATATTCCTTGTTTGAGAAAAGGTTCTTCTTGTTGGATTTCTCTCTTTGTCATGTCACGCAGATTCGAGTCATCTTCTAACCAGTCAGGTTCTCCGGATGAGGGCGCGAGGTCTGATTCTTGCATGAGCATCCCAACAAATGTTATTCGGGTTAAGAAAATCATACCGGTATGTTTTCTTCCTCTTAGGCGGTCTGACACACACTTTAACGCTTGTTGTGTAAATGGGGAAATTTCCTTTTTGTGCAGAGATATCCTGTTGGAGCATGCGTCACTGTTATCGACGAGGATGACCTAGTTGTTCCCCTTCCTTCAAGTCCGAGCTTGTCGACTGCTGCAGATTTGGAGAATGCTGATTTAGGGCTATCTTGCCATGAATACCCTTCTGCAGGTTTATCGTTTGGGACTCGTATGAGGTGTCTCTCCTCCAATTATCGGAATGTTGGTGGTTTCTTGGTGCGGAAAGAATTCGTAGCCCTTTATACGAGGATATGGAAGACGTGCGGCCATATTGCTACCCGGGAGCGTGGTGAAGTGCTGTTCGTCCGCTTTGGTTTCCGTAGTGAACTGTCTTTTGCCAATGATTCTTTGATGGAGAATGTGCCCATTCATGTTGTTGTGGAGTCACCATTCAAAAGTGGGAGAACATGGTGTCTACCTGCGAATCTTTGGAATTTAACGTTAGGCTGGTTGCGGCACCGCCTCAATATTGTGAAGGTCGACAGTGGCTGGTATTCTTGCCGGTGTGATTCACTCGCCACGAAAGCCATCTTTGGAAGAAGAGGAAATTTTGGCCTACTGGAGTCTCGAAAGATTGAAGAGTTAACTCGATATTTGAAGAGTAGGACTGAAAGATATCATGGCCGATTGAAGATGATATTTTGTAGGGATTATAATTTACTAGATGGGCTTTTCTGATTTGCATTATGAGATTCGAAGGCTCTCCTTTCTCTTTTTTTTTTTTTTTTTTTTGAAGAAAATAAAGAGATTCTGTTAATCCATTGGCTTCGTATTGAAATTCGATAACTAGTAAGAAAGAAAGTAAAAGCGGAGAAAATGCCTGGACGTTCACACTTTTGATGTAGCATGTTGCAGGGAATGATTAGGCGTAGTACGCCTTAAGACATTTTCCATTGATAATCTGTCTCTAGCTTTCCCCCATCTTCTTTGATGATCTTGTAGTAACCGCTTGTTATATGCTTTAGTGATTATGTATGGCCCTTCCCATTTGGGAGAAAAACTTCGGTCTTGATGCGTCTTCTTTGGATGTGTTTGGCGGTTTTTAGTACCGGATCTCCTTCCTTGAAAACCCTGGGTTTTACATGGCTCATTGTACGCCCTGGAAATCCTGTTCCTGTATATTTGTGCATGTTCCTCTGCACGGGATCTTTTGGAGTCTAGAGTATCCGATTCGAATTACGGCATTGAGTGATTCGGCTTCATTCCACCGGGGTCCGCTCGCCGTGGCAATTAAGCGGATGGGATCTTGATTTCTGCGGGAGGATCGCGTCATCTGTACCGTAGACGAGGGAGTAAGGAGACACGCCGGTGGAGCTTCTAGGAGATGTTCTCGTACGCCCGGAGAGCCATTGGCAATTGCTCATGCCGGTTACGGGATTGTCATGTCTTGTCCTAGTGAGGATTCGGATCAGAGTCTTGTTGGTACTTTCGGCTTGCCCATTTCCCTGAGGATAATAGATGGTAGAGGAGACTTGTTTGATTCCGTACCTCCCAAGTAGTTCCTGTACTTGCTTGTTAGAGAAAGGTGTGCCGTTGTCGGTGATGACGTGTTTAGGTACGCCAAAGCGGCAGATGATGTGCTCCTTGATGAATGCCGCGATTGTGGCTCCAGTGGTTCCTTTCAAATGGGACAGCCTCAACCCACTTGGTAAAGTACTCGGTCGCGGTTATTATGTACTCATGTTGTTTTGAGGATGGGGGGTTGATCTTCCCGATGATGTCGAGTCCCCAGCTATAAAAGGGCCACGGGCTACTTATTGCGTGCAAGGGTGTTGGAGGCCCGTGGATGAGTTTTCCATGAATCTGGCATTCTCGGCATTTCTGAACGAAGGTAGCCGCGTCGTCTTCCATGGTCGGCCAGTAGTACCTCTCGTGTATCTGCAGGAATAATTTCTGTTTTCCTTGGTGTTCGCCTTCGTGCATTTCTCTTAACATAAATGGGGCCTCTGTGTCGTCCAAACACCTTAGTAGACCTCCCCCCCGAAACTCTTGCGATATAAAACCCCATCATGGAACACGAACCTTTTGGACTTCTGTCTTAGTTTGGACGCATCCTCTTTGTTAGTAGGAAGAATGCCATCGCGAAGGAAAGTGATGTACGGCTCCCGCCAGTCCCCAGTATGGCTGATGTTGAGGATTTCTGACTGACATGGGGGGCGCCTGGCAATTTGGACACGCTTTTTGGAGCAATCGGGATTGGGTTTCCATCTCCGGCCAGTAGTATCCAAGTCGTTGTAAACGACGGTAGAGGGTCACCACTGATGTTATTCCACAGACTTCGGCATGAATATGCTCAAGCCGCTGCTGTGCTTCCTCTTTCCCGAGACACCTTGACAGAGAGCCGTCTGGATTTCGGCGATACAGAACACCTTGAATCATAAATAAATTCCGCAAGGTCTTGAGGTCGACCTTCCCTTGAAAGAGTGAGTTGTTGAGTTCTTGAATGATAGGAGTTCTCCAGTCGTCATCTTCGGCTTTATCAGGTTGTGAAAGCCACGTTGAAGCTATCGTTCGCCGTTTTACTGTCAGGGTTTCCTCAGTTCCTTCGAATCGCAGCTTTGAGGCTAGTGTAGCTAAGCAGTCGGCATGCTTGTTGCTGCTACGGCCGACATGTGTGATGGTTGCTTCAGCGAAATAATTGAGTAGTTTTTGTGCTTCAGCCCTGTATGGTGCCAGCGTTAGTTCCTTCAATGCATAGATCCCGTTTACCTGGTTGATGAGTAATTTGGAATCTCCTCTTATCTCTAAACGCGTGGCCCCGACTTGTTTAGTTAGTGATAGTCCGATGAGGAAAGCTTCGTATTCAGCTGAGTTATTGGTGCACGGAAAGTCTAGCTTGAAAGAGTGCGAGAAGACTTCTCCAGCAGGAGATACTAGTGCAACACCCGCTCCTCCGGTATTATTGCTGGGGGTAGAAGAGCCGTCGAATAACAGTAGCCACGTTTCTTCTTTGACTAAAAAGATATCTGGAAGATCTCCCGGAGATCTTCTCGTAATCTGCGGTATCTTCTCACTGGAATGCCTATTAACTGTGTCCGCAACACTTGTCCCTTTATGGCCCTTGGGGAAACGCACGTTATGTCGAACTCGGCAGCTTTGCGAAGCCATTTAGCCGGCCTCCCTATCGGGCGGGTTTCGAGAGGAGAAACTTTACTGAGGTCCTGATTTGGATACTAGCACCACTTTATTGGAAAGGAGGTAGTGCACGAAATTGGATGGAATAAATCGATTGCTAAACACGCCTTTTCCGCTTTGAGGTATCGAGTTCGGCGTCTCTCAACGTTCGACTGAAATAGTATATGGGGTATTCCATTCCTTTGTCGTCCTCTTGTGCGAGGAGATCTCCAACGGCAGTATCGCTAAAAGCTGTGTAGAGACATAGTGGCTTCCCTCGCATAGGAGGCTTCATGACGGTTGGGGAGGACGGTATTTGCTTGGATCTTACTCGGGTACGCTTTTTTTGAGACGTAGTCCATGTGAAATTCGCTCTTTTTTTTTTAGCGGAGGAGTAAACGTAGTGGTGGCTGTGCCATCCCCGTATGAAGCGACGAATGTAGTTTACTTTGCCCATGAAACTCTGGAGCTCCCTCACGGTTCGTGGTGGCGGCATCGTGAGGATAGCTTGCGTTTGACTTGGATCAACTTTTATTCCCGCGGCATTTACTTGGAATCCCAAGAATTTCCCGAAGAGACACCAAAGGCGCATTTCAAAGGATTCATCTTCAACTTGTATTCGCGGCATCTTTCGAATACTTGTCGCAAGCGTTTACGGATGATCCGCTCGAGTCTTGATTTAACCACCACATCATCTACGTAATCTTCGACTTGCTTGTGCATCATATCGTGGAAGATGGTAGTCATGGCGCGTTGGTAAGTGGCGCCGGCGTTCTTGAACCGAAAGGCATTACGGTGTAATAGAAGTTTCCAAGAGGGGTTCGGAAAGCGAGTCTTACTTGCGTCGTGCTCATATATCTTTATCTGGTTGTAACCGCTATATCCATCCATGAAAGAGAACATACCATGTCCACTGGTAGCGTCTACCAGCATGTCGATGTTAGGTAGCGGGAAATCGTCTTTAGGGCAGCACTTGTTCAGATCTCTGAAATCGACGCAGCATCTGATCTGACCATTCTTCTTTTTAACGGGAACGATATTGGCTAACCAAGTAGGATGGTGAATAGGTTTGACAAAACCAGCGGCTAGTAATTTCTGGACCTCCGCCTTGATTTGTTCTTCTACGTCGTGTCTGAATTGTCTTGGAGGCTGCTTGACTGGTTTGGATCCGGTATCACATGAAGATGGTGGGTGACCAGTTTTCCGTCCAAGCCAGGCATTTCTTCGTAAGTCCATGCGAAGACGTCCTGGTATTCTTTGAGTAGGTCGACTAGCTTTGAGCGTTCCGCAGGATGTAGAGTCGAACTGATCGGAATGGGTCGCGGAAATTCCTCATTCCCTATATTGACAGTTTCGAGTTCGTCGGTGGTTAAGTCGGTCCCATCTTGTAGCTTCTGAGGGGCGTATGGAACTTCCTCCTGGTTATTGTGAAGACATTCCTTCGGGCGGAGAGACCGGGTGTGACGGACCGGAAAATTACGCCTTTGGCGCGTTGCCCCGCAGGCCGTAATCTCCCCAGTGCGCCATGATGAAGCTACGATCCGGGCCTCAAAGCTAGGCAAATGCACGTCCAATTGTCCTTGCAAGCATGCTCGTGGAGCATGACGCAGCTAACTTAGCTTCCACACTGTTCCAACTTACCCTTGTCCCGCAAAGGGTTTAAGGCCATAAGGCCAATGCCAATGCATTTTTCCCCGTCTCTGGCTTTACCTTTATGTAGGGAATTCATAAATGAATTTCCTAGCTAGCCGAGCAACCGTCACATTGCCGTGTCTTGTCCAGGGCATAAGCCTTAGACTTTAGCGTAGGCCACACCAAGCCCTTGCCATTTCCCGTTACCTCGCTTAACATCTCTTTATAACTTGATAGGAAGTATGAGCATCCACTTACGGCATGCAACTAAGCCTCATCAAGTCTGGCCACAATCATCTCTTGCGTCGAGCTACCAAGCTTAGATGATATGAGGGGCCAACGTCTTCGGATCGGCAATGCTGCAACTCATTGCGGCTGCCTACGTACCCTTCCCTACTCTAAAGGGATCAAGCACAGACCGTAGTTCATCACGAAGGGACAAGCAACTTAAACCAAATCGTTTGCAAGGCTGTGGCCTAGCAAAAACGGTAATGGCCTAGTCCGTATAGGCCATTCCACCAAGATGCATAATGATTATGCATCATCGGGTCCAGCAGCTGTGGCATAGCGATGCCAACGCATCAAATACCCTCTTTGAAAGGCTACGCAACTATAAATGAGCCTTAGGCATCATTTATACCCTTCCGACTAAGCTATGAAGCTTACTTGGTACATAGTCCGCATATGCACCTTCAACCAACTACCCTCCCTATATATGTCTTAATGGAATTTCTACAAGTATGAAAAGGGGAGCATATTGACATGCTTCACTATTCATGGCCGTTACCATGAATTTACGAATGACCGGCAATGATTGCCGAGTTTCCGTTCATTGCACAATGATGGTGCACCACTCGTTCGATCTGTTTGCACAATGATTATGCGACATTCTCTTTGGCATATCGCACAATGATTATGCAATATTCTCTCGACCAGCCCCTCTCGGTATGATGCACAATGATTGTGCGATATTGGTTGTTGGCCAATAACTCTCATAATGCGCAATGATTACGTTTGTAAGCTCAAGGCCACCTACCCAACCGGCCTAATGTATCATGATGATGCAACATTGTCCCATGGCCAAATGCCAAACATAATACGCCATTTTTGGCGCGGTATTGGCCTTAATCTAATCCACCTTTTTCACGCTGCGGAAGCTTTGGATGAAGCTTCATCACAAGCAAATGGCGCATCTTTTAGCATGCGCCATGCTAAAACACGGGGTGTTACATTATCACACCCTTCAAAGAATTTCGTCCCCGAAATTCAAAACCAAAGCTATTGTGGACAATCTCTTGAGTTGGATTCCATGAGCAAAAAGTCCCATACCGGATGCTCGGGAAATCACGGGTTTCTTCAAGTTGTCATGAACAACAATTTAGACCTTCTGAGCACATGTCCCATACCACCTGCCCTGGGATCCAAAAGTGCCCACAACTAAACCAAGAATCGCAATTGGCCAGTGCCAAGAGGATATCTCGACAAGGTATCCTGAATGCGCATCCCATACTACGCACTCAGAAGTCCCTAAGGTTCACAAGGTTGAAAGATGTCATCGAAATGACAAGGAAAAACTCAACGCAACACTGTGAGGACCAATCTCTAATGCCAGTGCAGTTGGATGCAAGCCACCGTCCCTGACGGATTTACTGGGTTGCCACTCGTAAGTGGGATGCTAGCCAGGCCTGACAACGCACACCCTTGGCCGGTGCCAACATGTGGGGATGATCAGTCCCATTGTCTACCCACCGTCCCAGACGGTCTTCCGGATGCTCGTAAGCGGGGTGCCACAGAGGCCTGGCAAACTCACAGTACTTATACAAGCTCAACTCGATTTTCAAAGTAACTGGCTCAGCAGTTACAAACTCTTTCCGCGCAGAAGTTGGCCTACTCTCCAACTTTAAGTTTTCATCAAGGAAAATACTCGCCAATGAGTCCACTTCGCACAAGTCCCTAGAGTTTTCTCGGAACTTGCTCTCGATACCATCTCGTGACGGACCCAGGAAAATTATGCCTTTGGCGCGTTGCCCGCAGCCGTAATCTCCCTAAGCGCCATGATGAAGCTACGATCCGGGCCTCAAAGCTAGGCAAATGCACGTCCAATTGTCCTTGCAAGCATGCTCGTGGAGCATGACGCAGACTAACTTAGCTTCCACACCTGTTCCAACTTACCCTTGTCCCGCAAAGGGTTTAAGGCCATAAGGCCAATGCCAATGCATTTTTCCCCGTCTCGGCTTTACCTTTATGTAGGGAATTCATAAATGAATTTCCTAGCTAGCTGAGCAACCGTCACATTGCCGTGTCTTGTCCAGGCATAAGCCTTAGACTTTAGCGTAGGCCACACCAAGCCCTTGCCATTTCCCACGTTACCTCGCTTAACATCTCTTTATAACTTGATAGGAAGTATGAGCATCCACTTACTGGCATGCAACTAAGCCTCATCAAGTCTGGCCACAATCATCTCTTGCGTCGAGCTACCAAGCTTAGATGATATGAGGGGCCAACGTCTTTGGGACCGCAATCTTCGCAACTCATTGCATGCGCTCACGTACCCTTCCCTACTCTAAAGGGATCAAGCACAGACCGTAGTTCATCACGAAGGGACAAGCAACTTAAACCAAATCGTTTGCAAGGCTGTGGCCTAGCAAAAACGGTAATGGCCTAGTCCGTATAGGCCATTCCCGCCAAGATGCATAATGATTATGCATCATCGGGTCCAGCATGTTGTGGCATAGCGATGCCAACGCATCAAATACCCTCTTTGAAAGGCTACGCAACTATAAATGAGCCTTAGGCATCATTTATACCCTTCCGGCTAAGCTATGAAGCTTACTTGGTACATAGTCCGCATATGCACCTTCACCAACTACCTCCCTATATATGTCTTAATGGAATTTCTACAAGTATGAAAAGGGGAGCATATTGACATGCTTCACTATTCATGGCCGTTGCCATGAATTTCGAATGACCGGCAATGATTCTGATGGAGTTTCCGTTCTGTTGCACAATGATGGTGCACCACTCGTTCAGTCTGCTGCACAATGATTATGCGACATTCTCTTTGGCATATCGCACAATGATTATGCAATATTCTCTCGACCAGCCCTCTCTGGTCTGATGCACAATGATTGTGCGATATTGGTTGTTGGCCAATAACTCTCATAATGCGCAATGATTACGCCTGTAAGCTCAAGGCCACCTACCCAACCGGCCTAATGTATCATGATGATGCAACATTGTCCCTTGGCCAAATGCCAAACATAATACGCCATTTTTGGCGCGGTATTGGCCTTAATCTAATCCACCTTTTTCACGCTGCGGAAGCTTTGGATGAAGCTTCATCACAAGCAAATGGCGCATCTTTTAGCATGCGCCATGCTAAAAACACGGGGTGTTACACCGGGTCATGGTCTCCCCTGCTAATTGCTAACAACGGTGATGATGTGTGAGCTTTCCCTTTTTGCTTCGTCTTGCGGTAAGGGTGTACTCTCGCTTGGTGCGGGCACAGGTTACGCCCGGTGGCAAGAGACTGGCGGGTCTTCCTTCTGAGGAGGTGGTGGAAGGACGGTCTCCTCTGCCGGGTATCTCCTGTTTGTCGCTATCTCTGAGCAATGTCCATTTTGGTAGCAGAAAACTGTGAATCTTGGTCGCCACGCCTTTTGAACCCTCCTTCGGCCCATGTGCTTCTACGCAGTAGACTGGTGCATAGGGGGACAAGTGACGCGGAATGCGAACAACTTCTCCGTTCAATCTTGTTTTCAGGCATTGGTGGTATGTTGAAGGGACGATTTTGAGATTGTGCAGCCACGGCCTTCCCAGTATCATGTGGTAGTCTGGTTCTTTTTCAATTACTTCAAACTTCACGCTTGATTGGATTGGACCCTCTACCAGCTCCAAGTTGATATAGCCGTATGTGCTAGTTTGGTTGCCTTCAAATCCGTCATCGTAGTGGGTTTATCGTACGATCTCATTAGGTCGCACCTTGGCAGCTTTGTGTGTCTTGAGAGTGATGACATTGGAAGATGCACCCGTGTCAATGAGCGCTCTTCGAAACTCTATGTTCTTGACGAGAGCCGTAACATGCAAGGCCGGTTGTGACCGTCTTCTACCATCATGTCGTCAGTCGGTGAAAAAAATATTGTTGGCGGATCTTCCGGGATCCTTGGAGTCCCCGTGGGTGCGAGGAACTAGTGATGCGTTTAGTGTTATTCGGTTGATAGCAGAGAATGTTTTTATCCGCTGGTCCTTGGAGAGGTGCAGCAATTCACATAAGTTTTCTACCAACATGGTTGCCTCTTGGTCCGCTGGCTTCCAGTCTGTGACGAAACCGTTGATTTGAGAATGCTCATTCGGGATGTTAGTCCCCTGCTCTTGATCTCTGGGGAAAATGAATCACTTAGCCCCGACGTTAGATTGATGAGGAAGTCGAGTATGTTGTTAATCGCATCCTTCATTAGGTCCATGTTTTTGGCGTGGATCTCCTGAGCACGCATCGTCAACCGGTCTTGGGACCTCTTCATTGGTGGTATTGCTTCCGAAATTGAGGAGTTATCATGACCTTGAGCGGGATCAATGTTTGTGGAGATCGCCTTGTGGCCGAAGCCATGCTTGCGCGAAAATTTGAGGATGGAATCTAGAATTTGATATTGTAACCGAAAGATCAATCCTCTCGCTGTGGTCGCCAATTATTTATGGGTAAAAATCATTTCTGCCGATTTCGGTAAATTCGGTTGGTGAGTGAGAAACTGGTTCAAACCTTAACAAATGTGCTGCACGTGAGCACTTTATAGATTCGAGAGATCAATCTGTACAAGTCCGGCCTAAACCAAGAAATGGCCGTTCCAGACTTGCTTCGGTCACAAAGTGGAGGAGAAGGGTTGATTTGGGGAGGGAAGCAAAGAAAGGTGTTGAGGGCGGAATAGTGCAGGAGAGTAGTATCTCGACTTGTATCGAAAGTGAAAGCTTGGGAGCTTGCAAGAGGTGAAAGCTTTTTGGGAGAGCTTGCAAAGTTGCCTTTACGAGAGTGTAGTATTTTTCTCCCGACCGAGACACATTGTCTGGTGGAAATAGGTAAGACCTATTTATACAAGTCGAGATTTGAAACGTACCCTGACCTCATGAAGGAAGAGAGTAAAGGGTGAAATAATGGGAGGAGGTGGTAACCGCATGGCATTAATGGGTGAAAACATTTTCACTATTATTTCCTCTTTTATTTGACCGCTTTATTCCTTTTCACGCTTTCTTAATGTGAGCGTAGTGTACACCTGCATCTTTGTGACCGCCAAATCAAAACCCTAGAAAGCATCCCCCCAGTTTGTGTTGATGTCTCGAGTGTTGGTTGCATCTTGCGTGCAAGTGGTGCTGCTAGGGACGCATGTGGCATGTGCCAATGGCATGTGCGGAATGCCTTGGTTGCGAGTTGCACCTCGAGCGTAAGTGGTAATGCCAGAGCTGCTAGTGGCGTGTGTGGCATGTGCCAAGCGGCATGTGCGAAATTCCTTGGTGGTAGGTTGCACGGTTTGCAAGTTAGGCTACCAGCGTGTGTGTTTGGCATGTGCCAATGGGATGTGCGGAATGCCTTGGTGGTAGGTTGCACGGTTTGAAAGTTTAGGATACCAGCGTGTGTGTTTGGCATGTGCCAATGGCATGTGCGGAATGCCTTGGTGGTAGGTTGCACGGTTTGCAAGTTTAGGCTACCAGCGTGTGTGTTTGGCATGTGCCAATAGCATGTGCGGAATGCCTTGGTGGTAGGTTGCACGGTTTGCAAGTTTAGGCTACCAGCGTGTGTGTTTGGCATGTACCAATGGCATGTACGGCCATGTTGACCTTGTTGCAAGTCTTGCAAGCCTAGGGCGCTATATTTGGCGTGGGCCAAAGGCATAGCGGCTTGGAAATATGGCCTGCGATACGTGTTGGCATGTGCCAAAGGGACGTACGGCCATGTTGACCTAGTTGCAAGTCTTGAAAGCCTAGGACGCTATATTTGGCGTGGGCCAAAGGCATAGCGGCTTGGAAATATGGCCTGCGATACGTGTTGGCATGTGCCAATGGCACGTATGGCCATGTTGACCTAGTTGCAAGTCTTGCAAGCCTAGGGCGCTATATTTGGCGTGGGCCAAAGGCATAGCGGCTTGGAAATATGGCCTGCGATACGTGTTGGCATGTGCCAATGGCACGTACGGCCATGTTGACCTAGTTGCAAGTCTTGCAAGTCTAAGGCGCTATATTTGGCGTGGGCCAAAGGCATAGCGGCTTGGAAATATGGCCTGCGATACGTGTTGGCATGTGCCAATCGCACGTACGGCCATGTTGAACTAGTTGCAAGTCTTGCAAGCCTAGGACGCTATATTTGGCGTGGGCCAAAGGCATAGCGGCTTGGAAATATGGCCTGCGATACGTGTTGGCATGTGCCAATGGCACGTATGGCCATGTTGACCTAGTTGCAAGTCTTGCAAGCCTAGGGCGCTATATTTGGCGTGGGCCAAAGGCATAGTGGCTTGGAAATATGGCTGCGGTACGTGTTGGCATGTGCCAATGGCACGTACGGCCATGTTGACCTAGTTGCAAGTCTTGCAAGCCTAGGGCACTATATTTGGCGTGGGCCAAAGGCATAGCGGCTTGGAAATATGGCCTTGTTGCCATGGTGCGCGATATGCGGCTTGGTTTTAGCATTGTTGCCATGGTGCGCGAGGTGCGGCTTGGTTTGGCATTGTTGCCATGGTGCGCGAGGTGCGGCTTGGTTTGGCATTGTTTCCATGGTGCGCAGTATGCGGCTTGGTTTGGCATTGTTTCCATGGTGCGCAGTATGCTGCTTGGTTTGGCATTGTTGCCATGGTGCGCATTTTGCGGCTTGGTTTGGCATTGTTGCCATGGTGCGCGATGCGGCTTGGTTTGGCATTGTTGCCGTGGTGCGCGAGGTGCGGCTTAGTTTGGCATTGTTGCCATGGTGCGCAGATATGCGGCTTGGTTTGGCATTGTTGCCATGGTGCGCGATATGCGGCTTGGTTTGGCATTGTTGCCATGGTGCGCAGTATGCGGCTTGGTTTGGAATTAGGGTTCTGTGTTGAAAACCCTAATCTGGTATTTTGAAAAAATACCCCTATTAATTCTTTACACCTGAGTTAAATGCTCTTAGTTAATGTGTTGCGGGTAACACTAGGTCATGGGGTTTTACGATTTTACCCCTTGTCTAAGAACCACCATCAACAGCAGTGCAGTTTTGCTTGTTGCCACTGCAATCCAGCTGATCGAAGTTGCTGCAGTCCAGCTATGTTCGCAGCTCCAGCAGCCTAGCTGATCGCAGCTGCTGCAGTGCTGCTTTGCTCGTTGCTCATGCAGTCCAGCTGATCGAAGCTGTTGCAGTCCAGCTGTGTTCGCAGTTCCTGCAGATCCGGTGACAATTCTTCTGCGATGCGATTTGCCCTTTCTCTGCTTCTGCAGATCCGGTGATCGAAGCTGTTGCAATCCAAACTATGTTCGCAGATTCTTCTGATCCGGTGACTGATTCTGCGATGCGATCTTGCTCGTCGGCTGATCGAAGATCTTTGCGATTCGGTATAGCTCGTCGCACCTCCATTCCGGTGATCGCATTCTTTATGATGCATTTATCCTCATTGCTTGCTTTCTGATCCGGTGATTGAAGCTCTCTTTGTAGTCCAAGCATAGCTTGTCGCTCCTGCGATCAGTCTGATCGCGCTCATCGCAGTGCAATTTTGCTCGTTGCTGCTGCAGTTCAGCTAATCGCAGCTGCTGCAATGCAACTTTGCTCGTCGCTGCTGCAGTCCAGCTGATCGGAGCTGCTGTAGACCATTTTTGCTCAATGCTGTTACTACCCAGTTTCGCTCATTACTGCAGAGGACAGTTTTTTGTGGCCGTCGCAGTCAAGTTTACCTCAATCACTGCAATCCAATTCCGCAGCAATTATTGTGATCTAGTCAACATCGTTGTTATCCCGATTCATATAACTATTGAAGACATATAAAGATCGATGTCACATCCAATAGCACAGCCAAGACCATTGGAGTTCCAACAACACACAAAGTATGTTACCATCTCAGCTACTAAAAGGTCACACCCTTGCGCTCGTAACTATCGCGGATCAGTCCGTAATCGACAGCCGCTTAATACCAACATCTCACACAGATTCCAGCCGAGTGACGTCAAATATAGCTCATCTTTTCCAAACAATAGTTATTGCTCACTTTCAACATCACTCCGCTGGTATCACGCTTCCATTGCAGTCTAGTTCAGCCATCAGTCCAGTTTTTGCATACAACAATTGTTCATGTCCAACTGTTGCGTGTCGATCTCCCAGTCACAATAGCCTCACTTGGGGGTGTCTTGATTGTGATTTCTGCAAACAACAAGGGAAGTTTGCCAATCACCTCAACATCAATAATCCACACTTAGGGGCGAGTTTTATCATTGACTAAGGAAAACGAAAATTTCTTAACCCCCAACAAGTTGGAGGCTAAGAGGGGGCGATGTTTGTACCATAAGTAAAAATGCCACTTAATGGGCCCAATTGATACTTGAACCATCTTTTGGCCCTCATCCAAGCCCGCTAACCAGTCAACCGAAGCAGCTCACCACCCTGCCCAGTATTACAATGACCGGTTAATGGTCAAAGTCAACACTCGGTCAATGGTCAAAGTCAACACTCAGTCAGTCAAAGTCAACCGTTGGTCAACTTTCAAAGTCAGGTTGCACGTCGCACCTCCAGCCAGTTTTCAGTCTTTTTGCCAGCAATGCAAATTCCCACTATGTACTCGCCGCACCGGCCCGATCTCTACTGGCGGCCAATCCGGTCACTTGACATGCATAATTTACCATGGAAGCATGAATGTGCAGTTTCATGCAGAAATCATCATGGAGGCATAAATGTTCAGTCCATCATGCAGAATTAACACAGGGAGGCATGCAAGGACAGTTTCATGCGGATTAATGCCAAGAGGCATTCAAAGCCAGCAAGTGCAGAATTAAAACAGGAGGGCATTTCATGCATTTTCAGGCAGAATTGATTCCAGCATGTATGCAAGCAGTTTCATGCATAATTGATTTCAATGCATATTAAACCCACTTAAGTCCATCTCGAAAGGAGGGGTAAAAGCTGTATAAATAGGGATGCCCAGTTAGAGGAGGGAGGTAGCGAATACAAGAAAAGAATACTGTAATAAAAATATCAATAAAATATTTCTCCCCAAGGGGATTCATCCGTGGACGTAGGCAACCATGCCGAACCACGTTAAACCTGTGTCTCTTTATTTGATCTTCAATTCGTCTCCAACCCAAAATACACCACAAATCATCTATCCATCGTGTTTCGTACCCAGAATTTATTTTGGGTACAAACATGATGCTGAAGAAATTTTCCAGAATAACTACTTCCTTTAACCATTCTCTGTTTTTTTCTTCCTTTCTTGAATCCCTAATTTCTAAGTTCAAGTATATTTATTTCTGTTAACTGCAGCGGAAACGAGGTTTCCTGGGATGTAGTAGACCAATGAACAAAAACTAATCAGTGTAGAAATGGAGAACATTTTCTGAACTAATGCTTGATGCTCGGCAGCCGAGTTGGGGGTCTTAGTAAGGGTTATATCTATCTGTGTTACACATTGCCCAGAGATCAAAGTTTGAAAATGCAGTTACTATATATGACTATTCTGCCTTGCTGCAAACGTACATGAATGTTTGAAAGTGAAGTAGTGAACACACATTTGGGAGCTGCATCTTTATTGTATTCTTTTCAACTTCGGTAGTGCTAGTAAAATGTGGTGTATTCTTATATAAAAGGCACGTCAGCCGAGTTGGGGGTCTTAGTAAGGGTTATATCTATCTGTGTTACACATTGCCCAAAGATCAAAGTTTGAAAATGCAGTACTATATATGACTATTCTGCCTTGCTGCAAATGTACATGAATGTTTGAAAGTGAACACACATTTGGGAGCTGCATCTTTGTATTCTTTTCAACTTCGGTAGTGCTAGAAAAATGTGGTGTATTCTTATATAAAAGGCACGTCAATTATTGTTGTCATCATTGTACCAAATGGATTTTATATTCTTATATATTGCTGCCAATCAACCAAATGGGGTGTAGATAATCTTAAAACTATTCTCATTCTTATATATTGTACCAAATGGATTTTATATTCTTAATAAAAGGCACGTCAATTATGTGCCGAAGATAAAATTTTCAAGATTCATTTCAGACCTAAGCTATAACCTCCAAACCATGGAAACCAATGGGGACATTGCGATACAAACCAAATACAGCTTGCTATCAACTGAATAATAATACGGCAAAACATTTCTAGAATTCAATAAGATGAACTGCCAGTTTAAAAGCAGATCGTAGAGCTTCATTTAAGTCATGGCAACAGTTAATAATTGAAACACCAGATATGCCGCCATTGCTCAGTTAGTCTTTCCTTCTCAGAATTACCCAAATGCCAACCGTCAGGGTGCCTGTTAGATTAGATTTGATAGTAACGGGGTAGTAAATTTCAGAAGCTAAATTTGATCCCAGATGTTAATGCAAGTTTTGGTACACCAGCCCTTGAATAGTGCAGAAACTCCTTCGATAGTATCCGGGTCGCAAATTTCAGAAACTGAATTTGATCCCAGATGTTAATGCAAGTTTTGGTACACTAGTCCTTTGTTTCCAAACTCTCACCAAAAAACAAATACAAAACGCAATCAGAAATATTTTGCTTCTATGGCAGATTTTACCGTTGAAAAACCATGCATGTGGTGGGATGATCTCCATTGAAAAGTGCAGGTGTAGCCTAACCTTGGTTCCGCCACTGGCTCAGGACCTCTAGGGAGTCCGGTTTCATGCGTATTCTCTAATGTGGCTATTGTGGGAAATAGTATGCTCTTCTAACGTGACATTTCAACATCCTTTGTTAATTTCATTTGGAAACTATATAAGGAAAGACGAAATCATAAACACCAATGGTTGGTTATGGGCTTGGGAACATATATTAACCATTCAACCAATCAGATGAACATGTCAGGTACAAAAATGGATTCACCTCCGGTTGGCTGCTATTTAAGGATTTAGCTTTGGTATATCACATTCACCTAATTAAAGCATCATCGTAATTCTGTTTAGGTACAACTTGTACGAATTGTTAAACAACAAAAATAGCATTCTTTAATTTGTTTTTTTGTGCTAGCTGTTTGTCTGTTATATTTCCTCCCATATAAATCTAACTCTGATGCTCAACTTTTTTAAAAACAAAGAATTTGGTACTGAATAATAATAGTACCAAATCTTTGGTTCTAAATTCTTTCTCCATTAATCTTGTAATGGAAAAATTACAGACGCAGGAAACTGCATATTTCCAAAAAGTAGAGAGAAATCGAGGTTGTGTTGCAAACAGGCGAACAAAGGATTATGTAAACAATGGTATCAGACTTTTGGTTATATTCATGGTAATCGTTTATACAACAAAGACTACCAATGCACTACCTCCACCCTCAAGCCCATCCGTTGATTTTATTATTCTGCATAATGCTACGGAACTAGGCGCCGGTAATGCCAATTACTAACTTCTTTTTTAATTTTCTTTTCCAGTTCTTATTTTCTCCAATCACCAATTAGTAAAATTTTATCGCCAAATAACTTACAAACTGAATTGACGATTTTTCTGTGTTTCTTATATTCAGGTGTGTCACCCTCAAAGCCAAACCCGTACCCATCAGGCAATGATCCTAATAAAGTTAATTTAAATTTTCTGCAAAATGCCAAGGAGTTAGGCGCGGGTAATTCGAATTATCACGTTCTTCTTTTTTCCATCTCCTATTTTTGCCAATCACGCAGTTAGTAAATTTTTATCGTAAAATAATTTATGACCGTCCATTTTAGAGTAATGTTAACTATTGATGTTTTGTTTATTACTTGAAAGTTGAAGTTATATATTGTTTTTTCTAATTATTTTTATTTCTCTTCGATATTTGGATGTTTGGGAGATAGTTTGTTTAGATGGAAGTAAACCTGGGTATTATTTCAGCAAGGGTTTCGGTTCTGGATCTAATAATTGGCTTATTCACATTGAGGTATACACATAACTCTATTATCCTTTTAAGCACTACGTTAGTAGGAACCAAAGATCCATCTGTAACATCAAGTGATTCAGGAGGGCGTTTTAGATATAAGAAAAAAAATCACAAAATTGGTTAAAAAGACCAAAATCAACAATTCCTGGGTGAAAAGGACATTTAGATTTTGATACTATTTAAATGGACAAAAATATAAAAATAGCCAGGATGTAAACAGTTTCATCTATACCAATTTTCAAATACTTTTTATTATTTTTAATTTACATCAGGATGCATCCAGTTTCATCCTTGCTATTTTTTAAGTTTAAGTCAGGATGAATCCAGTTTCATCCTTGCTATTTTTTTGTGTCCATTTCATCCATACTAATTTTTACTCGTCCATTTGAACCATGTTTTAAAAATATTTGGACAAATGACCCATTTTCCGGAAAAAAATGTCAACCCCTGAAGTATGAAGTAAAAGACAAAAAAACTTCTACAAGTGATCTCCTCAAATTTGGCTTGCCAGCCTAATTTATGACTTTTTTACTTCCAAATATCCAAAATTTATTTCTGATGATGTATCCAAACGCCTGCTTAACTATTGAGGGTTATATGGCAGCCTATAATGCTTTAGTGTATTAGAGTGGTGCAACTCGTATTTTATTGAACAAGTTTTTGCGGGACTACTCGTTAGCTATATTAGCTAAATCATTTTGTTATTCGTGCTGTTTGCACATCTATGACGGCTTCTTTATCTTTTCATTTGAAGGGTGGTGGCTGGTGCGATTCAATAGAGTCATGTTATAACCGTACACTGAGTCCGTACGGTTTTGGATCATCAAAGTTCATGGGGGAGGAAATTGCTTTTAGCGGCATTTTGAGTAGCAATAAGTCACAAAATCCTGGTAAAACATTTGTTTGCATACTTTCCATCCATTTCGCATTTCAAGTTGCATAGTATCACTTAACAACTATAATTCCGGAGTTCGTTTTTGGTTAGTGACCATTCAGACACCGAACAATTTGATTTTCTTAGACATGAACACGCTTTATCTTCTGTAGACTTCTATAACTGGAACAGAGTGAAGGTACACTACTGCGACGGTGCGTCGTTTTCTGGGACTCCCATGAGCGAAAATGAGGTGGTTTACACTCAAATTTTTTAACTGAATCTTATTCACTGTGCACACTATTCAAGTTGATATTCATGTATAAGGGAAGATACTGATACTTACAGGTTGTTTGTGTTTTCTTTCGTAGAATACAAAAAGAAACAACCTTTTCTTCAGAGGGAAGCTCATCTGGGATGCAGTTATGGACGAACTCCTAAATTTAGGGATGTCAAACGCTAAACAGGTCCGTTCGTTGAAAACATGTAATTTTATTTTATTTTGTTCTCGTAAACAGATGAATTTTTTTTCGCACAGATTTTAACGATACAAATCATGCAGGCTTTTCTTACAGGTTGCTCTGCTGGTGGATTGTCAACTCTTATAAAATGTGATGGTTTTGCAGAATTTTTTCCCGATGAAGTTAAAGTGAAATGTCTCTCAGATGCTGGGTTTTTCATGGATGAGTATGTTGACCCGATTATGTTTGATCTTGCATGTTTTTCATTTCTTCATTTTAACTTATGTTGTTTGTGCGTTTCTGCTACTATAGGAAAGATATGTTTGGTGGCCTCACCATGCGATCGTTCTTTCATGACGTGGTAAAACTCCAGGTGTGCTTTTGTCTCAACGCCTTCCTATTATTGCAAATTTTCTGTTACATATTCATCAGTATTTTATGTGATTGACATCACCCTGTAATGCAGGGAGTGGAGACTAATTTGAACAAAGACTGTCTCTCGGAACTAAAACCATATCCGGAAAGCCTGGTACGTCGCCTCTTTACTAAATATACATTTGCACTAAAAATAAATAAATTTGCCTAATGTTGACCTTATGTCTTTTGAATTACTATATTCCAGTCCCAGTGTTTATTTCCTCAAAATTTTGTCAAGTACATAAAGACGCCACTTTTCCTCGTCAATCCTACTTATGATTGGTGGCAGGTAAAGAAACCTTAATATATCAATGTCCATTCATTTGCAAACTTTAGTTTGCAAAACACGTCTCACGTTTTCGGTTTGATTGTATTCAGATAGGAAACATTTTGCATCCACCTACGCTAAACGATGGTTGGGTGAATTGTACAAACGACATTGGAGTATGTAACCCAAGACAGCTAAACAAGTTACATGGTAATAACCCCTTGATCGTCTATTTACATATGGTTTTGAGCATTAAAGCGTGACAAAAAGACTACGAAAACAAGATATGAGAGATCAATTCATTCAATCTTGATTGCTCACCATCTGCTTGTTTATTTACGTATTATCATTCACAGGATACCGACATTCTATGTTAAAAGAGCTAAGGAAATATAAAAAGCAAAAGAATATGGGTATGTTTATAGATTCATGCTTTGCTCATTGCCAGACGGATAGTGACAAATGGCATTTGCATTCTCCGAAGATCAACAATAAGGTAAAACACTTCGGCAGTTAACTTTGCACATTGTTTCATTGGAGGTTAACATATCATGTTAATGACGGCATTGATGCAATGTTCTTAACCTTCTCTTTGATTTTCTAACAGACCATTGCAGAAGCAGTGGGAGATTGGTATTTCAATAGAAAAACGGTACATGAAATCGATAATCGCCAATATCCTCACAATCCTACTTGTAGTAATAAAGTATGGGAATAATAAGAATATATACTCCGGGCAAAGTTACATAAAGCATGCTGAGGTTCTAGATGAGTTCCATTCGTATTGGGCGTGTCGGTTTTAGTATTCATGGTTGTATGTAAAAGGTTTTCCTTTATTCTTGTATGTCGCTTGTTGTTGAGATATCCTATATGTTTAAAAACATCGCTTGTTGTTGGGATATATATGTTAAAAACATAATAGTGTATCAATTATTATGTCCAATTTACAGAGTTGGCGCGATGGTATTTTCTTGGGCATTCACTTACATTCCTTGTGTAAAATAATAGGGACTAAAAAGAAAGGTGAAGTTAATTAAGACAGGCAAACACATGGTATACCTACCGAAAATGCTATATGGACACAAATGTTCGTCCCCCAGCTAATGAAGTGTCCCTGAATTAGGAATTTTTCAGTGTACCAGTCACAGTAAAAATTGAGAGATAAATGGTAAATAGAAAATGTTAAATTCAAGATCTCATCACTTTCAACGTGGAACCTCAAATTTCCTTCGCCATTTCAACGTGGAACCTCAAATTTTCTTAGCCGAATTTTTCTCAAGTCTTTATTTTTGTTATGTTTTGGAGTCTGAACTTTTAATTATCTCTATATAATGGACTATCGAAATTCTCTTTTTGTGATAATACCAATGACAAAAAGCTTTACCATCATTGGAAACTGCTCCAAATTGAATACTAACTGAAATAATAATTTTATTGACCCCCAACAATCTGGGACTCAAAGGTCTAAGACATGGCCGAACTCATCTACCCCTGTGATGGCCATGTATGACACCTTAGATATAAATTAGACGCTCAATCAAAGTTCAAACCGAGATAAAGAAAAGTCAAACTCAAAGGAATTGGATTTTTTTTTTTTTTTTTTTTTTTAAGGAAAATAGATTTTATTTGTATTAATCCTCATTAAACATGAGGCGCTGCATAGTACAAATTGGTGGTTCATCATGAACCCACCATCTATTTATAGAATCAGAAATTGCGAATTGAACTAAGTCATGAGCAATAGAATTTGCATCTCTAGGTACAGCTGTAAATCTAATTTCGCTGAAATCCTTGACGCGATCACGGATTGATAGAACTGACGAACGAATACTCCATGGGATATCATTCGTATTTCCTTCTATAGCTTTCGGAATGTCAGTTGGGTCTCCTTCCACAATGATTCTTGAACATTGTAATCTTTTTGCCAATTGAATCCCAAAACCATAAGCTTTTGCTTCTGCTATCGTCGAGGAGAAAGTGTCAAAGCACAAAGCACCACTTCCCAAATGGTTACCAAACGAATCAATCGCCACTGCCGCTACATCACCTTTACCATTGTTAAACGCTGCATCTACATTTACCTTCACAAAAAGAAAAGGAGGTAATTCCCACAGAGCAACACTAGCTTCAGTTATGACGACATCTGAGCAGTAGTTCAATGCATGGTGGAGATCAAAGGTCTTAAAATCCTGTAAAGAGTTACGGATGCAAAGATCTACAGATAATTGCTTATTATTAAAAATAAGATCATTCCTTGCCTTCCATATATTCCACATTAAACATGATCCCAAGTTTAACATTATTCCTTGATCTGGGTAAGATAGCCAGAGTTCAATGATCTGCATTAGTTGCAAGCTGACTGGAATTTCAATAAGAATAGGGCTTTCCTGATAAACTTCCAAAGCGAACTGACAGCCAAAGAGAAGATGCTGAATAGATTCTTCTTCTGCGTTGCAGATTGCATAGAAGTTTTGAATCTGATTATTAAATATCCCCAGATTAGAATAGACTGCGATTCCGTCATGAAGTACCTTCCACATAAAATTATGTATTTTTGGTTTAGTTTCAATCTTCTTCCAGAATTATTTCCATGCAAAAGCCGATATCGCCGAGTTCATTGTAATTTTATCTGCTAATATTTTATAGCTCGACTTTGCAGAAAACTTACCAGAAGGAGTTTTTAACCAAATCAAAGTATCTTGAATTTTATCGTCTTGTGGAATATAGATATTAGTTATTGTTTCAACTTGATCTTGAGGGAAAATTTCAGACAGTAACTCAATATTCCACGATTTTTCACCCCGAGTAAAAAGATCTGAGACCCATATAACTTGAGTGGATGAACCTTGAACCTTTAATGGTCTAAATCCCGAATATTAGGTACCCACGGATCATCCCAGATTCGAATTGAATCCCCAGAACCTAAGGACCAATAGCAATTGTTAACCAGTACGTCTCTGACTGTTAACATATCTTTCCAGGTGTTTGAGTACATATCTTTCCAGGTGTTTGAGTCACCTAGTTTAGGCTAACAATCCCAAAAAGAAATATTTTGCAGGTACTTAGAATGATATAACTTCACCCAAATTGCTTCTTTTTCTGTCAGAAATCTCCAAACTAGTTTTGTAACCAGAGATTGATTTAGCGATTCCATATTCCTTATACCTAGGCCACCATCTTCTTTTGCTTTCGCGACTTTATCCCAACCAATGAAATGTAATCTCCTTACATTTGTGCCATGTCCCCACCAAAAAGCTCTCTGAGTTTGAGACATCTGATTAGTTACGCCCTTAGGAAAAATGCAGGTACCCATTGAGTAATTTGGAATTGTCGATAGTACACTTTTTGATAACACTGTTCTCCCTACCTGATTCACAAAGAAAGATCTCCGACCTGACAGTTTTGAATTGAACTTAGAATTTAAAGGCTCGAAAGTATCAATATTATGATCAGACTTCAATGGATAGGTCCCTAAATACTTCTTTTCTTTCTGCATCTCTCGGACTCCCAGTTTTTGTATAGACATCCATCTGTTTTGTAATAAACAACCCTTGTTGAAATGAATTGAAGACTTCACATAATTAATAACCTGGCCAGAGAAGGAAGAATAAATATCGAGAATTATCTTGAGTTGATCCACATTATCAACTGAATTTGTTCCAAAAAAGAACAAGTCATCCGCAAACATTAGATGACTCATAATTGGAGCATGGATGTTAATTCTATAACCCCTGTAAAGACTTGTTCTTTCAAACTTGTCCACTACCAGTGACAACCCTTGTGAACATATGATGAATAAAGAAGGCGACAAAGAGCAACCCTGACGTAATCCCCTACCACTTAGGAAGCTTCCATAAGGAGCACCATTTAGAAGTATAGAAAACGAAGAAGATGTAACACAATTCATGATTAAATTATGAGAATGATCATGAATTCCCATCTGGTGAAGCATAAAACTCAAGAAGGACCAAGAGACACGATCATAAGCTTTTGACATATCCAATTTAAGTGCGAAAAAACCCTGTTGAGATCTGGATTTATTCATGGAATGAAAAATTTCCTTTGCTATCACAATGTTGTCTGTTATTTGTCTTTTCTTAACAAAGGAATTCTGAGACCAAGCTATAAACATACTTAAGAATGGACTAAGCCTAATGGCCAGTATTTTAGCCACAAACTTATATAAAACATTGCAAAGTGCAATGGGTCTAAATTCCATAAACAGAAACTGGGTTTTTAACTTTTGGAATTAGACATATATGAGTATGATTTATCTTACTTGGAATTGCACCAGTTTCGAAAATTTGCTGAATGAATTTTGTGGTATCTTCTCCTACAATGGACCATCACTTCTTATAGAAAACAATTGGGTAACCGTCAGGACTTGGTGATCCAAATTAGTTCATTTTCCGTACCACATTCCATACGTCTTCAATGGTTGGAATGGCAAAGAATTGAAGTATTATCTTCAATTCATTGAGTATGGGATTCTTGCATATTTGAGGGGTTTCTGATGTTCATATCTTCTTGAAATAGAGACTTAAAGAAAGAAAACAATTCATCAGCAATATCATTTAGGCTAGTTAGCCATTGTTGAGAAGAATTTTGCAGACATGATATATAATTTTTCTTTCTTCTCTGTTGTACAGATAGATGAAACTGCTTTGTGTTTTTATCCCCAGTTTTAGCCAGATATGCTTAATTTTCTGTTCCCAGTAAGTAACATCCATAAGAATATATTTATTCGGTTGATCTCAAGCATCTTTTCCTTCTTCGAACGATATTTGGAGAAGGAGGTAAACCCTGTAGATACAGTAATCTCTTCTTAAGTCTCCTTATTCTATTTCTAATACATCTGATCTTATTTTTACTCCAACTTTTGAGGTAGTTTCCCAAATTGTTGATGGTGGTTTTTAAACAAGGGGTAAAATCGTAAAACCCCATGACCTAGTGTTACCCGCAACACATTAACTAAGAGCATTTAACTCGGTGTAAATAATTAATAGGGGTATTTTTTCAAAATACCAGTTAGGTTTTCGGACACGAACCCTAATTCCAAAACCAAGCCGCACACTGCGCACCACGACAACGATGCCAAACAAAGCCGCATCTTTGCGCACCATGGCAACAATGCCAAACCAAGCCGCACATCACACACCATGGCAACATCGCCAAACCAAGCCGCACACTGCGCACCATGGCAACAATGCCAAACCAAAGCCGTGACATCGCACATGGCAACAATGCCAAACCAAGCCGCACACTGCGCACCATGGCAACAATGCCGAACCAAGCCGCACACTGCGCACCATGGCAGCAACGCCAAAACCAAGCCGCACACCGCGCACCATGGCGTGACGCCAAAACCAAACTACATATCGCACTCATTGGCAACCATGCAAAACTAATTCGCTATGCCATTGGCACATGCCAAATATAGCGCCCCTAGGCTTGCAAAACGTGCAACTAGGTCAACATGGCCGTACGTGCCATTGGCACATGCCAACACGTACCACAAGCCATATTTTCAAGTCGCTATGCCATTGGCACATGCCAAATATAGCGCCTAGGCTTGCAAAACGTGCAACTAGGTCAACATGGCCGTACGTGCCATTGGCACAGCCAACACGTACTACAAGCTATATTTCAAAGCCGCTATGCCATTGGCACATGCCAAATATAGCGCCCTAGGCTTACAAACCATGCAACCTAGGCCAAGTCGACCACGCATGCCATTGGCACATGCCAACATGCTCATTGGGTATCTTTTCCTACCAAGGCCACGGCCCTAACGGCCACGCATGCTATCGGCACATGCCAACATGCTCACCGGTAGCTTTTCCTACCAAGGCCACGGCCCTAACGACCACGCATGCCATTGGCACATGCCAACATGCTCACGGTAGCTTTTCCTACCAAGGCCACGGCCTAACGGCCACGCATGCCATTGGCACATGCCAACATGCTCATTGGTAGCTTTCCTACCAAGGCCACGGCCCTAACGGCCACGCATGCCATTGGCACATGCCAACATGCTCGGCTGGTAGCTTTTCCTACCAAGGCCACGGCCACTAACGACCACGCATGCCATTGGCACATGCCAACATGCTCGCCGGTAGCTTTTCCTACCAAGGCCACGCCCTAACGGCCACGCATACCATTGGCACATGCCAACACGCTCGCCGGTAGCCTTCATCACCTAGCCGTGGCCCTAATGCGTATTGGTAGCCTAACTTGCAAGCCGTGCAACCTAGGCCAATCGACCATACGCGCCACCGGCACATGCCAAAACCCACGCGGTAGCCTAATTTGCAAATCATGCAACCTACCACCAAGGCATTCGCACATGCCATTGGCACATGCCACACACGCCACTAGCGACTCGGGCATTGCCACTTACACTCAACGTACAACCTACCACCAAGGCATTCCCGCACATGCCAATGGCACATGCCACACGCGCCACTAGCGGCGCCACTTGCACTCAAGGTGCAACCAACACTCGAGATATCAACACAACCGGGGATGCTTTCCAGGGTTTTGGTTTGGCGGTCACAGCTTGCAGCGTACACTATGCTCACATTAAGAAAGTGTGAAAACGAATAAAGCGGTCAAATAAATGAGGAAATAATGGTGAAAACGTTTTCACCCATTAACACCATGCGGTTACCACCTCCTCCCATTATTTCACCCTTTACTCTCTTCCTTCATGAGGCCAGGGTACGTTTCAATCTCGACTTGTATAAATAGGTCTTACCTATTTCCACCGGACAACAAGTCTCGGTCGGAGAAAAATACTACACTCTCGGAAAAGGCAACTTTGCAAGCTCTCCAAAAGCTTTCATCTCTTGCAAGCTTACGAAGCTTTCACTTTACGATACAAGTCGAGACACTACTCTCCCCTGAACTATTATGGTATCAACACCTTTCTTTGCTTCCCTCCCCAAATCAACCCTTCTCCTCCACTTTGTGACCGAAGCAAGTCCTGAACGGCCATTTCTTGGTTTAGGCCGGACTTGTACAGATTGATCTCTCGAATCTATAAAGTGCTCACGTGCAGCACATTTGTTTAGGGTTTGAACCATTTTCTCACTCACCTACCGAATTTACCGAAATCGGAAGAAACGATTTTTACCCATAAACAATTGGCGACCACAGCGGGAGGATTGATCTATCGGCTACAATGTCGATCAAGTCGATCTCTTTCTTCGACCCCGGATGTCAAGATGGTAGGGGAAGCGACTCGATCCGACTCAATGCCAGACGACCGGTTACCGATTGTAAAACTACACTTGAAAATCGGACTCGTTGAAGATGCTACCCGGCGATTGGGGACACTGCGACTCGGTCAGACTCAACTGCCAGACAACCCGGTTATCAGGTTGTTAAAACTACACCTGAAAACGGGGACTCGTTGAAGACGCTACCAAAGAATTGGGGACTAATCATGATATGCTACAAAGAAAGCCGCCTTTTACTTGAGAGAGGCGTGTTTGCAAGTGAGTAAATTTAGATTAGGCAAGATAAAAGATCTGTTTTTAGGTTCTTAATAAACCGTCATACTCTTGTGCCTTCTTGCTAGCACACACTTTCATAAAAAAGTAATATTCCTTTCCCAAAACATAATCGAGTCATATTATCAAAACCATTCATCCCACAAAATAATCCAATACCCTAAAAAGCTACCAAATGCCTATCAAAGGTCAAGCTTTTGAACCGGACATCAATATGTCTTTCAAAAAAAAATAAAAAAGAAGAACCTAAATGAAAGTTTAACAGAGAAACGTTCAAGGAAAATCATCCAACAAGTCTCCGCTCTTCTTGAGAAAGTCAACTTTGCATCTTCAAGAGCCGCTCTCTTCATAGTCAACATCTTGGAAAGCTTTTCGAGTTCCACCTCCCTGTCGCGCAATCTCCTCGTGGAAAGGTCTTCGGTTCTTTGCATCTTTCAACTTTTGGATCTCGGCAAGGCCTTCGACAAACCACGAAGTGTTGAACTCCTTTTCTACGCACACGTCGCGATGGTGCTCCCGATCGGCAATAACGTCTTCGAAACGGTGTGACCAGTCACCTCACCATATCCTCGATGGAAGATAAAGCCTCTTCCACACGCTTAACCAAGCACAAATCGACTAGTGACTTTCTTGGTTGTGGCCATATGTCCGTACTTCTCCCGACTGTACAATGCCTCGTGCTTAGCCTAGACGCTGAAGCCGCTAACCAAAGCACATGACCTGGATAAGGAACCAAGTACGGAGGATCAAAAATGGCGCCTGCACATGGCTTCACGACTCGCAAAGGGTCTTCTTCCATGTCTACGGCAGCAACCATCAGATAATCATCTGCCGTTTGAGCCACATCTGTGCCCGGCAATTGGCTAACGCCCATCTCCAAGTCACCATCGGTGATCACCAAAGGCAAGTTTTCGTGTGGCTCTACCCCAGAATCATCCTCCAAACCGGATTCCTCCTGCGAACTTGAGTTAGACATTTTTCAAAAGAAGAAACAGAAGAAGAAAGAAAAGAAGCGCGAAACTCACCGAACCACTTCCCGAAAAGAACCGGTGCTGCGGAGGAATCACTCTCACTTGTCGAACTTTCTTCTTTCTCGACTCATCATCGCTATGAGAAGGCTCGGTCTTCTTTGGAATTCTTTGAAGAAATTGTCGTCTCTCGGCAACGTGCAAGAGCGGCCCGGCATTAACACTCTAAAAGCCAGAGGAAACAAGACACATGTTTTCGGCAGAAATTCACGTGTTTTGAGACAAACCAATAAAGATGCAACACATATATACCTGGTTATTGGAAGAATGAAAGACACGAGAGCTGCGGGAGGATCTTTTGAAACCGTCCGGAACCCGCCAGCACGATTCTTCGTTCTCTGTTCCTTGGCCTGGGGAAGGTTTACAACGAACGTTCTCCACCACGTTATTCACAAAATCTTGAATCATAATAAACTCATCGCGCCAGAACTCATTATAGCCGAAGGTCGTCGAAGTTACTCTCCCCGTTTGAAAGAAGGGAAGGCGGATACCCGGCTCAAGGGCACGGCATTAAGGGCGGCACGCAATGAATCCTTAGGGATCACCGGTGGTAAGCAAGAGGCACCCTTGATCGAAACCCATGTGACGAGCAAAGACGTCAATATAATAAGCGGTATCCGGAAAGACCCCATGAAGAAAGACGGCATGTAATCGGACATGCAACTTTGAATAAACAAGTTTTCACCAACGCTCAAATCGCCATCAAGACAAAGACATGATCGGAAAGCGGAGAAGCAAAGGTGTCAATTTGAGTCACCGACCTATGGACCGGCTCCCACGGGCGCGATTTCATATGACTTGTCAAGAAGACTAACCAAGCTCATGCCAAACTTTGGACGCCTGTTCACCCATCGAAGACCCGGGAACCCCCAACTCGCGGAATCGAAGGCATCGGTTTGAAGCATACTTCTCAAAGTGCTCCCATAGCAGACTTCTCGAGAAAGCAACGTGCACATATGAATTCACTTTCATGAAACCATTCGAAACTCGCATGTTCGCAACTAGGTGATCCAGATGCACATACAGGGAACCGAGGAATAGCTTGCCAATGGGAAGAACTTCACCTTTTGCTAACTTCACAAAGCAATCGCTAGCAACTATGGTCTTATTTCCTTCTTGCCGAACCGTCATCAAAAATGTCTCTAGACAACCGAGAGAGCCAAAAATGCTGCAACATGAAGATCATTTTGCTTTCTGTTCAGTTCCACTCGTCCGGAAACCATTGAGACATCCACCCACTATAAAGCACCTTTCATCCTCTTTCCTGACAGAATCCTTCAACTTCAGCAGTGGAGTCTTTTCGAGCGTAATCTCTCAACTTAGCGGCAAGGTCATCCCGCATCTTCACCTCACTTTCGGATAATTGGATTTTAAGATTCCCGATTCTTGAAAGATTGACAAGAAGAGAAAGCCACACTCTCCAAGGAGAAAGTTATCTCACCCCATCTACATATGATTGTATGGGTGTCCGAACACCATCTCGAGATGAAAGCAACCAAGCCGGGATGTCCTTCCTAATCTGGAGGTTTCCGAAGCTCGACAACATCAATAATCTGCGCTCGAGTCGGGGTTGGTATTTATGTGCTCCTTACTCACCATGAACTCAACCCATCTATCAAAAGAACGCAATGGGCTTTGACACATCCTGAAATCAATGTTGGAAGAGGAATATACCCCTTTATGAAGACAACCGTATGGTGTTCTCCGGGCGAACCGAACGTGTCTTCTTTTCATCTTCACCACCGGTTAACAAAATTGGCACGAAACCTGGGTGATTTTTCCGAGCAGAAACAGGGTTTTTGGCGAAGAATTCATCATCCGTGTTTGGTTTGGAATTATGGACATCCTTTGATGAGGCAAAATTTTGTTCAAGTAACATCTTGTCGGATCTCTTAATAACAACTTAGTAACAAGATACCTGCACACAAAGAAAAACAAAACAAAATTATCTCCCTGACACATAACCACGCCCAACAAAAGGAAAACCCGAAATAAAAAAAAAGGATGGCGTATTCTCTACGGGTTCAAGACTATATACGCAGTATTTTATACGGGTTCAAGTGTGTCTACAGTATCCTTCTTCGGGTTCAAAATTATATATGGAGCATTTTCTACGGGTTTAAAACTGCACGCTGTGATGTTTCTTTCAGACCAAGAAAAATCATATATACAATATTTCTGCGGGTTCAAGTCGTATGGAGCATATATACAATATTCTTCTTCGGGATTCATGTACAGATTCTCTACGGGTTCAAGACTGCACACGCATATTTTCTTGAGGTTCAAAATTATATACGCGGTATTTTATACGGGCTCAAGTGCGTCTGTGATAACCTTCTTCGGGTTCAAAATAATATATGGAGCACTTTCCTACGGTTCGAATAATATATGCGGTATTTCCCTTAGTTGCATACATACAATATTTTCTACAAAGAGACACGCCGAGGAAATTATATGCGCAAAGAAAACGCCTACTCTTAGGGTTTACACCTACATAAAGGGAATCTTGGAAGACATACCCTAAGCTGGTTTTTCTTTATGACTCTGCCGCTGGTAGGAAAGGATGAAAAGATGAAAGTGCAAGATGGGAGAAAGGGACTTTATATACATAGGCGTGAAGATTCTGAAATAGGGAAGGATTTCCTTTTACCAAAATCGTGCGTGTAAGAAGCGGGCCCACAAGGGCGCCCAACTTCCCAATGTCGCCCCAAGTTGCACATGGCCCCACCAATTGCACCGACTTCCCAATGACCGCCCAAGCCACGCCTGCAAGCACGCACACCTTTTGCCGGTCCCACCAGCCAGCACGCTCAGTTTCCCAAGTCACGCCTGCAAGCACGCACACCTTGCGCCGGTCCCACCAGCTAGCACACTCAGTTTCACAAGTCACGCCTACAAGCACACACAGCTTCCACACCTTGCGCCGGTCCCACCAGCTAGCACACTCGGTTCCCAACTCACGCCAACTTCCCAACGTTGCCCAGCACCTACCCCACCAATTGTACCCGGCCTCCCGATTTGTGCAAAACTACCGAGGCAAGGATTCCAAATCCTATTTATAAAAGGTCGAAGAGCCTCCTCAATTCTCTTTACGGTTTCTTGTTGATAGTTTGTCACCATCTTATGCTTACCTCGCAACAAAGCCCCCTGCTAGAAGCTAAGCGAGGGACTTAATGTTGATGGCGGTTTTTAAACAAGGGTAAAATCGTAAAACCCCATGACCTAGTGTTACCCCGCAACACATTAACTAAGAGCATTTAACTCAGTGTAAATAATTAATAGGGATATTTTTTCAAAATACCCGATTAGGGTTTTCGGCCACGTAACCCTAATTCCAAAACCAAGCCGCACATGCGCACTGCGCTGCAACGATGCCAAACCAAGCCGCATCATCTGCGCACCATGGCAATAATGCCAAACCAAGCCGCACACTGCGCACCATGGCAACAATGCCAAACCAAGCCAGTGCACCACGCACCATGGCAACAATGCCAAACCAAGTCGCACACATCAGCGCACCATGGCAACAATGCCAAACCAAGCCGCACATGCGCACCATGGCAACAATGCCAAACCAACCATGCCGCACATCTGCGCACCGTGGCAACAACGCCAAAACCAAGCCGCACACTGCGCACCATGGCAATGACGCCAAACCAAACTACATATCGCACTCATTGGCAACCATGCCAAACTAAGTCGCTATGCCATTGGCACATGCCAAAATATGGCGACCTAGGTTTGCAAAACGTGCAACTAGGTCAACATGGCCGTACGTGCCATTGGCACATGCCAACACGTACCACAAGCCATATTTCCAAGTCTCTATGCCATTGGCACATGCCAAATATAGCGCCCTAGGCTTGCAAAACGTGCAACTAGGTCAACATGGCCGTACGTGCCATTGGCACATGCCAACACGTACCACAAACCATATTTCAAGTCGCTATGCCATTGGCACATGCCAAATATAGCGCCCTAGGCTTGCAAAACGTGCAACTAGGTCAACATGGCCGTACGTGCCATTGCACGTGCCAACCGCGTACTACAAGCCATATTTCAAAGCCGCTATGCCATTGGCACATGCCAAATATAGCGCCCTAGGCTTACAAACCATGCAACCTAGGCTGTCGCCACGCATGCCATTGGCACATGCCAACATGCTCGATGGTAGCTTTTTCTACCAAGGCCACGGCCCTAACGACCACGCATGCCATTGGCACATGCCAACATGCTCATTTGGTAGCTTTTCCAACCAAGGCCACGGCCCTAACGGCCGCTGTGCCATTGGCACATGCCAACATGCTCATTTGGTAGCTTTTCCTACCAAGGCCACGGCCCTAACGGCCACGCATGCCATTGGCACATGCCAACATGCTCATTTGGTAGCTTTTTCCTACCAAGGCCACGGCCTAACGGCCACGCATGCCATTGGAACATGCTCGGCAGCTTTTCCTACCAAGGCCACGAACCTTACGGCCACGCATGCCATTGGCACATGCCAACATGCTCGCTGGTAGCTTTTCCTACCAAGGCCACGACCCTAACGGCCACGCATACCATTGGCACATGCCAACACGCTCGCTGGTAGCCTTCATCACCTAGCCGTGGCCCTAATGCGCGCGGTAGCCTTAACTTGCAAGCCGTGCAACCTAGGCCAATTCGACCATACGCGCCACCGCACATGCCAAAATCCACGCTGGTAGCCTAATTTGCAAATCATGCAACCTACCACCAAGGCATTCCGCACATGCCATTGGCACATGCCATACACGCCACTAGCAGCTCATCATTGCCACTTACACTCAACGTACAACCTACCACCAAGGCATTCCGCACATGCCAATGGCACATGCCACACGCGCCACTAGCAGCGCGCCACTTGCACTCAAGGTGCAACCAACACTCGAGATATCAACACAAATCGGGGATGCTTTCTGGGTTTTGGTTTGGCGGTCACAGCTTGTAGCGTACACTACGCTCACATTAAGAAAGCGTGAAAAGGAATAAAGCGGTCAAATAAATGAGGAAATAATGGTGAAAACGTTTTCACCCATTAACACCATGCGGTTACCACCTCCTCCCATTATTTCACACTTTACTCTCTTCCTTCATGAGGCCAGGTACGTTTCAATCTCGACTTGTATAAATAGGTCTTACTGTTTCACACCAGGACAACAAGTCTCGGTCAGAGAAAAATACTACACTCTCGAAAAGGCAACTTTGCAAGCTCTCCAAAAGCTTTCATCTCTTGCAAGCTTCCCAAGCTTTCACTTTTCGATACAAGTCGAGACACTACTCTCCCAGTTATTCTGTCTCAACACCTTTCTTTGCTTCCTCCCCAAATCAACCCTTCTCCTCCACTTTGTGACCGAAGCAAGTCCGGAATGGCCATTTCTTGGTTTAGGTAGGACTTGTCAGTTGATCTCTCGAATCTATAAACTTCTCACGTGCAAAGACATTTGTTTAGGGTTTGAACCAGTTTCTCACTCACCTACCGAATTTACCGTAATCGTCAGAAACGATTTTTACCCATAAACACCAGCGAAGCAAGTTTTGTTGATAGATCAGCAGAAATATTAATGTTCCAACTTTCCAAAATAACTTTAAGAAAATCTGGATGAGAACACTAGGAAGCCTCAAACCTGTAGGATGGAGGTTTTCTTTGGATATTTCGCGAAGTATTTAAAAGTATAGGAGAATGGTCACTTGATAATCTAGGCATATGAAGAACACCTGAGTTTTCAAACATAAAACACCAATCTGGTGAAGCCACAACCCGATCCAATCTTTGCCTTATTAGACTCTGAAATTGTCTGCCGTTACTCCAGGTGAACGCAGGCCCCGAATAACCTAAGTCCAACAGATGGTTTGTATGAATGAATACATTAAATTGAGCAATTGTGTTATTTAGAGATTGATCACCTCCATTTTTTTCTCTGACAGATGAAAGTGCATTAAAATCACGGATATAACATTTTGGACCAGGTACATGTTGAGAATAAATAGATAAGCTTTGCCAGAACTGAGCTCTATCCATTCTGTTAGGCTGTCCATAAACACAGAACAGATTCCAGGAAGGATAGGTACCTGTTTGTTTTATTTGGAGATGAATTAGGTTTTTGGAATAGGAGATAACTTCTGCATCAATGTCATCTTGCCAAAGTAATAAAAGACCACCACTACGACCAATAACAGGGACAATGCATTGATTAAAGTAGCCAAATCTTCGAAGTATTTGCATAGAAGAAATTTCAGATAATTTTGTTTCAGATAAAAACACAATATTGGGTTTTGAACTCCTCGAGAAAGATTTAAGAGTCTGAATTGTTGGGTCATTCCCTAACCCCCAACAATTCCATGCAAAGACTAACATGGACCGTGCGGCCTATTAGGGATAGCCGCCACCTCCCATTGATCATCTGAAACCTCGTCGATTCTTCCACCCATCTCTGGTTGTATACTTCCAGAATAGATGCATGATCCATCCTGCATTCGCTTAGAACCTCTATGATCACTGATGGTACTTGATTCCTGAATAATGGCATCACCAGAACTCCTAGCCATCAATTTCCATTCCTTCCTTCTGGTATTCTGCTTGATTGGATTAGGATTTACATGGATAGTTAACAATCCTAAAACGGCTAGGTATTCAATTAGGATATGTAAGAAATTATTATATATCCATGGTATTCAATTTGGATTTTTTTTTTTTACATTTCAAAATTATCCTAGGTATTCAATATATTTAAGATTTCTTAGGATAGTTGATAAGCAAGATATATTAAGATTTTTATGCATATATCTCATAAATTAGATCTAAGTAATTATCTCATAATAATCTCAACTTAAAATAAAAGAATATCATGGATTCTTATGGATAGTTTCTTTTATTTTTGTTTTCCACCATCGCTATCCACTACCATCAATACCAACCACCACCACCATATTGCACGTGCATTTCCACCACTAACAACAACCACCACCACCCACCAGCAACGACCACCACCCACTGACGCCATCACGACTACCATCGACCACCACCAACAACAACGACCACCACCATCCGATAGCATCGACCGCCAACCACCATCATATACCACCAACCACCATCACCCACCAACACCGATCACCAATCACCACGAGCACCCAACAACACTGACTGCCAACCACCACCGCCCACCTCCACATGATAACCTTGATTTGTCAACTATATTAGGATTTCGTATTTCGTTTTAATTTTTTTAATCTAAATTAATCCTAACTCAATCTTTTATAATTCAAAGTTATATATCTATAATAATCTACGTGATCCTTTTAAGCGACATTATGCATCCACTAGATTAAGGTAACACTAGTATCTATTTTGTCATATAAATTCTGATCCAGTACACCCCATAAATAAAACTTCATCTCACATATGCTCCCTCCTTCCGTAAATAGATGAACTATTCATTTTCCAAACCGTTCCCACTAATAGATGACCTATATAATTAAACAAATGATATTTCTAAACTACCATTTGAATTGGTTTTTGTTAGTATCATAATTATGTATAATTCAACATCCATGTTTATGTTCGTTATGTAAGTGTTTTAAACTGCTTTCCAATGATATAAAATTTATGAATATACGTGGTATTGTTTAAGAGAGAAATCATTTCTAAATTTTACTAATTAAAGATATTCAGAGACTCTTCTTTGACTTACGAATTGTGAAAATTTGAAACTATTCAGACATGGACACCTTTGTTTAAGGTCATTATGAGTCAGTATCATTTCTTTAAGGACAAATAAGTTTTTTTTTTATAGGAAAACTTAGGGCCCGGAAAACTTAAGTCAAACAAGTTCAACTGTTCAATAACTGATGAAATTTTTACTCCATTTCTTGAAAGATAGGCTTGTTTTCATAAATGAAAAGTCAAATTTATGAGTTTACTAATTACTCATGGGGGACCATATCTCTCGTACTTTTATCTCTTTTCATAAAGAAGGGACTACTTCTCTCTCTTTTTTTCTCTAATTAATATCAAATGACAACCTACAAGAAAGTATGAGCTTAGTTTTGTTAATGTTTGAGCAAAACCAAACAAGCCTATCTTTTAGAAGGAGAGAACTAATTCGAATATTTATATTTTGGATTTATCGGGTAACAAACTTTCAGGCCATATTCCTAAATAATTAGAAGGGTAACTGTTTGTACCATGTATAAAATATACGGGAGGCCCGCAAATCAATACAGGGAGCATGCAGGGCAGATTAATGCCAGGAGGCATGCAAGGCAAGTCCATGCAGGGAGTTATATGCAGAATTAATGCATGCAGTATTAATTTTGGGAGGTTTCATGCAGAATTAATTTCAGGAGGTTTCATGTACAATTAAATCCAGGAGGTTTCATGCAACATTAATTTCATGAGGAAATAAATACAAATTTATGTTTACCTCATAATGAGGGTAAGAGCTAGTTCAGAATTGTATAAATATGGAGAAATGTAATTCTGATGGGGGGGTGGCAAAAAATAGAAAAATGCTATTGTAATTCTATTATCAATAAAACACCACTCCCCAAGGGGATTCATCCGTGGACGTAGGCACATCTTTCCAAACCACGTAAAATCTGTGTTTCTTCTATTGTTCTTCAATTCGCCTCCAACCCTAAATTCACACCAAATAATCCATTCATCGTGTTTCGTGCTCAAAAGTAATTTTGGGTACAAACATTGGCGCCGACTAAGAGGATTCGTGTAAACAATCGTGTTTTATTATTGAGATAGGTGCGGCAAAAGCTTACAAAATCATGCCACGAATTTCCATGTAAAAATCAGCACTGTTCGGGTGCCATGTCACCCATGCCGTCCCAAATCGGCATTAACACGCCGGTAACGCTACTTGTGCATCATCATCATGCCACGCCAACAAATGCACTTCTTCATCCAAATCTTGTTTCGTCAATAACTTCTTCGTTTGAAGTCTGAATTGAGAGATTTTTGCTCGTTAGAACCGTTTTTCAATTCCCTACAACATGGAAGCAAAAATTTCTATGTTCGAGAAACTTTTATATGTACTTGGGGTAGTAACATGATCGAGTTCGAGGTTCGTGGATAACGACACGATTCGTGGTTCGTGGATAGCGACATGATCGAGTTCGAGATGAGGATTGCATAGACCCTTCAATATTTAGCCTTGCATCACTTCGCAAGCACCTAAAGCCTCACCTTGCACGTGAGCCCATAAGTCTTGCTTTTATCGCAAGCATAAAATCTCTTCTTGCACGCGAGTATGAAAGACTTGCATCTTGGCAAGCATAAAGTCTCGTCTGAACCACGAGCCCAATGACCGATATTGGTTCAAAGACTCGTACTCAACACAAGCAACAGCCAGCCTGCCCGAGCAGCAAGCGCTAGCCTTGTTACGTTGCGAGCAAAAAGTCTTGCCCCAGCCACAAGCACACACTACATTCTACTCAAGACTTGACTAGCTATCGAGCATCACAAGTCCACCACTTGGCAAAAAGTCTCACCTAGCACGTGAGAAAATTTTATTGCAGGTTATCACAGTTGGGGGCGTCTTTGTAATGTCTCTACTCACGCTTGGGGGCGATCGGCGAGTTACGTCATCGACGATCGACGCGAAGCAAAAACAAAATTATTAACCCCCAACTTAAGAGGGGGCCATGTTTGTACCGTGTATAAAATATACGGGAGGCCCGCAAATCAATACAGGGAGGCATACATGTATATTAATGCCAGGAGGCAAGCCAGGCAAGTCAATAGGCATGCAGGGAGTTATATGCACTTAATGCATGCGGATACTTGGGAGGTTTCATGCACTTAATTTCAGGAGGTTTCATGCACAATTAAATCCGGAGGTTTCATGCAACATTAATTCCATGAGGAAATAAATACAAATTTATGTTTACCTCATAATGAGGGTAAGAGCTAGTTCGCATTGTATAAATATAGAGAAATGTAATTAGATGGGGGCAAAAATAGAAAAATGCTATTGTAATTCTATTATCAATAAAACACCACTCCCCAAGGGGATTCATCCGTGGACGTAGGCACATCTTGCCGAACCACGTAAAACTGTGGTTTCTTCTATTGTTCTTCAATTCTCCTCCAACCCTAAATTCACACCAAATAATCCATTCATCGTGTTTCGTGCTCAAAAGTAATTTTGGGTACAAACAGTAACCGAACAAAAAAGCGGGTGAAGTACTTCGATATGGGCATGATATTCAATTGGCAATATGGGATCATGCTACAATTTCAAAAAATATACACTTACGACTGAGGTTTGGATCTATGTTGCAACACGTTCATGGAAATATTCCTACAGAGAGGTTGGTTAAAAGGACTTGCAAGGCTTACTTTGTCCCATAATCATTTTTCGGATAGCATACCTGCAAGTATTGGAGATATGTCTAATTTGGTTTCATTGGACTGTCTCATAGGAACATCCGTATATTAATCAACAGATCAGATGATCAAGTACAAAAATGGATTCACTTTCTGTTGACCGTTTGTTTAAGGATCTGGCTTGGGTGAGTCACATTCCTGCGTTTGATTTGTGATGTTGTTGACACAAGATAACGTGGACCCTTCATCATAAATTTTGTTCAGTTACAGCTGATACAAGTTGTTAGCAGTTAAATTCATTAATGATTACACTCTTTAATTTCTGAATCATATACTAGCTGTATTACTCTGTAATATTTTCTTCTATATAAGTCTACTTTTTCTGGAAATAAATCACTTCGTTAAAGAAAAAATAATAACACCAAACTCTCTGTTTTGGGAATTCTTCCATTAATCTTGTAATGGAAAAATTAGAGTTCTCCGAAGAGACAGATGCTCAAAAAGCAGAGAAAAGTCGAGGTTCTTCCACAAATTTGAGAACAAAGAATTACATAAAAAATGGTATCAAAGTCTTGGTTGTTTTGGTTGTTCTGGTTGTAATCTTTCTAACCGTTTATATAATAAAGACTGCAAAGAAACATGACAAGGAGGAGCAAAATGCACCACCTCCAGGTCCTCCACCCTCAAACCCAACCTCAAACCCATCAGGCGATGATCCTGTTAAAGTTGATTTGATTTTGCTGCATAATGCTACCAGAATAGGCGCTGGTAATGTCAATTTTCAAGTTTTTTTTTTCTGTAAATTTTTTTTTTTGGCCAACCATGCAATTAGTTAATTTTTTTTTCGTAAACGAATTTTTAAATTAATTTGGCAAAGTTTTTGTGCTTCTCATACTGAGTTATTTCTTTTTCCCCTTGGTTCTCAAACAGCGTAATTTTTATTAACCAACTACATAATTACTTTTGTTGAAATGACACGTTAGAATATCTAGACTGCTTATTAAGAAACAAAATATGTCTAATTTTGTTTTTGATTATAAGTGAAATCTGTCCTTGGCAAGATTAGAAATCGTATTTAGCTGCTAAATAATATGACAGACAAACTGTGCCTGGAATGAATAAACACATTCCAAATGCTACCCAGTAGAATCAAAAAAAGGTGGTACATATCAGAATGGAGGAGCTATATATCAAAATAGTAAACAAAGCAGCAAACCTGTCCATTTTGGAGTAATTTTAACTTTTTTTTTTTTTTTTTTATTTGATATATATATATATATATATATATATATATATATATATATATATATATATATATATTTTTGATATTTGGATGTCTGTGGGAGATAGTTTGTCTGGATGGAAGTGCACCTGGGTACCATTTAAGCAAGGGTTTTGATTCTGGTTCCGATAATTGGCTTATTCACATTGAGGTATTCATAACTCTATTATCTTATCTATATACATTTTTTTATAGGCTTTAGTTCCTTTGTAGCATTACGTCCATGCGGAAACAATAGTCGGTCTGTAACATCAGGTAATATAAGGAGGGTGTTCAGATACGAAACAAAAGTGAACTCTTTTTGGCTATTATCAAAGTGTATCCATATAATACAATGCTAGATAATCCAGATTACTGCTAGTTTTGTCTGAGTTTGCGACGAGTTTGGTTTAGTAATATCTTCTCCATCTGAAATCGAATCCAATATAGTTCTTCTTATACTAGATATATCATTTCTTCAGTATTGTCTTTGTTCCTAAAATTCATGGTATCCAGCAATGAAATAATGAAATTAAATGGGTCTCGTACTTTCCCCCTTACTTCAGTTTACACCAAACTAGGTTTCATTCAAAATGATTTACTTTTACGATCTCATTTCGTATTTCTTTTCTTTTGAAGGGTGGTGGCATGTGCAGTTCAGTAGAGACATGTTCCCAACGTATGCAGACTCCGGGTGGATCATCCAAGTTCATGGACAAAATGGGTTTTGGCGGCATTTTGAGTAGTAACAAATCGAAAAATCCTGGTAAAACATTGTTTAAATACTTGTCATCCATCTTGTGTTCCAGTGTCCGTTTTTGTTTCTGGTTAATGTTGTTTTTGTTATTCACCAACCGAACATTTTGGTTTTCTTAGACATGCATACGTTTTCTCTTATGTAGAGTTCTATAACTGGAACAGAGTAAAGGTACGCTACTGTGATGGTGCGTTTTTTTCTGGGAGTCCCAACGGCGAAAATGAGGTGGTTTACATTCAAAACTTTATCCATTGTGCATTGTTCAAGTAGATATTTGCGTATGGTGGAAGGTACTAATACTTCCAGTTTTGTTTGTGTCTTCTTTCGTAGACTACAAAAGCTGAAGGACTCTTCTTCAGAGGGCAGCGTATCTGGGATGCAGTTATGGCCGAACTGTTAGATTTAGGGATGATTAAAGCTAAACAGGTCCGTTCGTTGAAGACATTAAAAAATATGAGAAAATATTGTTTTGTTAAACATTCGAATTTCTTGCGCATAGATTTTAACGATACAGATCATGCAGGCTTTTCTTACAGGTTGCTCTGCTGGTGGAATTGCAACTCTAGTACATTGTGATAGTTTTGCAGAATTATTTACTCCTGGAGAAGTTAATGTGAAATGTCTCTCAGATGCAGGGTTTTTCATCGACGAGTATGTAAACGACACGATTATATTTAAGCTTGTATCTTTTTGTTTCTTCATGTTATTTATGCTGCACCCATTTGTGCCACTACAGGAAAGCTGTATCTGGTGCATACTGGATGCGATCTTTCTTTCATGCTGTGGTAAACCTCCAGGTTTGGTTTTAACTCAACTCCTACTTGTATTTCTTACAAATTCTCTGTTACATATTCAATATTGGGAATATTGGGGATATGCCCCAAAATCGACTGTCATCTTGGGGATATTCCCCAGGATTCCAATTTTGGGGAATATGCCCCAGCCGTCCAAAATTCCATCCAAAACCTTTAAGTAGTCAATATTCGCACACACTTGGGATCACATATGCAAATTAAAAGACAGATATACGATATATTAACACCTTTACAAGGTTCAGGAACATATTTAGACGAAAAAAGTCTCGAAAAAATTAGAGAGAAAGTTCAGACACATTTATGATAAATAGTCTATTTTACGGTTCCTCGACGGAAACCGTTATTTTGGGGCATATTCCCAAAAGCTGGAATCCTGGGGCATATCCCCAAGATGACACTCGATTTTGGGGCATATTCCCCATTTTCCCTTCAATATTTTGTGTGATTCACATTAACCTCTAACGCAGGGCATGGAGGCTAGTTTGAACAAAGAGTGTATCTCGGAACTGAAAGAATCTCCGGTAAGCCTGGTTGGTTGCCTCTTTACTAAATATACATTTGCAGTATTTTGTGCAAAAATTTGCCTAACATGTGGACCTTATGTCTTTTGAATTGCTATTTCCCAGTCCCAGTGTTTATTTCCTCAAAATTTTGTCAAGAACATAAAGACGCCAGTTTTCCTCGTAAATCCTTCTTATGATGCCTTGCAGGTAAAAAAACCGTAACATATCAATGTCCATTCATTTTAAAACTTGTAATTGCGAATCACGTCCCATGTTTTCGGTTTTTTTGTATTCAGATAGAATACGTTTTGCTTCCACCTATTCCAGACATTTATTGGGCGAATTGTACAAAGAGCATTACACAATGTGACCCAAGTCAGCTCAATAAATTACATGGTAATAACTAATAACTCAATTTACATATGGCTTTAAAGTATTAGAGGAAACTGCGACAGGGACTACGGCACAAAATATGAGCGGCGTGCAATATATTTCATTCCATTTTATTATTATTTTCATTCCATCTTGATTGCTCATCCATTTGTTTTTTTTTATGTACTATCATTCACAGGATTCCGAAATTCTATGTTAAATGCACTAAGCCAATATCAGGAGAAGAAAAATATGGGTATGTTCATAGATTCATGCTTTGCTCATTGCCAGACGGATAGCAACAAATGGCATTTGAATTCTCCGAGGATCAACAATAAGGTAAAAACTTCGACAGTTAACTTTGCATGTTGTTTCATGGGAGGTTATTCTATCAATTCCATACAATGTTTTTAACCTTCTTGATTTTTCCAACAGACTATTGCAGAAGAAGTAGGGGATTGGTATTTCAATAGAAAAACGGTACAAGATATCGACAATTGCAAATATCCTTGCAATCCTACTTGTAGTAATAAAGTGTGGGAATAATCGGGATAACTTGGAGGATGACTAGAATGTAAAGTTTGGGGGTGTGATGTGGTCAGAAAGAATATTTCTATTTAGAATTAACAAATAAAGACTTCCGCAGTGCTATTCTGCGCCCGGGCGTTACCGCCCAAGCTGAGGTGGCGAGATGATTGGGACAAATAGTCTTTGACCTGTAAATTCACGTGATAACAATGTTTATACTATTTCTTTCTTAATTTCCTATAAAAAAAGCTTCTATTTTTCAGATTGTTATCTCCGTCTTCCTCTATGATTATCATCCTGGTTCAATTTCCATGATACAAATCAGTATCTGCAGCTCATTAGATTTCGGCCCTATTTTTTTTGAACATTTTTTCTCTGAAATTTGAATTGAAAAAATTCCTTTCTTTTATTTTTTTGTTGGAAGAACACTCAACTAGGTTTGTGAATTAATTCAGCAGATGATGAAAGAAAATAAAGAAGCATTATCATTCATTTGATTTTAGGGTTTTTTATTTCCTTCAGTTTGGCAACTCTATAAAACTCAATCAGAATCTTAGGTCATGTTTGGTATCCTGGATATCCCAACCTAGGTTGGGTTATCCAGTAAAAAACTGTTAAAATGTGTTTGTCTCACTGCAATTCCAATCCTGGATAAGGATTACTAAACCTTCCTTGATTTTAGGAAGCTAAAAAAGTGAGGTTAAGGTATTCTTCCAAATACCGGGATACCCGTATCCTCACCCTGGTTGAGGAATATTTTCCCTTAAAATAAGTATTTGGCTAAGAAATAATTATTTATATTAACATATTTTTGTAGTCAAACAAACACAAGTTAACCTAGCCCAAGATATGATAGAATTTTAGACAAACACAATTAAAACTAACCATTAACAAGGTTATCATAAATTAAATTAAGATAAACTTTTCCAGGATATGTTATCCCGTTTCCAAGCTCCCAAACAGACCCTTAGTTAATCATGTTATCAACAATCAATTTCTCTTTCATCTCTATCTTTTTTTCTAATTATTCCCATGTTGAAGAATACAAAAAAAGTCTAATTAAAAGAAAAGAGAAGACCTAACTGAAAGATTTTTCAAATCAAATGGATTATTACCCCTCTATTTTTAGTTTCCATGACAAAGAATTAAATATAAGGTTGATTAATGGATTTGGTATTTATTGATTTGTAGGTTTAGATAGAGATTTCAAATATGGGTTTGCTGAGGGTCTTTGAACATTTCATTTCATGTAAAACCAGTTGAAATTCTGATAAAAAAAAAAAAAAAAAAAAACAGTTGAATATGAGTTAAAAGTGGCTACAGTAGTACAGATAGATATCAATGGGATTTCACCATAATCATCTACTGGAAAATTTTGAAACCTGATTTATAAACCCAATCTTTATCTTAATTTTTGTTCTTGCATTTTCCCTTTTCGTTTGATCAACGAAGAAAAGCTTAAAGATGGTGAAGAAGAAAGATAGAAAAACTGAAAGTTTCAAAGAGAAGAAAACTAGATTTAAAGAGAAGAAGAGAAAATCACGTGATTTTAATTATGTGGGACACGTTACTTTTGCCAACTTTGTACAGCTCAGTGAGACACGTATAACGTAGGATTGGGCGTAGACCCGGACGCGGATCCGGACGCAGAATATCATTTCCGTAAAGACTTCCTTTCTTTCTTGTATGTTTTTCATAGACTAGGTATTACTATTGAAAGAGGTGTTGGTGCCCAACTTGTTGCTAGGTTGCCAACCAAAAGCTTTGTTTAAATTACTTGTATTTAGTAATAAATCGTAGAATCATTTTTCTAAACAATAATAAAATATTTTAAGAAAAAAAAAAGAAAAAAGAAAAAAAAAAAAGTTGTTTTGTAAAATAAAAACAATGCTTTTAAGTATTCAAGCTTTTGTCTTGTATATATTCCCTCCATGCTTATACTACCCTCCGTTCCGATTTACTTGACGTTGTAGAGTTTTTCACGGATATTAAAAAATATCAGAGAGAGTGAAATCTTTCCTATAATACCCATATTAATTCCTACTTAAAAGAGTTAAATGACCTAGTTTTGTGTTTCTAGATTGTAGAGAAAGTTGTCAATCCCATAACAATTACTTGGGATGAAGAGATGATGAGTAAAGAAGTAAATAAGATTGGGTATATATCCTCCATGGGGTATATTTCAAAAATTAGAGTAATTGTTTTTGTGTTTGATTCTCAAGAGAATTAACTCTCAGTGTGATTCCAAAGATTAGATTAGTGAAAATGGGGAAAATACTAAAACTATCATCTAATTTGGAATACAAGAAAACCCTAAAACATCAAGTAAATCGAACGGTGGAGTATATATTATTACAACTTCAGTAAACCCGCCCAATTGCGCGGGCTAGTTAATTAATATGATTCACCCAATCACTGTCCTATTTTGATGTCTCTAGCTTATACATTTATTAGCAGTTTCCTATCAATAGTTCTTTCTACTCGAAATAGATAATGCAAACTAAACGTCATATCCAGCTATCAACATATAGTCTCCGATACAACATCGCCCTTGTTACCGTTGTGTCACAAAATGGAGTTTTGATCAAAATCTGATAGCCACCTCAAGATGACTAAGCTGAATCAAACTAAAACAAATATTCATGACTATACGAACAGATGATTGGGAACCCATGCAACGCTTCCATTAACCAAAATCAACCAAATACGTTAATTCTGAATTGTTTAGTAACTCTTGACCAATACCTTGAACTCTTGGAAGCAACAATATGACAACTTTGTGGGCTTATTGATTCTACTTCGTTAAGTCTCAACTGATGTCGCCCTTGTTATTCTTGTGTAACAAAAAACAGATTTTTGATCAAGATCCGGTAGCCACACTAAGATCACTAATTAACATGAACCAAGTTCCCTCATTCTTCACCCAGTGCTAACACATTAATCAAAAGTTGTGAACATCAAAAGATAAAATAAAAGTGCTCAAACAAATGTATTAGCAACATCATCTGAATCCATGAGTCATCAAATGTAATGCATTGTATGTTGGTTGTTACCTACCACCTGTACGTAGAATGCAGAATACGACTTTCTTTTACAATTGTTGATGATAACCCTAATTACAGAATATTTGATTTATTTATTTTTTGTAGATAAAAGAAATAAATTTGCAAATAATGAGTTAGAGCATACCAATTAAACTCATCCATGAATGAAAACACGCACAACTCTTGACTATTAAATGTATTGGATATCTCAATATATTAATCTGTTTGATCCAAAGATTCTTTAGCAACCATATATAAGAGAGAGGGAACTGTGGTTGACATCGATCAAACTTAAATTATAGATCAATGGAAGTGCATGATGTGAAGGAGAAAATAACGTTAGTATATAAAGATTTTCCTTGAAGCAACATGACCAAAGATGCACTAAAGGAAGCCCTTGAAGATGTTGTTGGCACAACTACATGTATGGAATGCCTTATTCTTCATTTGAATAATCTTTTTTCTTCGTTGATTTTTTATCCTCTTCCTCAACCTTATCCTATATAAATGACACCACAAACCTCAAATTCAGAACCCAAAACAAATCGAAAACTGAAAACATTACCAACAACATATGAGACATGAAATATCTGTATGAAAGAAGTTGAAACCCGAAACAGCGGTTTGCAAATAATTTAGTTTTAATGTACAGAATGGTTGTAATTTCAACAATTTCATGGAAGTTCTTACCTTAAATCTCTATGCCACCGGTTCCAAATTTAGTGCCCGAGTTTAAAAAGAGGATAGAGCATTATTTTTTAGTTACGTACAAAAACGGAATACTTCTTTCCCGTATATATTTCTTGTCATGCAGAAATGATGTCGTTTTCGATCAAAACATTTTTTAAAAAAAATTGATGTGGTTTCAATTTCACTTTTACCAATTTTACTGCCACACAGGCGTTGAAGAATGTTATTTTTTCTTGGTGATCAAAACTGTAATGTTAATAGTTGTTTCACATATTGACGAGTTATTGTCGTTTCTATTTATTTAAATGACCAAGTTCTTCGTGGATGATCAAATATCTCCATGTAGTATATCTCTCTATTCATGTCTGGTTTATCATCGGTTTAACAAGCTTATCTCATTGAGATTTTGCTTCGTCAAGACCTAAGATTTTCTCCCATTCATGTTGCAATAATTTAGGTCCTAAGGGCAATTTTTATGGGTGGAAATTTCTGAGGAACCCATGTTTGGTTCCTCTCTCTTTTAGAAACCCACCATTAAAATTGTATATATCTATAGCCCAAAAAACTAGATGAACGGTTGAGATTATTAGTTTTATATTGAATTTAGGTTTCCATATTTTACCTGAGACTAAATTAACCTTTACAAATTAAAGATTATTAAAAAAACTAGCATTGCAACTAATATGTCGACATATTAGGTTTGGACGTCATGGGCGGGAAAATTTGCATAAAAAATGGTCAATTACAGTTAATTATCCCATGTAAAGTAGCATTTATGAACGAAATTTTAGGGTTATAACTGAATGCGCTAAAAAGGGATATTCCATATATTTGTCAACATGGGTTATAATTGAATCCCTTAAAAAAGGGATATTCCATATATATACGTGAGCAGAATTTCCACATATAACTAATGAGGTTCATGAAATTATATCCTTCTTTTTATCTTCTGCTCTGCTCTGTGAAATTTTGATTTTGGATTATTTTTAGAAGTGCACGATTGCAACAAGAGATTGACTACAACAAGATATATAGAAGAAGGTGTTTTACATATGTGTTTGAAAGATGCGTACAACTATCAGATGTAGATTTTGCGTGTGGACTTGTGGTTGAATATTTGCTTGGGGTCTCGCACTGGTTACACCATACTACAGTTAATCTTGAGATTAATGATGGCCATGTTCAGCCCATGTTTGGCATCATTCAGACACTTCTTCTTCATTTTTTTTTCTTTCTTTTCTTAAGTCGGTTGTCCTTGAATTTCTGTTACCATAAAAATCACTTTACTTGTTCTTTTATTTTGGTATAACACTCACATTTTTTATCTTAAAAAGTTGGATTTTCACGGGTGTTTGGGTTGATATATCATCTTTTCACACGTTATCTTGTGGTAAGAGCATCTCTAACGGGAGGATGTTATGTTCCTATTTTAATGGATTAGGGTATTTTTCCTAAAAAAACATCTCCAACGGGAAGATGTGAAGCTTATGTGGAAGTCAGTTACATTCACATCCTCTAGCATATCTTGTTGTTTTAGAGGATCTCTTAGAGGATTTAGAAGTTATTTAATCTCTAATATTTAGGAAAAGAAAACTCTTTCCCAATCAAAACATGACAACCGTAATATTACTTCTTCACATTGTTACATGGTTGGAGATGTTTTTGTTGAACTTCCTAAAATTAAGGAAATTTTTAGTAAAAAGCAGCAAATTTACCTATCCGCACATCAAGGACCAGGGACGGAGCTAGGAATTTTTCTTGGGGGGGGGACAAATATATATATATAGGTATAGTAGTATTTCCGTAAAAGCAGGCGGCCGAAGGCCGCAAATTTTTTTTAGGCCTTGGTATTTTCCTTCAAATGATGTCACCAAAATATCTAATAAGTTGTTAGATGTTTAGATTTATGGTTGGATTTAATATTTTGATATTTTTCACTTCTTTCCTACGTAATTTTGATATTTAAGCCAAGTTTTGTACGATAAGTACCTAATATCAGTAGTTTTTAAAGTGTATAATAAAGGATTCAAGACTCTCTATGTAATATATACAAAAATATGGGGGAAAATAGTTAAATACTTAAATTTTTCAAGCCTAAAATGGTAATTATGCAAAGCCTAATTATGTAATTAGGAAATTCTAGGGGGGACTGCTGTCCCCCCTAGACTACATGTAGCTCCGTGCCTGTCAAGGACGGATGTCCCGTTGGAGATGCTCTAAGTGTGACTTCACAAATACAACCGATTCCAACAAATGAAAACGGTAACTATCACTATCACTAAATTAATAATAAAAACTATGGATTTTCACTAATTCATACAAATGAAAATTGTGATTATCACTAAATTGTGAAAATTAGATTTTCAAGTGACTGAAGGATAATTGTGATTTCAGCAAAACATAATTTTATCAAATGAAAAATTGTAATTTTCACTAAATAGTAAAAAATTGAAGTTTCCAACAAATCCACAATAAATGCAATTTTCACTAATTCAAACAAAAATGAAAATTGTGATTTTCACTGTACTGTGAAAATTAAGATTTTCAATAACAGATGATAATTGCAATTTTCACAAAACTTAACCAATTCCAACATATAAAAATTGGAATTATCATGGAATTATGAAAACTATAGAGTTTTCAATGATTGGTGTTAATTGTGCATTTCATGAAACCCAACTAATTCCTACATCTTGCAATAATAAGCTAGTGGAATTAGAATTTTCGGGTTTTCACAATAAATGTGTTAGACTTGGAAAAAAAAACGAGTAATTTCAGCGATTAGTCAAACATATGTGTTAATTAAAGAAGGAGAAGAAAGAGTGATTTTAGGGATAATTAGTTACGGTATAACATCCCCAAATGCATGCGTTAAACAAGGAAAAAAATGAGTGATTATAGGAATTATTAATTATACATTTACTAACAGTCGTTGTTAAAGAAAATAGATAAAGGGTTATTAAGGTAAATCTAAGTCATATTTAACTAATTATGGGTTACCAATACATATAATTTAAATGGTGGGTTTAGTATATAAAAAATAATCAAATTGGGCTATAAAAAAGGTTCCCTATTTCTATGGAATGAACAAACCTAGAGTTTGTTCATTTTAATCCCACTATGGGATGAACAAACCAAGAAAATGGATGTTCATATGAACAAATCAGTTCATTTGAACATCGAGTCACTCCACTGTGACGCTGGCTCACTCAAAATGACGCGCCGCCATTACATTAATCCGCGACAAAAGATGACGCCAGAGTTTTCACTTCAAACTCGCGATTTAGCAAAAGTCGCCTGCACCGCTTCTTCAAACGCCCATCAATTCTTGCATTATTTTTATACAAATCCAACATATACAAAATAATATAATAATTGGTAGTGGGGCACACTAATCATGACATTATTAAAAAAAGAATAAAAACCTTAAAAAAGATGGGACACCAATCATTAAACACAGAGTTTTATATTAAATTTGGCATTTTAATAAATACAAAAACATATTTGTTTGTACTTTCAATGAAATCCAGATCGCGGCGCCTCGGTGAGTGAGCGCCGCGTCACCACCAAAGTCGCCTCAGTCATGACTCAAAATGCCTCGCCATCCCTTAGAACGCACGCTTATCAGGATGACGCCCCACGGTTTCCCATAGTGAAAAATCCGGCTTTGGGCATCCACCTGGCTGAACAAATTTTGGTATTTGGCCATTGCCATAGGAATTGCTCTAATGGGTCTTAATTGATTTGCCAATCAGCCTGCTCTATTTTTGGGCAGATATTTCAAAATGATTTTGTTCGTATGACTGTCATTTGTTTTAAGCACCGATTTTTTATTGGTCTTTCGTGTTTGCTAACGTAAACCATTCTTTCCTTTTCTATGCAGCAAAGATGTTTCATTATGTCTCATTATTCTTGTTCTTTTTTTGGTCGAGAACAATCAATTTAGATCCGAATATCTCGTTCCATTTTCGGATATCTCAAAAATATTCCCATAATATTTTACTTAAGTGTCGCAATTTGTGCGACCTTTTAGTCTGTTTTCGTTTTCAGAAAACATACATAGTTAGTCTTGTGACTATACTATGTACTCGTCGTGATGGTATAATGTTCTCTGACTATTTCTCAGTATTGATCCTAAATCCTCTTTTCTTGTTACCTTATTTTCTTCTCATTGAAAACATGATTGGTTTTCTCATGATGGGTAACTTTCTCATCTAACTCAATTAAACTATATTTTGTTCATTGCATCTTTATCCTTGTTCATTAAAGATGTAATTTTTATACTCTATTTCGATCAATCAAATTGATTTTCTATTATCCAATATCATCGTGACTTCAATATTAGGTATTATCCAATATCATCATAACTTTGGTCATTTAAATAAATAGAAACGACAATAACTCGTCAATATGTGAAACAACGATTAACATTAAAGTTTTGATTACGATTAAAAAATAACATTCTTGAATGCCAATTAAAATGATAAGACTATTTTAGATTGACAAATGTATATAATGGAAAAAAGACAGAAAGTAGACGTTTGTTGATGTGAAAACGTAAACTTTAACTTTGTTGCGGAAGCGATTTGAGCGGATCTCTCCACTCTGATACCATAATAAATTATGAATATCGAGATGGATCATTGATTATAGAAAACGAAACCAAAAAAATGGGGCAAAGCAATTAACGTGGTTTGGCACTAACGCCTACATCCACACAAATCCTGTATGGTGAAACTTCACTATTGATCATCAGTAGATACTGAGATAGTTGAGTCCTGTTGTCACGCGAACGCCGTGTGGCAGTCGAAATGAACACGCACCTTACGGCCATTGGATGTGCCATCTCCGAGATGCGCAAACACAGATCCGACTTTACTGTTAATTTTTTTTTTGGTACCAATGTTTTTATTTATTTTTTAAGACTCTTACGGTTTTACGGTAATTGTTATAATCCTCTTCTAAATTATCTGATCTAATCTAATTTAAACTCATGTCTGATGATCAGAAGAAGGAAAGAAAAAAACACAACAAGAAAACTCATGTTTAAAGAATTATCGGAACTCATTTTTCTTGAATTAGTGGGGTTTCAATTTATTGCGGTAAGCTTCCACTAAAACGTGTTAATCGATCGCGAAGATGAAGATTGATTAGGACTTAGGGACCAAGGGTTGTTCATCGATTAACATATTGGTTTGTGCATGTCTCGAGCACTTAATCCCACTTCCATAGGGATTTATCGTAAAAAGGAAAAAATTATATTTTTAATTGACGATTTTGATTTATTTTAAAGCCCGTTTTAAGGTGCGCAAATGGATTTATGTTGGGATAAACCCAAATTGAGTTCACGGTGGTTTTTGATATGATTATGCTTGTATTCATCACAATGATTAAAAATAGATCACCTAACTTACAGGACTTTACCCGAAAAAAATTCTAAAAATGAATTTTTTTTTTTTAATCAATTTCTAAAAATGATTCTTCTTCAAGTTACTTTAGGTTTCATCATAAATGACTGTATTCGATTAGTAAATTAGAGATAGACGCATCTCAGAAATATGGAGATCCAACGGTTGCATGGTGCGACCTTATTTTTGCTATCACGCGAATGCGCGCGTGATAGCAAGACTCGAGATAGTTTTACACTTACAATAAAACTCTTATTTATAGAGTGAACTAAATCTAGGAGATAACATAAAATCTCAATATTTTGTTTAACTAGGTAATCTTTGATTTTTCTAACTTGACGTGGACGTGCACACTGCACGGTCAGTTGATCATCGTACGGTCTTCATGGTTGCCTCAGCTCACTGCACTTCTTGGTTTCTTTCCTTGTATATGAGATATTCTAACAGTAACATTCCGACAGAGATAGGTCATTTAAACGGACTTCGAAGTGCTGAATTTGTCCCACAATCATTTTTCGGAAAATATAGATATGTCTAATTTGGTCTCTTTGGACTTAAGTTTCAATTGACTGTCCGGGCTAATCCCAGAATCTTTAATATCGCTCGACTCTCTTGGGTTTCTAAACTCATCTTATAATGAGTTGAGTGGAAAAATTCCAAGAGAGACTCACTTTGACAGGTTGGGTGTTGATGGTTGGGCTTTAATTGGGAATGCATTATTGTGTGGAGAATCTACAAAGAGAGTTTGTCTAGTCAAAGAAGACGATCAAGAAGATGCAAGTGAAAAATTAATATTGTATAGTATGATTTCTTTGCGGTTCGTAGTTGGATTTTGGGGTCTATTCTTTGTGATGCTTATAAAAAAAGAGAAATGGTGGTTTCCAAATCGGAGATTTATCAATTTTATTCTAGCTGTAATCATAAGATGTATTGAAAATGAATAATTGTAATACCACCGGTTTGTATTTCCTTTGAAGGTTTATACTTTTTTACCTGTGTAGTGCCGACAGCTAATGGATTGTGTGCAGAAAAATGAATTTTGTATGATCAAAAAGTTCGGGAGCCATCTAACTTCATTCAAGGATCAATCAGATCAATATTCCAGTAGCAAATGACAAGAGTTGTGACCCTCAGGCTCTAAGCTGAGGCAACAACCCTACTTTGAAAAACAAAGATCAACTACTCCCTAGAAAAGTTGTCATAATCTCTGACGACGTTTATCGGTAGGTTGCATAGGGGGTTGTAGAAGATCCTCAATTCTTTACAACTCTTGATAAGTCGTAAACATGGTTGTAGTATAGTTTTGTACAATGCTTTTTGTCGATTGTCAAAGTCTTTCTAAATTACCAGTTAATAAACACAACTCTTACAGGTTGTGAAAATAACTCATACACTACACTTGTTGTTTTTGGGTTGTAGCACATTAAGTCTACAACAATGGTTAAGAGTTGTATGACAATTCTTTGAAATTGGGGAAGGGTTGTATGTCCTTTCGTTGACAACCTACGGGAAGTGTTGTATGTCACCATTGACAATTCATGATGAGTTGTAGTACATATTGGATTTAAAAAAAAAATTAAATTTTGAGAATTTAGATTCAAATTAATCGTAATATTTTAATAATCATCATTACTAGAAACCTGATACACAAATTTGCTTCTGACTCAACTATGTATTACAATATCACCATAATTGCGACGGCACTGCAGCTCCCGCTTTCATCACACTGCAACCCTAAGCATACATCACAGTTCATAAACATCCAGTGACTTCTCATCATCTCCGGTGTTATAATTCACAACATTTAAGTTTATCACTCAAATCCGTCCCAATTTGATCTGCATCACTTGCACAATCATCGTGCGATTACCATCTGACAAGCGGCTTATCAACTCCACCGCATCACATCATCTCCTTCATGACCTAACCATTCTCTGTGAGAACATCCATTGACCTTGCTGCCATATAATCTCAAAGATGTGGTGGTACTGTCTGGCTGTACATCTATTGCCTTTACCCGCCCGCAACCTCTCATCCATCTCTCTACCCGTCGCAATTCAAGAACACCACCAAATCAAACCAAATTCAAACGAGTTTTGAACATCTTCTAATTCATCATCAATCATCTCCAAAATGTCAACATAATGAATCAATACCTTATGGGCTCCTCCTAGCTTTGAATATTCATTAATGGGCAGAGAGAATATCGAGAATCAAAAACCATGAACAACTACCAAGAATCCTTTGTTAGTAATAATATAGATGATTCAACAAAATCCTAAAGCAATAAAGTTACCTTTCTCTTCCCGCTTCTTTTGTTCTTGCTAGTTTGTCCCTAAGTATGGCATTGCTCTTCCTTTCCTCCTCCTCCTCAAAAGACATCTTCATCTTATCACATACACCACAAAACAAAAAACCCAAAAAACTCTTAAAAATCAAAACAAAACACCTAAAATCAAAAGAAGAAAAGCCTAGAATCAAAACAATACGAATCTTAAAAAAAGAAAAAAAAAATCGAAACAAAGATAGCCTAAAATTAAAACAAAACCTTACAAATAATTGAGATCACTCGGTTTAAAACCCAAATACCAACTCCATAAACTTACCATAAGATCATTTTCTTCCACGAAAAGAAGAGCATGTGAGAAAATAGTGAAGTAAAAGGAGATGCAAAAGTTGAAATACTACTGAAAAAGGAAAGTCCACTTACACAACAATCCCTATCCTTAGATTTGATCTTCATGGATGGCAGTTGTAGCAGTAGGAAAAAGATCTTTTACGCCAGATATCAAACAAATAAATTGAGTATCTTAACAAGACTTTTCCAAGTGCGGCCTTCAACCGCTTTTAGAATCGAACATCTCAACTCCATGATAGACTTGTTTACATCACTTTTCGGTCCTGTCATTTAAAACTTTAGCCAGGTAGGCACAATCTGTTAATAGAAAATATCAATCCGAGGCCATAGTGTATGAAATGGAAAACCTTGAAATAATTATGAATATTTTTGGTGACTGCTTCTTTCTCATAGACGTGCAGCCACGAGCAAGAAAATAGCTTGCTCTGCCGTTCCAAAACAACTACCGAGCATGCCATCTAGCAAGAAGTAAATCTTTTATCCGACAATCATGGAATATTTGACCACTATACTTTCTTGTGCACAAAGTACACACGGTGCGGGAATCTTTGAAATTTTAAATTGATGAGTGAGGTAATGTCGACCCGATTTCATATCTAAAGGACCTTCTAATTATGTCTCACTAACTTTGTATTGAGAATTTAAAACCACAAGTTTGCGATAAAAAACCCATGTTACATATCAGCTGGATATGATAAAGAGGGTATATGTATGATAATGCTCTCACCCGACACATTTAATTCCTCAGGCCTAAAAAAGTCAAGTCTTGACGTTGTGATATCTGAAGTGATAATCTTTTGTAAGTCCGCACCAAAATGAGGGCATACTTTTCCAAGAGTAAAGCCACATAACGAGAGGAATTTCTGACCCAGTTATAAAAAAGTGTCATGCGGTAAAAAGTATATAAATACAAACTAATAAGCTTAGAATTCTTGCAACATTAACAAGCCAATGTATTGTAACAACAAAAACGAAAGAAACTCCAAGGAAGTTTTAAGTATAATTGAATTGGAAATGGAAAAAGTGTACAAAATTATTAATATACCTGAGCGTGTCTTCATGAAAGAACAACTCCTCGGGTGAGATTTGATTTTCAAATATTTCACGTCGATAAAGAGACAAATAGCTTTCAAACACATTTCGGGATCCTCTTCAAATGAAGAAACCATATCAACCTCGATTTCCATTTCATTCATCTTTGTTCCTATTCCATCTTTCATCATGACATATCCATTGGGTACCAAGAGAATTTTGAATCACCTAACTATCAAAATGCTTGGGACTCGCAAGACATTCACCACTCTGTCATTCCCAAGACCAAGTTAGCAAAAAGGTCTATTACTAATTTCAGATGATCTTGAGATGACGATCCATGTTGAGATAGTGCATCTATGAAAAGTCCCAACCCTTCCCTTCTTGACATTTTGACCACGACTTGATAAACCGCTTCCGTCTTGACTGTAATGCTTTTGATTCACCAATATATAAGAAGACCGTTCTTATTACTTATGTAATTCATTCAATTTGTTGCCTGATCAATTAAAGAAAAAAACTTCAAAAAATCCAAATTGATTGAACTAGATTCAGCGATTCAACGATTTCAAGCGGTCAATTTCATCAACGATTCAACCAATTTCATCTCCGTCTTTGATCTCGAGCAATTACCCTCTCAGGACTTGATTGAACTAGACCTAATTTGCGTCTCACATAAAAACCCCAAATTCATTGTTATTGTTGTTGTTGTAGAATGATCACGAAATTCCTCGAATCTCCATCTTGTCAAGACTGACTTGAAGAAGAATCAAGTTCATATTCCCCTGTTCATTGATAAGAGCTGACGCGGTGATGTTGTTGCGGTTAACGCACTCCTTGGTTCGAGATCTGGAATTGATGGGAATCTCCGTTGACCTGCGGATGAGGAGAAAAGAGGGGAGTTAAAGATGAGATTGAGAGAAGATGATGAAGAACATGGATTAAGAAAGGCGTTATTGAGAACTCGGAGGAGAGGAAGAGATGAAGAAGAGAAAAAAGCAGACAGGTTCGGAGTGGTTTGGGAGGGTTTGAATGGGACTCAGTGATCAAAAAAAATGCTTCAAAAAAAAAAAAAAAAATCGTTGACTACGTTCATTTCCTACATTCATACGGATTGAGAAAGATCTAGGCGGATGATATTGTATTTGGGATGCTCATACGGATTGAGAAACATATGTGTTTCTCTTTGTGCTAATACGAACTCATGTATTCGGTCTAATTATCCAACCGACATGAAAAAATCCGAAAAAAATACTAATAAATTTAGGACATTGTTATTGACATTTGATATAAAAAAATCCAAAAATATATAAGAATGAATTGGGAAAATGAAAAATGAATTCGATAATTGGTGTTTCTTTGTACTTTCTCTTTGTGTTTCGGTTTGAATTTAGACTAGTCACATAGAGTCACGGGCAATTTGACTAGTGTACAAGTCATGAATAGGCTCACAGGTTGTTATGACTTCAAACTTACAGGATACATCATCATAATCGATAAATGTGAAGCTTAGTGTCGTCGAACTTCAAATGTGGTATAATGGCATACAAACTATGAACCAAGATGCTCAGGAGGGTTCTGACTGTGAAACTTAGCATGATACATTATCTAAATCGATAAATATGAAGCTCAATGTCGATTCGAACTTCAAAAAGTGGTATAACGGCATAAAAAAATATGAACCAAGAAGCTCCTGGAGGGTTCGGACTTCAAACTTAGCATGATACATCATCGAAATCAATAAATATGAAGCTCGGTGTCGCCCAACTTCAAAAGTGGTATGACGACATCAAAAATATGAACCAAGAAGTTTCAGGAGGGTTGGATCATATTAAGCAAATTGTATGCATGCACCTGGCTCTAAGATCGAAACAGTCGTGAGTGACGACTATAAGTCGAAAACTTGGTAAGAGCGATGAATCCATCCATTTATTGGTAAGATTACATTAGAATATTCCCCCAAACCTTAAAAAACCTGATACGGCATATTGTATGCATAACCTGCTCCGATAAAAAAACATGGTCGTGGAGTGGATTACTATAAGATCGAAAACTTGGTAAGAACGATGAATCCATCCATTTATTGGGTAGATTCCTTTGGAATATTCTCGAAACCTTAAACAAACCCTATTCGGAATATTCTATGCACATGCCACGGCTCAGATCGAAACCCGGATGGGAGTGGACTACTATAAGTCGAAAAACATGAATAAAATGATGGATCCATCCATTTCAGTGAGATTCGCCGTAATATCACGAAACCTCAAAGCGACCACATCATTCGGCATAATGTCGCATATGTCTCTAGCTCCGATCGAAACGTAATAGAGTGGACTACCTATAAGTCGGAAACTTGGTAAGAACGATGAATCCATCCATTTCTGAGTAAGACGCTTGAAATATTCCCCCGAACCTTAAACAAACCCTATTCTGGCATAATGTCGCATAGCCTTAATTGCAGATCGAAACACGTCCGGAGTGGATTACTTTAAGTCGGAAACTTGGTAAGAACGATGAATCCATCCCATTTATTGAGTAAGATTCCTTTGGAATATTCCTCGAAACCTTAAACAAACCCTGATACGGAATATTCTATGCATACCCCGGCTCCGAGATCGAAACCGGATGGAGTGGACTACTATAAGTCGAAAACATGGTAAGAACGATGGATCCATCCATTTCGAGGTAAGATTCCTTCATAATATCCCCCGAAACCTCAAACAAACCCTGCTATTCTGCATAATGTACGCATACCCCAGCTCGAGATCGAAACATGTCGTGTGGAGTGGACTACTATAAGTGGAAACTTGGTAAGAACGATGAATCCGTCCATTTACGAATAAGATTGCTTCCAAATATTCCACGAAACCTTAAACAAACCCTATTCTCGCAAAATGGCATACCTTGGTCTCGAGATCGAAACCTCGTCCTGGTGGGATTACTATAAGTCGGAAACTTGGTAAGAATCGATGAATCCATCCATTTACGAGTAAGATTCCTTTGGAATATTCCTCAAAACCTTAAACAAACCCTATTATGGAATATTCTATGCATACCCTAGCTCAGAGATCGAAACTCGGCTGGGAGTGGACTACTATAGGTCGGAAACTTGGTAAAAACGATGAATCCATCCATTTACAAGTAAGATTCCTTCAGAATATTCCTCAAACCTTAAACAAACCATATTCCGCCTATAATGTATGCATACCGTGGCTCCGAGATCGAAACTTGGCCGGGAGTGGACTACTATAAGTCTGAAACTTGGTAAAAACGATGAATCCATCCATTTACAGGTAAGATTCCTTCATAATATCCCCGAAACCTTAAACAAACCATATTCTGGCATAATGTACGCATACCTTGGGTCCGAGATCGAAATCTGGCCGGGAGTGGACTACTATAGGTCTGAAACTTGGTAAGAACGATGAATCCATCCATTTACAGGTAAGATTCCTTTACAATATTCTCCAAACCTTAAACAAACCATATTCTGCCTATTGTATGCATACCGTGGCTCCGAGATCGAAACCCGGCCGGAGTGGACTACTATAAGTCCGAAACTTGGCAAAACGATGA
>JAJJWW010014570.1:0-269371 GCA_023531295.1 Papaver armeniacum | reverse complement strand
AGTAGTGCATATTTATACACCTTTTTATTGGCATTTTACTCATCTTTGCGCTTAGAAATCATATATTATCCCAGTTATTCTCGTGTTTTCTTTGTTTTCAAGAATAAATATTTGTATTAATTAATTTTTGTGTTTTTAGGTAATAAATAAAGTTTGGAGAAGGCCCAGAGGAGCTAAAGAAGTGAAAAATTGAGTCAAACATCTATGAGCATATAGCCCAAAAGCCAGCATGAAATCAGTTGCAACCCAACAAAGCAAGACTTGGGCTAGAGCTACCCATGACCCTAGATCCCAACCCGCTCACTCGAGCCATTGAGATCTCCCTCCGCTACATCCTACGGTCGCTCGCCTAGCACATCTTGATTGATGCTCGCTCAACACCCGGTTCACTCTGCCTTCCCTCGGCCGTTCGGATCATATCGCCACATCCTACGCTCGCTAGGCCTCCTCATCTTTCCCCCGTGTTCATGCCTCACAACAAAACTTCTTGACACCTTATACCCCAGGCCAAACCCTATTCCTTCTTCCACCTTCTCTTTCTTCTCTTTCCGAGACTCGACCAAACTCTACCTCCTCCTTCTCCCAACAAAAATCGGAACACCTCTCATACCATCTCTCTTCCGACACGGCAACAACCACACCTCCAACAGCACTGCACCCCTCTCTGGATTTAGTTTTTCTCTTTCTTAGCTTTTTCCCTAGAAGCTAACTTAGAGAAAACTAAAGCTAGGGTTTTCATCAATCAACGAAGCATGGAGTTGCGGGCGATTAGACAAGAGGAGGCGTCGAGAGAGTATGGTGAGTTTTTTTAATTTTAATTTTCGATTTTTGAGAATTAGGGTTTGATATTTTGGGGGATTTTGCATGTATAAATAGAAGGTGTAATTGGATGTTTGAGCATGCTGGATTAGCCCGGAGATGACACTTTAGTTTTAATTTGTTGTTTAATGTTGAATTAGTTTGCTAAAGGTTTCAATGAAACCTAATCCTTGTTTTGAATTGACTCAGTTTGAGTAATCTTGAATGCTTAAATTATAGAGAACACCTTCAATTATAAGTATCTAACACTCTTCTCTCACAATGCATGCCAAGTATGCATTGTAGTTAGGTTATACTTGTGTTTAGTATCTTTTGACTCAAGCCTTAGAATTATAGGCTAATTCCCTTGACTAGTTGTGCTTAACTAGACAAAACTAGTGCTCTTCTGGGTTAGCACTTTTAGTTGTGTATTGAAGTGTCACAAGGAGAAACCCCTTTAGATAGGTGATAAAATTTACAAATTATCATATAAGATCACGGGACAAGAAAGCCCAAATTAGTTGAACACACAACGCGCGCTGGTTTAGTGGTGAATTTGACAACCCATCCATTTACTCTCATTTGTTCTAGTTTTACCTTTACTTCATTGTCACAACTCAACCTCGGTCGCATCGACAACAAAACATTAGCTCGTCACTTGTTACTTCACACAAACTCGATTAAGCAAGCCTTAGATCATACAAGAGCACCACAAGTCTCGTGGTTCGACCGTGAGGCCGCGTCTCCGATAGGCGCCAGTGCACATGCGGTATCACTCGTGGTCATAAATTTATACACATTAGGAGGCCTACCAAGTTTTGGCGCCAAGTGTCGGGACTTGGCGCGTGCCACGTGATCAATTGCTGCCTTTTTCGAATTCATATCACCACCGTATATAATTACTTTATATCATTGCATGTAACCTACGTATATATGTGTTAAACTATCTCTTGTTTCCACCATTGTATACTATAGCATTAGTTTAAAGTTCATTATTTCCTTTGTCTTAGTATAACCTAACTTTCAACTCTGTTTATATCTCGCATCATTAGCATAAGTTAAGCTATTTCCATTATCTATCGCATCAACACCCCTGATAAATTCAGCATTCAATTTAAGCTATCACTACCATTATTTGAAACTTGCTCATAATGCACTTTGTATCAATTCACCTCATTCTTTATATCACGGATAAATTGCATTGTGATTAGCTTTATACTTATCAAATATTGCTCTTTTGTTTTGATCTGTACCCCGATCTTCTTCCCCAGTAAGCAGTTACCGTGTCTTCTTTGTCTTCCTTCTAGCCAAGTCTTTCTTGAGCAAACCGTGAGCCAACCCAAGGAAGGCAAGGAAAGCCCGGTTCTTGAGGTAAGCCTAAACTTCCACAGATGCCTTGTTCTAGTGCATTGCTCTAGGGAGCCATCTCCTTTGAGCCGCTAAGCTTAAGTGGCATTCTAGCTAAGCTTGTTAGGCGTTAGCCCCTGAAGTTTGTGATTTGAGCGTGAACTTAGATAGCCAAAGCTCGAGCATAATCCCAAACTTTGCATGATACTTGCGTGCTTGTTTGACCGCTGTGTTGAATGCCGGACCACGCTCACTTGCTAGCCCCCGAGCTACAAGTTTGAGCTATCACCGTGAAATCCAAATAGTTAAACAAATCCCGTTGACTTGTCTTGAGTTGCCGGCATCCCGCGAGGAATTCGTAACTGGCAGCTGACACATGAACCATGTTAGGCTAGCATCTATTGTGACCTTGCATGCGAGACACAGTGAGCCTTTGAATGCACACCCTTGCATGCTAGCTGTTGAGCTTTGTTGAGCTGTTGACCTCACTCACCTTTGCATTAGATACCTTGATTTTTAGTAGCATCTCGGCTTGTGCTTGTATCTTTGTGTTTGAATTTGAAAACTTATTTGTGCTTAGTCTGTGCTTAGCATAACCATTGTATAATTTATTGCACTTAGACTTGTGTGAAATGCCAACCTAGGTCATCTCATTGCTCTGTGTTGTCGAGCACCTAAGGTATCTTGAGCACTAAACTTGTCTTTACATTGTCTTTGCACAGTGTACACCTAATCCGTGCTTGGCCTAACCAAGCTGTGCAAAGCGTAACATCTGGGTGCTTAGGCTAAAACCACAAAGCTGGGCTGCACATAAGCAGAAGCCCAACTCTGGACTGAACCCTTAAACAGCCAAGCCCATATCAAGTTGAAGCTGTTGGGCTGTCACGCATCACTGGCCAGGCCCCACAAGAACTCAAGCGGTGAACCCACAACCACTAGGCTTAAACCAAACTAGAACCCACCTTTGTTGGGGTGAACATCTTTGTTGGAGCATGTGCACACAACTGAGGCATGTGAGTTTCACAAATCCTGGGCTTCAAACAACAAATCCCAAACAAACCAAAACTCACTAAAACCAAATTGAGCCCACATAAACCAAAGCTCCCAACAAAACCAAATGAAACCCATTTAAACCAAACAAAACCCACATAAACCAAACTAGACTTTGAGTTCAATTTGAGTTGATAAATCATGTCGATTTTGGTCCGCATCTGGGGATGGAAACAAATCCCTTAGAGAGCTTGCTTACGGCACGCTTCACAGGATGAACCCCCCACATACCATAGTGATTTTAGGGAATTTTATGCGCCTTCTCAGGGCCCTGACCTCACATTCCCTAATCATTATGAGCACATGTATCATCCACCACAGGTTGAGAATGAACACTTTCCTCATACCAGTCATCACTTCTAGATCAATTAGAAGCTCAAGTTTACGCTTTAGAAAGGCAATTACATGAGCAATCTGTCAAATCTAATCCCCTAGACACTATGCAATGTATACTTGTACCTTATGTGGTAGCTTAGACCACCCGCTGAGAAGCTGCTACATTTTACATGAGTTTAGGCGGTCAGGGAAAGCCATGATAATCAAATGTACGAATTGTCTAGAAGTGACTATGACCATGCACACATGCATCATTCACCACGGTGGGGAGATGAACAATTTTATACTCCCCCAACTCCTAGTTTGCAATCAATAATGGAAACGCTCATGGAGCAAAATGCTAGGCTTGAAATGAATGCAATGCATGACCATCCATATAGCAACATGTTTGAATTTTCCTTCTCTAGTGAACCTCATGCACAACCATACAATGATTATCCATATGAGGAATGCATACCCACTAGTGAAGACTCTCCTTCATAGAACAAGTCAAGATGATTCTCCAACAACCCGATTGAGTTACAAAATGATAGGATTGAAAATAGTGTTTCTAGTCTTACTCATGCAACTAACATTGAATACAAACCTAATCCGGAGGTAGAAGAGTATACTAAAAATACTACAATTTTGAATGGAGAAATGAATTCTTGCTATGATGATGATGATGAATATGAAGAGCATGTGTATTTTGAAAATGTAGTAGAATCTTTAGGTTCGGAGACATTAAGTGTCTCTTACGAACCCTATGAATAATGCTTCTTCCGATATTCATGCATGTGATGTTAATGTGGAACCTATGGAATTGTCCCGTGAAAATGAGCACTGCTTTACCACTGTTTTTGACCTAGGAATAGTTGAATTGTCTGTGACACGGATGATTCAATGCATGTGCCTAATTCCATGCCTAGGTTACAACATGATATCTCTCCTAGTCATGTTATGCGTGAGGCCATAATGATTATGACATGGAGATTGATGAATTGTTTTATGCGGTGAACATGATTTACCTTCTTCTCGACTTTAGGAAAGTGTGTGATGGTACAAATGATCTTATACATGAAAACAACTTAGATGTACCTAACCTCTCCCTGAGTCACAAATTGAAACTCCTCCACCAAACCTAGGTGTAGTTTGTCACAAAATTGCAAAACCAACTTTTTTGAAAATGCCTAATCTAGGCCTAGAACTTTGTGCTTCCCAAGTCCTCTTGGACTACTTTGCATCAAAGTATAACACTTTTAGGGAACCACAGTTGGTATGTGTATGTCTTGCTGCTTCTTAGCAATAAAACTCATTTTGAGTTAGACCTTTTGCATGATGTACCTTTAAAATTGCAAGATTTTGTGCTCCCAAACACACCCGTTCACAAGTTTAGGTTTGGGGGAAGCTCATTCACATACACAATGTCTTACTTGCACTATCATATTATATTTGTGTAAGGTTTGTTAATGTGTGTACATATTTTCTATTGGGTTGATCCTCAACTCTTTAGATTGTTAGTGTATGGTTAATTTTCATTGTATATATCCGGTAGGACTTGTTAAATTTTCTTTTCTTGAATCGGTTGAGTCTTCATGCGCATATATTATGCTAATCCGATATGATCTCCGTTGAGAATGTTGGCCTTGACTAAAGCTCAACCTTGCTCCCGCCTGAACATTAGGTAATATCTTCCCTTTTCTCTTATCGGCATAGTTCTCGTGGTATGTGATTTGTTTAAATTTTTCCTATCTGTGACACATTGAGGACAATGTTTGATTTAGGTTTGGGGTGCATTTGCATATAGAGTTTTAGTCTTTTTATCTTTTATTTTCATATTTAAAAAAAAATTAATTCAAAACTCTTTTTGTAAAAACCTCCAACTTTTAGAGATTTTAGAGTCACTAGCATGCTTCTAGCTATGTTTACATAGAGATTCGACCAAATAACAAAACTTGGAAGTACCGGAGAACACAATCGGGTTTCTTAGTTGATTAGAGCGTTAAAATTGGATTTAACTATCTGGGAGGAGAGCGAATTAGGTGTTGTTTAGATATTCGGTAGTAGAATTGTGATCACCCATAGTGGAGACTACCCATTTTACATCAAGTGAGGCACCAACCTTCAATTTTTGCAACTTTCTAGAAAAGTCATTAGAGTGTGTGTCACCGTACATCAATTCCGGGTAGGAATGGTGAGCTACCCAACTTCGCACCAATTTCAAGACTACTTTTGATCTCTTGAGTGCTAGTTTTTGTCAATCATGAGGGTGACGTTTAAAGAAGAAAACTCCTTCTAAATATCGATTTGCCAGTTAGCATCACTCTCTCTCTCAATCAGCAAGACCCATAGAAACATCATCGTCAACAAACGGAGCATCATCGAATATTGAAAGAAAAATTGATATAGTCCAAGGTTTACGTGCAACAAAAAGAAAAGAAAAGAAAAGAAAAGAAAAGAAGATGAGAATTAATGAAGTTTGTGAGAAATTGAGTTTTATTATTTTTGATACTTAAAATTTAAAAAAAAAAAAAAAAAAAATTAAAATTTAAAAAAATTGTCAAGTTTTTGTAAAGTTCGTAAGTTCGTCATCAACGTCAAGTTGTGAAGAGAAGTTCAAGACCGAAGATTGAAGACGTTTATATGGTTTCTTATGAGAGTGATATTAATTGCCGATCGGGTGAGAAGGTAAGTGAGTACTTTCATCCTTGCTAATGGTTGATTTCCTTTCTTAGAGATCATCGGAAAAAAGATTCTTTTTGTCCACACCTCCAGGAGTCTCAGTTTTTATTTCGGAAGGTTATCCTTCTTACCTACAACGTGTGCGGGATTTCTCTCTTTATTCCTTTGCACACATGAGAGACTAAAAAAGCGATCTTTTTGAGTGCAATTATCATAAAATCCTAATGGTGAGGCGAGAAGTTGAGACTTATGATCACAATCGAATCCGAATTCTTTCATATGGTATGGTTACTTCTCGCTCAAAGACTTAAGGATGAGAATGCGTTCTTTGGTAGTTCTAACTTCTTGTTACTAGCATGCGAAACTCTATGTCCTCATAGCTTCTTGGATGCTTGAGACTCTTTACACTCTTGAAGTTGGAGAAGGTTTTGTGGGTACACCTCTGGTAAACCCTCACGAGACTACAACTCGTCCACTAGGGACACCTAGGGGTTTAAAGGCTTAATGCATACGCTAAATGCATTCGAGAGACCTACGACAAAGTGGTATAGTTAGGATTTCTTCATTTACTGTTTCACTTGAGGACAAGTAAAATTCGGGTTTGGGGTATTTGATGAGTGCTAAATAGTGCATATTTATACACCTTTTTATTGGCATTTTACTCATCTTTTGCGCTTAGAAATCGAGATATTATCCCGGATTACGTGTTTTCTTTGTTTTCAAGAATAAATATTTGTATTAATTAATTTTGTGTTTTAGGTAATAAATAAAGTCCTGGAGAAACCGAGGAGCTAAAGAGCAAAAGAATGGAGTCAAACATCTATGGAGCAGATAGCCAAAGCCCGCGCGCAAATCGGTTGCAACCCAACAAGGAAGACTTGGGCTAGAGCTACCCATGACCCGGATCCGAACCCGCTCATCCAGGAGCCATTGAGATCTCCCTCGCCTACATCCAACGGTCGCTCCGCCTAGCACATCAACGATTGATGCTCCCGCTCAACACCAGTTTACTCTGAGCCTTCTCTCAGCCGTTCAGATCATAGCTGCCACATCCTACGCTCGCTAGGCCAGTCTCATCTTTCCCCGATGTTCATGCCTCACAACAAAACTACCAACACCTTATACCCCCGACCAAACCCTATTCCCCTTCTTCCACCTTCTCTTTCTTCTGCGTTGCGAGCTCGACCATACTCTACCTCCTCCTTCTCCACCGACAAAAATCGAGCACCTCTCCGCCACCATCTCTCTTCCCCGACACAAAGAACAACCAACCCCAACACCGCACCCCTCTCTAGATTTAGTTTTCTCTTTCTTAGCTTCTCCAACCCTAAAGCTAACTTAGAAAAAACTAAAGCTAGGTTTTCATCACTTACGATCAAGCATGGAGTTGCGGCAGCGATTAGACAAGAGGAGAGACGATCAGAGAGTATGGTGAGAGTTTATTTTAATTTTAATTTCGATTTTTTGAGAATTAGGGTTTGATATTTTGGGGGATTTTTGCATGTATAAATAGAAGGTGTAATTGGATGTTTGAGGGCATGCACGGATTAGCCAGAGAGCAGCACTTTAGTTTTAATTTGTTGTTTTTAATGTTCTAATTAGTTTGCTTAAGGTTTCAATGAAACCCTAATCCTTTGTTTTGAATTCAACTCGGTTTGAGTAATCTTGAATGCTTAAATTATAGAGAACACCTTCAATTATAAGTATCTAACACTCTTCTCTCACAATGCATGCCAAGTATGCATTGTAGTTAGGTTATACTTGTGTTTAGTATCTTTGCTGACTCAAGCCTTAGAATTATAGGCTAATTCCTTGACTAGTTGTGCTTAACTAGACAACTAGTGCTCTGGGTTAGCACTTTTAGTTGTGTATTGAAGTGTCACAAGGAGAAACCCTTTAGATAGGTGATAAAATTTACAAATTATCCTTATCATCACGGGACAAGAAAGCCCAAATTAGTTGAACACATAACATGGTTTAGTGGTGAATTTGACAACCCCAGCATCCATTTACTCTCATTGTTTCTAGTTTACCTTTACTTCATTGTCACAACTCAACCTCAGTGGCATCGACAACACAAAACATTAGCTCTGTCACTTGTTACTTCACTTGAAATCGGTTAAGCATAGCCCTTTAGATCAATCGAGCACCACAAGTCTCTCGTGGTTCGACCGTACTTGCAGCGTCTCCGATAGACGCCGTGCACTTGCGGTATCACTCGTAGGTCATAAATTTATACACATTCCGAGGCCTACCAAGTTTTTGGCGCGTTGCGGGACTTAGCGCGTGCCACTGTGATCAATTCTTTGCCTTTCTCGAATTCATATCACCGTATATAATTACTTTATATCATTGCATGTAACTATGTATATATGTGTTAAACTATCTCTTGTTTCCATCAGAATTGTAACTATAGCATTAGTTTAAAGTTCATTATTTCCCTGTCTTAGTATAACTTAACTCAACTCTGTTTATATCTGCATCATTAGCATAAGTTAAGCTATTTCCATTATCTGCATCAACACCCTAATAAATTCACCGCATTCTTTAAGCTATCACTACCTGTTTGGGCACCCTTGCATTTGAAACTTGCTCATAACTGCACTTTGTATCGAATTCACCTCATTCTTTATATCACTGAGATAACCAAGTGCGGTGATTAGCTTTATCTTTGCAAATATTGCTCTTTTGTTTTGATCTGTGCAACCAGAACTGATCTTCTTCACGAGTAAACAGTACCTACATCTTTCTTTGTCTTTGTGCCTTGCTAGCCGGTCTTTGCTTGAGCAAAAACTGTTAGCCAACCCAAGGAAAGCCCGTTCTTGAGGTAAGCCTAAACTTCCCTGAATGCCTTGTTCCTAGTGCATTGCTCTAGGGAGCCATCATGCCCCTGTAGGCCGCTAAGCTTAAGTGGCATTCTAGCTAAGCTTGTTAGGTATTAGCCCCGAAGTCGTGATTTGAGCGTGAACTTAGATAGCCAAAGCTCTGAGCATAATCCCAAACTTTGCATGATACTTGCGTGCTTGTTTGACCAGTGTGTTGAATGCAGGACCACCTCACTTGCTAGCCCACAGGCTACAAGTTTGAGCTATCACTGTGAAATCCAAATAGTTAAACAAATCCTGTTGACTTGTCTTGAGTTGCCGCATCTCGCGAGGAATTGCGTAACTTTGAGCTGACATGTGAACCATGTTAGGCTAGCATCTATTGTGACCTTGCATGCGAGACACATTGAGCCTTTGAATGCACACACCCTTGCATGCTAGCTGTTGAGCCTGTTGAGCTGTTGACCTCACTCACTGTTGCATTAGATACCTTGATTTTGAGCCGCATCTCATTTTGTGCTTGTATCTTTGTGTTTGAATTTGAAAACTTATTTGTCTTAGTCTGTGCTTAGCATAACCATTGTATAATTTATGTTGCACTTAGACTTGTGTGAAAATGCCAACCTAAGTTTGTCTCATTGCTCTGTGTTGTCCGAGCACCTAAGGCATCTTTGAGCACTAAACTTGTCTTGCATTGTGCTTTGCTGAGTGTACACCTAATCTGTGCTTGCCTAACCAAGGCGTGCAAACTGTAACATCTGGGCTGCAGGCTAAAACCACAAAGCCAGGCTGCACATAAGCGAAAGCCCAACTCTTGGGTGAACCCTTAAACATGACCAAGCCCATATCAAGTTTTGTTATTGGGCTGTCAGCATGCTGCCCAGCCCACAAGAACTCAATGGCTGAACCCACAACCACTAGGCTTAAACCAAACTAGAACCCACACTTTGTTGGGCTTGAACATCTGTTGGGCTGTGCACACAATCAGGGTGTCAGGATTTCACAAATCCACAGGCTTCAAACAACAAATCCCAAACAAACCAAAACTCACTAAAACCAAATTGGGCTTCCCACATAAACCAAAGCTCCCAACAAAACCAAATGAAACCCATTTAAACCAAACAAAACCCACATAAACCAAACTAGACTTTGAGTTCAATTTGAGTTGATAAATCATGTCGATTTTGAGTCCGCATCTCTGGGATGGAAACAAATCCCTTAGAGAGCTTGCTTACGGGCACGCTTCACAGGATGAACCCCCCACATACCATAGTGACTTTAGGGAATTTTATGCGCCTTCTCATGGCCCTGATTTCACATACCCTAATCATTATGATCACATGTATCATCCACCACCCGGGTTGAGAATGAACACTTTCCTCATACCCGATCATCACTTCTAGATCAATTAGAAGCTCAAGTTTACGCTTTAGAAAGGCAATTACATGAGCAATCTGTCAAATCTAATCCCCCTAGACACTATGCAATGTATACTTGTACCTTATGTGGTAGCTTAGACCACCTGTGAAACTATACATTTTACATGAGTTTAGGCGAGTCCAGGGAAAGCCATGATAATCAAATGTACGAATTGTCTAGAAGTGACTATGACCATGCACACATGCATCATTCACCACATGGGGAGATGAACAATTTTATACTCCCCAACTCCTAGTTTGCAATCAATAATGGAAACACTCATGGAGCAAAATGCTAGGCTTGAAATGAATGCAATGCATGACCATCCATATAGCAACATGTCTAATTTTCCTTCTCTAGTGAACCTCATGCACAACCATACGGTGATTATCCATATGAGGAATGCATACCCACTAGTGAAGACTCTCCTTCATAGAACAAGTCAAGATGATTCTCCAACAGAACCTGATTGAGTTACAAAATGATAGGATTGAAAATAGTGTTTCTAGTCTTACTCATGCAACTAACATTGAATACAAACCTAATCCAGAGGTAGAAGAGTATACTAAAAATACTACAATTTTGAATGGAGAAATGAATTCTTGCTATGATGATGATGATGAATATGAAGAGCATGTGTATTTTGAAAATGTAGTAGAATCTTTAGGTTCAGAGACATTAAGTGTCTCTTACGCTGAACCCTATGAATAATGCTTCTTGATATTCATGCATGTGATGTTAATGTGGAACCTATGGAATTGTCCTGTGAAAATGAGCCCGCTTTACCACCTGTTTTTGACCTAGGAATAGCTGAATTGTCTGTTGACACGAGATGATTCAATGCATGTGCCTAATTCCATGCCTAGGTTACAACATGATATCTCTCCTAGTCATGTTATGCGTGAGGCCCGATAATGATTATGACATGGAGATTGATGAATTGTTTTATGCGGAGTGAACATGATTTACCTTCTTGACTTTAGGAAAGTGTGTGATGGTACAAATGATCTTATACATGAAAACAACTTAGATGTACCTAACCTCTCTCTCTGAGTCACAAATTGAAACTCCTCCACCAAACCTAGGTGTAGTTTGTCACAAAATTGCAAAACCAACTTTTTGAAAATGCCTAATCTAGGCCTAGAGCTTTGTGCTTCCCAAGTCCTCTTGGACTACTTTGCATCAAAGTATAACACTTTTAAGGAACCACAATTGGTATGTGTATGTCTGCACTGTTCTTAGCAATACTCATTTTGAGTTAGACCTTTTGCATGATGTACCTTTAAAATTGCAAGATTTTGTGCTCCCAAACACACCCGTTCACAAGTTTAGGTTTGGGGAAGCTCATTCACATACACAATCGTACTTGCACTATCATATTATATTTGTGTAAAGACTTGTTAATGTGTGTACATATTTTCTATTGGGTTGATCCTCAACTCTTTAGATTGTTAGTGTATGGTTAATTTTCATTGTATATATCCAGTAGGACTTGTTAAATTTTCTTTTCTTGAATCGGTTGAGTCTTCATGCGCATATATTATGCTAATCCGATATGATCTCCGTTGAGAATGTTGGCCTTGACTAAAGAAGCTCAACCTTGCTCCCGCCGACATTCCGGTAATATCTTCCCTTTTCTCTTATCAGCATAGTTCTCGTGGTACGTGACTGTTTAAATTTTTCCTATCTGTTGACACATTGAGGACAATGTTTGATTTAGGTTTGGGGGTGCATTTGCATATAGAGTTTTTAGTCTTTTTTATCTTTTATTTTCATATTTAAAAAAAAAAATTAATTCAAAACTCTTTTTGTAAAAACCTCCAACTTTTAGAGATTTTAGAGTCACTAGCATGCTTCTAGCTATGTTTACATAGAGATTAAGAAAATAACGAACTTGGAAGTCTGGAGAGAACACAATCGGGTTTCTTAGTTGATTAGAGCGTTAAAATTGGATTTAACTATCTGGGAGAGCGAATTAGGTGTTGTTTAGATATTCGGTAGTAGAATTGTGATCACCCATAGTGGAGACTACCCATTTTACATCAAGTGAGGCACCAACCTTCAATTTTGCAACTTTCTAGAAAAGCTGTTAGAGTGTGTGTCACCGTACATCAATTAGGGTAGGAATGGTGAGCTACCCAACTTCGCACCAATTTCGAAGACTACTTTTGATCTCTTGAGTGCTAGTTTTTGTCAATCATGAGGGTGACGTTTAAAGAAGAAAACTCCTTCTAAATATCGATTTGCAGTTAGCATCACTCTCTCTCTCAATCAGCCAAGACCCATAGAAACACATCATCGTCAACAAACGGAGCATCATCGAGAATATTGAAAGAAAAATTGATATAGTCCAAGGTTTACGTGCAACAAAAGAAAAAGAAAAGAAAAGAAAAGAAAAGAAGATGAGAATTAATGAAGTTTGTGAGAAATTGAGTTTTATTATTTTTGATACTTAAAATTTAAAAAAAAAAAAAAAAAAAAAAAAAAAAAAAAAAAATTGTCAAGTTTTTGTAAAGTTCGAAGTTCGTCATCAGATAAATTGAAGACAACAAGAAATTGAGAAAGATTGAAGACGTTTATATGGTTTCTTATGAGAGAGTGATATTAATTGCCGATCGGGTGAGAAAGGTAAGTGAGTACTTTCATCCTTGCTAATGGTTGATTTCCTTTCTTAGAGATCATCGTAAAAGATTCTTTTTGTCCACACCTCTCGTGGAGTCTCAGTTTTATTTCGGAAGGTTATCCTTCTTACCTACAACGTGTGCGGGATTTCTCTCTTTATTCCTTTTTGCACACATGAGAGACTAAAAAAGCGATCTTTTTGAGTGCAATTATCATAAAATCCTAATGGTGAGGCGAAGTTGAGACTTATGATCACAATCGAATCCGAATTCTTTCATATGGTATGGTTACTTCTCGCTCGGCACTTAAGGATGAGAATCGTTCTTTGGTAGTTCTAACTTCTTGTTACTAGCATGCGAAACTCTATGTCCTCATAGCTTCTTGGATGCTTGAGACTCTTTTACACTCTGAAGTTGGAGAAGGTTTTGTGGGTACACCTCTGGTAAACCCTCACGAGACTACAACTCGTCACTAGGGACACCTAGGGGTTTAAAGGCTTAATGCATACGCTAAATGCATTCGAGAGACCTACGACAGTGGTATAGTTAGGATTTCTTCATTTTGTTTCACTTGAGGACAAGTAAAATTCGGGTTTGGGGGTATTTGATGAGTGCTAAGTAGTGCATATTTATACACCTTTTTATTGGCATTTTACTCATCTTTTGCGCTTAGAAATCGAGATATTATCCCAGTTACGTGTTTTCTTTGTTTTCAAGAATAAATATTTGTATTAATTAATTTTGTGTTTTTAGGTAACAAAAAGTCAGGAACCGAGAGCTAAAGAGCAAAGAATGGAGTCAAACATCTATGGAGCGGATAGCCAAAGCCAGCGCGCAAATCGGTTGCAACCCAACAAGGAAGACTTGGGCTAGAGCTACCCATGACCCGGATCCGAGCCCGCTCACTCGAGCCATTGAGATCTCCCTCGGCCTACATCCAACGGTCGCTCGCCTAGCACATCAATGATTGATGCTCCGCTCAACACCCGGTTTACTCGAGCCTTCCCTCGGTAGTTTCGGATCATAGGCCCCTTGCCACATCCTACGCTCGCTAGGCCGGTCTCATCTTTCCCCGATGTTCATGCCTCACAACAAAACTACCAACACCCTATACCCCAGACCAAACCCTATTCCCTTCTTCCACCTTCTCTTTCTTCTCTCCTTGCGGAGCTCGACCATACTCTACCTCCTCCTTCTCCCCGACAAAAATCGGACCACCTCTCATACCATCTCTCTTCTGACACAAAGAACAACCAACCCCAACAGCCGCACCCATCTCTAGATTTAGTTTTCTCTTTCTTAGCTTCTCCAACCCTAGAAGCTAACAGAAAAAACTAAAGCTAGGGTTTTCATCACTACAGTCGAAGCATGGAGTTGCGGAGCGATTAGACAAGAGGAGAGACGATCAGAGAGTATGGTGAGAGTTTATTTTAATTTTAATTTCGATTTTTGAGAATTAGGGTTTGATATTTTGGGGGATTTTTGCATGTATAAATAGAAGGTGTAATTGGATGTTTGAGGGCATGCCTGGATTAGCCAGAGCAGCACTTTAGTTTTAATTTGTTGTTTTTAATGTTCTAATTAGTTTGCTAGAGTTTCAATGAAACCTAATCCACTTTGTTTTGAATTCAACTCAGTTTGAGTAATCTTGAATGCTTAAATTATAGAGAACACCTTCAATTATAAGTATCTAACACTCTTCTCTCACAATGCATGCCAAGTATGCATTGTAGTTAGGTTATGCTTGTGTTTAGTATCTTTGCAGCTCAAGCCTTAGAATTATAGGCTAATTCCCTTGACTAGTTGTGCTTAACTAGACAACTAGTGCTCTGAGTTAGCACTTTTAGTTGTGTATTGAAGTGTCACAAGGAGAAACCCTTTAGATAGGTGATAAAATTGACAAATTATCCTTATCATCATCACGGACAAGAAAGCCCAAATTAGTTGAACACATAACATGGTTTAGTGGTGAATTTGACAACCCCGACATCCATTTACTCTCACCGTTTTCTAGTTTACCTTTACTTCATTGTCACAACTCAACCTCGGTCGCATCGACAACACAAAACATTAGCTCTGTCACTTGTTACTTCACCCGAAATCGATTAAGCATAGCCCTTTAGATCAATCGAGCACCACAAGTCTCGTGGTTCGACCCGTGCTAGCGTCTCCAGATAGGCGCCGTGCACTTGCGGTATAACTCGTAGGTCATAAATTTATACACATTCCGAGGCCTACCACCGCACTATGCCAAAGTAGCGCCCGCACCTAGGCTTACAAACCATGCAACCTAGGCCAAATTGGCCACGCATGCGATTGGCACATGCCAACACGCTCGCTGGTAGCTTTCCCTACCAGGGCGCGACCCAAATTGGCCACGCATGCCATTGGCACATGCCAACACGCTCGCTGGTAGCTTTTTCTACCAGGGCGCGACCCAAATTGGCCACGCATGCCATTGGCACATGCCAACACGCTCGTTGGTAGCTTTTCCTACTTAGGGCGCGACCCAAATTGGCCAAGCATGCCGGTGGCACATGCCAAAACGCTCGTTTGGTAGCTTTTCCTACCAAGGCGCGACCCAAATTGGCCACGCGTGCCATTGGCACATGCCAAAACGCTCGCTGGTAGCTTTTCCTACCAGGGCGCGACCCAAATTGGCCACGCATGCCATTGGCACATGCCAACACGCTGGTAGCTTTTCCTATCAGGGCGCGACCCAAATTGGCCACGCATGCCATTGGCATATGCCAACACGCTCGCTAGTAGCTTTTCCTACCCGTAGCGACCCAAATTGGCCACGCATGCCATTGGCACATGCCAACACGCTCGCTGGTAGCTTTTCCTACCAGGGCGCGACCCAAATTGGCCACGCATGCCATTGGCACATGCCAACACGCTCGTCGGTAGCTTTTTCTACCAAGGCGCGCCCTAATGGCCGAGCATGCCATTGGCACATGCCAACACGCTTGCTGGTAGCTTTTCTAAACACGGGACATGATTAAACTTGGCCACGCATGCCATTGGCACATGCAAAACACGCATGATGGTAGCCCAACTTGCAAGCCATGCAACCTAGGCCAACTTGGCCGTACGCGCCATTGGCACATGCCAAAACCCACGCTGGTAGCATAACTTGCAAACCGTGCAACCAACCGCCAAGGCATTCCGCACATGCCACACACGCCACTAGCGACTCGGCATTGCCACTTGCGCTCGAGTGCAACTCGCAACAAAGGCATTCCGCACATGCCATTGGCACATGCCACATGCGCCCCTAGTAGCACCACTTGCACTTAAGATGCAACCAACACAGACATCAACACAAACCTGGGGATGCTTTCCAGGGTCTTGGTTTGGAGGTCACAGCTTGCAGCGTACACTACGCTCACATTAAGAAAGCGTGAAAAGGAATAAAGCGGTCAAATAAATGAGGAAATAATGGTGAAAACGTTTTCACCCATTAACACCATGCGGTTACCACCTCCTCCCATTATTTCACCCTTTACTCTCTTCCTTCATGAGGCCGGTGCGTTTCAATCTAGACTTGTATAAATAGGTCTTACCTATTTCCACCCCGGACAACAAGTCTCGGTCGGGAGAAAAATACAACACTCTCGAAAAAGGCAACTTTGCAAGCTCTCCAAAAAGCTTTCATCTCTTGTAAGCTTCCTAAGCTTTCACTTTATGATACAAGTCGAGACACTACTCTCCCAGAATTATTCTGGTCTCAACACCTTTCTTTGCTTCCCTCCCCAAATCAACCCTTCTCCTCCACTTTGTGACCGTAAAACAAATCTGGAACGGCCATTTCTTGGTTTAGAGTAGGACTTGTACTGATTGATCTCTCGAATCTATAAAGTGCTCACGTGCGGCACATTTGTTTAGGGTTTAAACCGATTTCTCACTCACCTACCAATTTACCAAAATCGGCGGAAGCGATTTTTACCCATAAACACCTGTGTTTCATGCTCGTATGAAACACATTGAAATTGATTATCATTTTGTACGAGAAAGAGTTTCTAGGCAACAGTTATAGGTGAAGTTTATCTCATCCAAAGATCAAATTGCTGACATTTTTACGAAAGGTATTGCGTCTCCAAGGTTTCGGTTTTCTACGTGAAAAGTTGAACATTCGACCACTCATGTACAACTTGAGGGAGGATGTTAAGGATACAGCTGCCAAACCAAATATCAAGGGATTGATTAGCGTATATTCTGTCTAAATATACTGCTGTCGAAACTCTGTCAATCACAGCTAACACATCTCTATCAGTAGCCTATGTTTAGCATGTAAAATTATATTCCTTAATGTAGAATATTATGTAATTATAGCTTTGTAAACACTATATATTGTATTGGCTATCCACCGGATGAAGCGTGGAATTATTCACCCAAGCATTGTGTTTTGTTTGTACATACCTGAATCGTTGATCAAAAGAGAAATCTGATTTAAATGGGTTTATCTATGTAGGGTTGGAAGGGTAGGGTTGATGAGAAGCTTCCATTTAAAGAGCTGAATCCTATGGAGGAGGCGACGTGGGACTATTTCTAACATGACTGATATACACTAACACAAAAATCGGTGACAGAATTCCATTTAAAGAGCTGTTTCTACGTATGGAGGAACTTTCCCTATACTATATGCACAAAGGTCCATGACTTAAAGAGTTTGCAAAATTAACCAAGGTTCGGAATTCCGTACCAGCAGAACAATGATGATGGGTCATCTTCCTCATGACATCATCAGAGACATACACTTCTGGTGACAAGAATGGATGGAGAAACAAAGGTATAACCCAATCACATTTTGAGTAAATCAAAGCGAATATGAAGCTCTTCACTGGTTAGCTGGCACAGAGATTGTAGCTTTTGATTTAGCAGATGAGAAGTTCCGTTCCATTCCAACGCCGCCTTGTTTCTCCTTTCAACACCTTATATGTTAGAGTTAGTTTACATATCATGATAGTAGTTTATTTATCTTGAAAGAAATAATAACAGTCTATCTTTACAACATCTATATGTATCTGTCAATTTATTTTTTGGATCATCATCAATAATTTTAACTCAAGCTAGGTTTTGGGGACTTGATAGGAGTTACAACGCATTTGATTTGACTCCAAACCACAGCTGGAAGGAGTTTGGATTTTGGAGTCTCCATAGAACTCAAGCTAATAAAGATCCAAACCGTATGACTCAGAAGTTGTCTCTTGGTATAAAATTTGCTTCATGATGCAAACTACGTAACCAAAAATTTTGCCACCAACCAATTTGCTAATGTTACATACAATAACAAATGTGAACGCGGGCTAGCCGCGCAATGAAAGAAAAACTTAGAAATGACTAAACGGCCTTCAAGGCAGGCCGAAAGAAGAATTTATGGACGATGACGCCGAGTTTCCCACCCAATTCTAAATATGGTGGAACTTGCAATTAGATTCTCTAATGAGAGTTTTCCTAGAATACCACTTCTAAAATAGTAAATAAAATTTACAAGGGCCAATTTATACGAAGGAATTCTGCTGTACGATACAAAACAAAGGTTTGAGACTTCATAGTTCGCAAAACTAGGGTTCGGAATTTGGTACGAGCAGAACAATGATGATACTGCAGCTTCCTCATGAAATCATACTAGAGATACTTACCCGGTTCCCTTTTGAATACATGATTCGGTTGCAGGAAGTATGCAAAACCTGGAGAAATATCTTGCATCATACCAAGAAGGACCAAAAGGTAAATCTTCTTTTTGCTGGTAAACACGAATTACGCGATTATTATGATACGCAACATGATGTTATGCAACTTTACCATGGAGAATATGATGAGAAGAGTGACGAAAAATTCCATGAACAACTCTCTTTCAATGCACTTACACCGCTCGGTTATCCTTATAGCTCAACAAATAAAATTCCTTATATCGACGGCACTCTTTGTCCCATGGTTGGCTCCCACAAGGGTTTGGTGTGTTTTCATGAAGCTCATGACAACGCCAATGATCCTATCTATATTTGTAATCCTTTTACCCAAGAAACCGTTCATCTCCCGCAATTTTCTGTGCCTAAAGATGCGAAGAATGATTTCATGGTAAGTGGATTTGGTTATCTGTACTCAACCAATGAGTACAAGATTGTAAGAATTTACTATGAAGAAAACCGAGCAGAAGAAAAACAAAACCCTGAAGACCGTGAATATTGTGCAGGACAAGTCCAGGTATACACTCTTGGTAAAAAGAATGGATGGAGAAACAAAGCTAAAACGTACAATGTTTTAAGTAAATCAAACGGAGTTCTGTCCGATGGAGCTCTTCATTGGGTAGACGATATGGGCTTAGAAATTGTGGCTTTTAATTTGGCAGATGAGGAGTTCCAAGCTATCCAGTCACCATCTTGTTTCCCTATAAAAATATATAACCATTACCAGTTACAGAAGTTAGGAGGGTATTTATCTATCGTTATTCGGAGTTACATGAATGGAACTTGTATATATTCATTCAAGGAAGATAAAAACAGAAGTGGTCGCAAACAGTGGAGTAAAGTATTCACTATAAGTTCAAAAGACTTCTCCCCGCCATTCTATCGTCCATTTTCCCTTACAGAAGAAACTAAAGTTCTCATGTTCAAAAAAAAAGAAGAGCGCTACGAGGAAAACAAGGAAAACACCCTTTGTCAGTATGACCCCAAAACAGCAACTTTACAAGAATTTGCGGATGATGATCCCGAGAGATTCCAAAAGTTTCAAGCAATTCTGTATATGAAGAGCGATGTTTCATTAACAGAACTAGAGCCTGACCTGCCAGTAGTTGATTGGGATCAGCTGAACACTCCACTCGACGATAGTTCGTCTTACTACAGTGATTAACTCTATTCACTAGTTAGAAATTATTTTCTTTTGTCATTGTAGAAAAGATAACTCAGCGGCAGATGCTTTGGTGAATTGGGGTGCCAGACATACATTGCATGGTGGTTTGAGCCACCAGATTTCATAAGACAGGTTATGAGTAAGGATATATCTACTCTACCTACTTATAGGTTTTCAGTATTTTTATTATTTTTATTGTTTTCATTCTATTAGGAGGTTTGGTTCCGCTCCCTCCTCTTCTGTTTTACTTCTGTTCCTCCTTGTGAGCTTCGCCAAAATATATATAAAAGCTGTGTCATTACTTTTCATATGGTTAAGATTTCAAGCAATCTCGTTTTGCACAACATTGATATCAGAATTATTATAAACTGGTTCAGAATATGAAACCCGTCGCAGCATATAATAATTAGTGAATATATCAGACATTCAGTTCAAGTCCTAGAACTAGTTGTTCGAACAAACTATACAATTTTACTCTATTATAAGTTTATAATACCCACATATAATAGTGACTTTGTGAGACATAAAGATACCACCACTTAAGATCACTTAATCTAGGTAAACATACTGCAGTACCTTTGGCATATGGTGCATGGGTCAGCCTGACGACCTAAATTTGCAGTTCTAATTCAGCTTCTTTTGTCCGAAAAATCGTTGGAAAATTCCGTCTGATCGAGCTTGAGCCACCAACATATTGCTGTTGCTACGTTCAGTTACGGTATTCCCCAGAAATGTGGTGAAACCAAAGAAAATATGAGGCCACAACATCAACCGGCAGGGATGTCGAACTACAACTTTGGGGAGCTACCTTTAATGGGTGCCCAGAGATCTGCACCATTACTACGAGCAACACTCAGAGTGCAAGATATTGGCATTAGACAAAGTCCGCGGCTTCTTAGGCTATAAAGTTGTGATTCCTGGAAATAACATTTCAAGTTGCACATTTCGATTCAGATAAATTGTTTCTAAAATTTTGACAGAGAATTTACTCAAACATGTTACAATTGGAAAAGCTAGTTTCTGGACCATTCACCTGGTTCTTTATTGTTGTATTTTGGAGGTACGGAGCACTCAGGACCTGATTCAACGCAAATTGAAGTGTTTAGAAAAATGGAGAATACGAAACGTATTTAGACTCTAAGCTAAATTTCGGTCGTGCATAAGCTTCTGACATATCAGAGTTAACTGCAAAGATTAATGAAATTTGCCTATTTAAGTGTAATTTTTGCCAGACTGAGACCTCCTGGACCTTACCCTGGCAGATGCGTTTAGGACCTTAGACTCCCATGTATTCACTTCCCTAGACCAGGTTTGGACTTTTACAAGATAGGTTCCTTTAGATTTCCTAATTATATAGGGAAATGCAAAAAATAGTTAAGCAAGAAATGACTAACCTTGACTTGATCTTGGAGGAAACTGATGTATTCCATCGCCTCCGTAAGAACAGATGCCGTATCCGTCTACGTGCAAATATAACGCGAAAGAAAGATTAAATACACACATAATACAAGATTACAAAGTGCTAATTTCTCTTCCATTCTACGGGCAAGTTAATATACCTTTCCGAAAGGAGAAACTAGTTGTTGCAAAGCTACAATTCTCTCACCAATTTTCTCTTTCCTTTCCTGTAAATGATCAAAGTATTAGAATTAGCTAAGAGCACCAAAATTTTGTAGTTACGGACAATTCGAGTTAAGATTTTAAGTATAAACCTTAGCTAAGACAGAGCTCTCAGATTTGTGACGCTTTGTTGCTGTGTTACTAATAAGTGTTCCATGATCAAGCAGTGATGATGGTTCAGGTCTCCTTTTATGTTCTGTTGTCATCATCTCAAACTCTCTTTTCCTCTCTATCTATCTTCACCCACTGAGTTTTCTGTGAACACAAAGATCAAATAAGGGGTTCTATCAAATTTTAGATGGCATTTCTTAACATCAGTTTTCTTAAGCAGAATAGATGTTTTACGAATAGGGCGGAGCCAAGTAATGGTAAACGGGGTCAGATGCCTCCCTTGTCAACAGACCCAAAATATCTCTTGGTCAGAATGAGATTGACATAATTATGAAATCCAAAAAGGAAACGTAGACCCTTATCTTGAAGCCAAAATTATTAACATATAAATATGTACTAATTGTTCTGTTAGGTCATTAACAGACGAAAATAATCAATTAATTATTGGTTAATAAGAATTTAAATTCTCAATGATCACCACCTAATCGAATATATATTGATTTTCTGTTGGTGGCAAAACAAAGACGCTCCATCTACTTCAACGGCCCTGATTCATTGAACATGGTTTTCACTTATTAATTATAGGATGTCAACACTTGTAGTTCATTATCAGAGATTCAGACACACTCTAATTCCTACGCACCTACATAAATGTTTGAGAATTTAACACCAAACGAACATGAATAGTCAAGTCAACGGTCAGCGAACTAGCTAATTTAGTGGGGGGGGGAGTGTTAATGATCAAAATACGTTACAATGCATCTTCATTAAACAAGTTCACTTCAATCATCCATTAAAGAGTGTAAAAGAGAACTTACTCTTCTTTAACCGAGAGATACTTTGTCAGAAACCTGATTTGATAACTCGAACAAATTTACTGATCACCAGCAAAACATGAAATTTGAGGTGAAAGATGTGATCTAAGAACTGCAAAAGTATATGATGTGAGATTTTATTGAGGAGAGAAACAGAGTGTGAACGCAGTGACTGAAGTGATGAAAATGAAAATTTCAAAAGAAGAAATGGAATGATGAGTGTAAATCCAGAGAGAAGGAGAGGGTTCTGAAGGGGGTTTTTATAGAAAAGGGGATTAGATTGATTGATAGAGAGACAGCTCATTACCAACCATATAAAAGGAAAAAGCTACAAATGGAGGGAGGAGCTGTGGTGTTAGTTGGTTTCTAGTACCAGATAGTCATAACACTCTTTGTCATAGGGAGTCATAGTCATAGCTAGGACAAGTGAAGTCTTTGTTTTCTTGCACTTTGTTTGACATTTTGGTGCATCGTTAGGACAAATGTTTTCTCTGGCTTGTTAGGATGCTGCACGGCTCCTCCTTAATCAAGAAAGAATAAAACATACATGTGGGAATCGTATAAATACCCCTCCTTTTCAGGGTCTTCATAAATACCCCCAAGGACTTCATAAATACCTATAAAGGGTGTATTTTAAGTTTTTAGGGTATAATTTTTGACACATCTAAAATTATATTAAGTCAATTCAACCTCCGTAGGAGGTTGGATTGACGTTTTCACGCGTCGAAAGCATCTTAGTTCATTTTCATTATCCAAAAAGTACTAGTTCATTTTCACTATCCACTTAAAAAAAATTCTTTACGGTATTTGTGAAGTCCTTAGGGTATTTGTGAAGACCCTGAAAAAAGAGAGAGATATTTAATTAATGTTCCCACAAAACATAGCGTATCCCTCGTCCAATTTAGTGATCGTGATCTTTTGATCGTACACCTGAATTCTGATAAGTAGCTGATGAATATAATATCGTTAAATAGGTGCGATTTTAACCATGCAAGGAGTAACAATATAATATATTAAAAAGCTTTTATCTTTTTATCTAAATTAAAAAGAAGACCCTAAAAAATAACATCGGTCGAGGACCGTGTTAAATAGTACCACATCGCCTAGGGAAACCTAGGCCCCGTGCTTAATAAGCCTCGGGCAATCCTAATCTTCAGTTGGGTTTTCGAGGTTAGTTAGGCTCGTGGATTTCTATCATGGTATCGAGCCATACCCCACTCAACGCTACCCGTGTCCATCCGTGTGTCCGTGATTTCGTACCACTCTGTATCCGCATGTGTGTGTGCAGTGGTTTCAGGTACCACTCCGTCCATGGCTTCCGTGCCATCCCGTCTATGTAGCCCTAGTCGCTGAGGAGGGGTGTTAAATAGTACCACATCACCTAGGAAAACTTAAATCCCGTGCTTAATAAGCCTCGGGCAATCCTAATCTTGCAAGCCAGTTTTCGGGGTTCCTAACAGACGGCATCAGCCACGCTTTGGTATTATTGTTTTCCTTACTTTTGGCTTGCGTATTTCCTAATTTGAATTTTTGTTTCATTTATGATTTTTTTTTTTTTATTGTTAGGCGGGAAATTGCCGTCGTTAACTTCAGATAAGCTTTCTGGGCGGGGCCATATCGGGTCACCAGTGGGTCCCATGTTTTTCTCTCTTTAAATCAGTTGATGGGTTTCCAAAAGGTACATGTGGGTCCGTTCCTGGCCCACTACTCCTTGAAAAAAGTCCATTGATATGAAGGGTTGTGGGATCCACACGCTTCTTTCACCTTCTTTTGTCACCACCTCATTATTATTCATCAAAGTAGTTACCAACTTACCAACGGTATATATAATGAGTACGGGAACGCGCTAAAATTTTAAGCAGGAAAGAATTCTCGGTCATGAACAAGATTTTTTTCATGTTGAAAATTTGGTTTTCTTATTAAAGCACGACAATTTGGTTATAGACATACATGATCAATCATACAATATAGCAGCAGAGAAAACTGAAAATGTGTGACATGGAAAAAAAAAAAAATATGGGCCAATTCTGAGACAATAGAGGAGAGCTGACACAAACTGAAAAGTAACCCCTGCTAATTTTCTGGGGTTGGGAGGCGAGGTGCACTAGGACCTACCCAAAACTGTGAAATGTATTGACATCCCAATGAATTGTTATTAATCGTAAGTTCATAACCTCCTAAAACATCTCTAGTGAAAGATCGAATTAGTCGATGTCTCTGTAGTTTAGTGGTATATCATTAGTTATGATATCGGTGATATAATCTCGTCAGTAGTATTGATCAAAAAATTCTTTCTACCAATCAAAAAAGTAAATGATCCGAAAATAAAACAGTTTCTCTAAATTTAGGTTAAGCAAAGAATTTCATCAAAAAAAGATTCTTTCTACCAGAAAGAGTGGGGTAAAATCTTAACTGTCTGAGTTTACTACTATACTACAGTGACATCGACGTACCTAGTTATTAATTTTGATCTGTCATGTATATACATTGGTCATGAAACAATTCGCGACATAAGGCAATTACAAAAATCAGCGAATTACAGTCCTTAGAGCATCCACAGTCGTGGAGTATAACCAAATTTTTTGGTAAAAAACAGACGCAGTGGAGACGGAGTAAAGACCAAAGAGCAGGAGTATAACCAAAACCCGAGACCATATTTAGTCTTTAGTACTGGTCTTTAGTCGGGCGTAAATTGGAGTTGCGCTTTGATGGGCGTAACTCAAAGTTGCGCCCCAACAATTAAAAAAAAAAAAAAAAAAAAAAAAAAGGCGCAATTTGGAATTGCTTGTGAATAAATATAACTTTGAGTTGCGCCCCAACAATAATAAAAAAAACAAAAAACTTGGGCGCAACTTTGAGTTGCGCCCCACAACAATAATTAAAATAAAAAACAAATTGGGCGCACAACAATAATAAAAAAAAATAAATAAATAAATAAATAAATGGGACGAGATTTGGAGTTGCGCCTGATTGGGGCGTAATTCAAAGTTGCGCCTGACCAAATTTTAGTCTCCCTCCCTCCACTGCGTTACAACACGGACTAAACCCAAATTTTAGTTTTTTTCTTTCTTTCTTTCTTTGGTTATGGTCCACCACTAGGCTGCGATTGCTCTTAGGTCCTTTTCAAAAGTTAAAACACTGTGCTGAAGAATATATAGACGTTGCTGTCCATTTTTGTTTTGACTCTAAAAACATGAGGTGAGCTAAATAGTTGCAGTCAATAAAAAAAGCACCGCAGATTAAGGCATGAAAATGGGGTTATATGGTTTAACTATATATATATATTTATTCCATCTAATTAAGATGTCATTTTCTTGAACAAGACATAAGGTTTTGAAGATTTCTCATGCTTTAGATTATGCCATGATGTCCAAGAAATATAAGAAGCCGAAGTCGATGCCGCAGAGTCCTTGTCAAAATTGTCACTCCAAGCTACATAAACTATGGTTTGAATTAACCCGAAAGCCAAATTTAACATTTTTTTTTTTTTTTTTTTTTTTTGTTTTGATCAATAGCCAAATTTAACATTTGTTAATGATAACATTACAAAAATCGAGTTAAGAACTAAACGATAACACTCGGAGGGATCAGTTATTAATTTCTCCATCATAGTTGTATAATTGTGTTTTATAAGACAAAACTGATGAGAAGAAAAAACTATACCACTTGTTAACTGACGGCAAACTAGCGTATTTTTAGCGGTTCATTTTTTTATTAGTGTAGGGACTTTTACAGTAGAGACGTTCACAGGTATACGTTACAAAGACGTGCATTCTATTGACACCCTTTAGAAACGGACGGTGGATTTATGATTCGGAAAAGACTTTTGAGGATTCTCAAAGGCTTTTTGAAAATTTTGAAAGTGCAAAAATCGCTTTCAAGAAAAAGAATAAGAGGATTTTTGGTCCAATAAAGAAATCGATAAGACAAAGTTTTGCTATCACTAATGGTACAAAAGAGATGCGTAATACACTGAGTTAAAGCTTAATTATTAAGTTATGAGAAGAGATAAACCTACTCAGCACACTTTCATCGGTCGGGCATCATCGACAAGATTCGCGATTTTATTTGATCCTGTCGGGGTATTTTTACAATAAATTTTGAAATTCTTCCTAATCTATCTAACTCGTTCAACATCACCAAGTCTACCACGCGTTATTTGGAGTATTACATAATCAATATAATGCACTCTACGTCTAGCAGAATTTTTGAGCAGTCGTGGTAGACCGGTCAGACTGAATGCGAACTAACTAGGAACATCAACAAACTAGGAAAATCAACGGTCCAATACCCACTACATTTGCCTCTTATTTTCTAACATTTTTGTATAATTTTGCTGGTTATTGCCTAGATCGTTCGTTGTAGTTTGGATACTCAAGCTATGTCCCAACCATAATACGACTTTAAAACTAATGATGACAAAATATATCTCAAGTATTATATTAAGATTCATAGAATTATTCAAGCTTGACTACAAGTAGATAATATAATTTAATGGGGGAAAATATTTCTAACCCATTTTTATTTTTTTGTTTATCACAAACCCACCATTAAGATTACATATATGAACGACCCATAATTAGTTTTAAATAGGAGGTAGTTACAAAATTAACCTTATATATAAATAAAGAAACTAATTCTAATTATTTTGTTAACCAAAAAAAAATTAATTTTCTTTTAAAAACGGTTATGAATAAAGATAATCCCCACAAAATCTTCCTAAAAAGTCTCCCAAGAAATCCGTTTTAAATTTTGGTCATCACTCCTTATATTCTCCTTCTCTAACTAATTTTGAAGGTAAAAAACCATTAACTTTAAGTAGCTTAGTTTTACAGCCCATATAACCGAGAAAATTTTGTTTTTCACAATTTGCATTTTGTAAAAATAGAAATTATCATCAGCTTTTTGAAAATTGATAATTGTAATTATTTTTGTTTTCATACTTTAAATTTGTGAAAATAGAGATTATCACTAGCTTCCTAAAAGTTGATAATTGCAATTATCAACGTTTAGTGAAAATTGTAATTTTCACAATTCATTGATAATTGTGATTTTCACATGACGAACTCAATTATCTTTGTGTAAAAATCCAAATTATCACATGCATTCTCGAAATTCTAGTTTTAACATTAAGTGATAATTGCAATTTTTCTACCTATATATCTTCGGATGTCATAAACAAAAACACTTCAACATAATTATTTTAGACTCGTGAAAGCAGACAACTTAGTATCATCTTGACAGATGCTGGCTCATACGTGATACGCTTTTTATGGTTTCTTATTACGGAAAATGGGTCATATAGCCAAAAAGGTAATATTTCTGGGTCAAATGGACCGGTAGAAATATGGTCTGGGTCAAATGGTCAGAAGAAGTTTTGGACGGAACTACCCTCACAAAAACTGTCACGTTCTCCCTCTCCTCCCCAAAACCACGTTCTCCCTCTCTCTTCAATTGAAAACCACCCCACTAACGTTCTCTTCATCTTCTCAAATATGAGGAACAATTTCCTCCAACCTTTTCCTTCCGTCAACAGCGTCGAAATGTTGGGTTTCATTAACCGTTTGTAAACACCATCAATCAATCTACAACATCAGAGGTTTCCAGGGCTTCAATCAATCAATCTATCGATTCGGTGAAGAATCGGGGTTTGAAATCAATTTGGAGAATCAGGGTTTCAAAATGTCTCCTAGAACTCGTAAATTTTCAAACCCTAACTCTGAATTTCTCTTAGTTTTAATTGAATGGTTAATCGGTGGTTTCATGTTGATTTTAGTTGATTAATCGGTGGTTTTATCCATTACATTGGGTTTTAGTTGATTAATTTGTTTAATTGATGATTTTAATTTTCATTTCAAAGGGGTTTGATGAACCTCGCTTGCATCTCGGTTATTTGATATTTTTTTTTTTTGAAATTGATTTGTTGAAGTGAGTTGTTGTCTTAACTCGGTTGCATGTTAGACTATAATGAGCAGATTAAGACTAGATGAAAACCAATTTCATCCAGGTTAAAATCGCTAACTGGATGAAATTTGAGTGTAAAATCGCAAACCGGTTTCATCCAGTTGTTGTAAAACCATTTTAGTTTCATTTCAAAGCTAGATGAAACCCAAGTTACATCCTATCACAACCTAATATTCAAGATCAACTCCATCCCAGTTTCATTATACAGTGTAAAATAATCCCAGTTTCATTATACAGTGTAAAATACACCATCAACTCCATGTAGCCATGCTTCTCTTGTTATTTGTTTATAGTATAGTTGTGAAATTTGAATAGATGTTACTCGGGTATCTGCTAAACTAGCATGAGTACTGAATATTAGGTTGTGATAATGAGTACAAATATAAAAGTATATGCATTTTTTAGAAACATCAATAGGTATATAAAACTGGTTTTCATCCTGCATACTATTTTTAAAGGAAACATTAACAGTCCAACTAATGAAACTGGTTTCATTTAAAGTAATGTTAGGATGTAACTTGTTGTCATCTAGCATTAACATGGGATGTAGTTGGTTTTGCATGTTGGTGTACCTAATGATTAGGTTGTAAAGAAATTGTGTTGGATGAAACTGGTTTGTATTCAGAACGGTTGTATGTGTTTCATTCTGTTAAATCATTTGCGCAAATGCTTTTGTTGTATTGCGCAAATGATTATAGTAGTACAATAGTATATGGCTGAGATATCAGTATATAGTAGTACAATAGTATGGATTCTTATATAGTGTAGTTCGCAATATATGGGACTAATATCAGCGTAGATATCAGCGTAAACTACTTGTATTTGATTCTTTAGACAATATTAACATGTATAATATATAGGATGTAACTGGGTCTCATCTCGATTCTACTTGAAACCGGGTTTCATCTAGCTCTATTATATAGGATGTAACCGGGTTTCATCTCGATTCCTGCATGAAACCGTTTTCATCTAGCTTTGAAGATAGGATGTAATCGGGTTTCATCCATATTTAAAAAAATGTTTTAAGCGGTTTTATGCCAAATTGTTGCGGAAAGCGGTAGCAAGAAGAGTAAGAAGAATGATGGTCTTTGAAAGAAGAACCAAGAAGAGTAAGAAGAATGATGTGAACGTGGGTAGTGAATCAAGCACCGGGAATATGGATGATGTGGATTAGAAAGGAAGGAAAGAAAACGTTCCGAGCTAACATGAAACCGAAATAGTTGAGTTGCTTGGTTCACTGGTATTTACTGGAAAGACAAGAGGCTGCATTAAGGAAGACTAATTTTTGGAACTTCATTGAGGCGATCAAACAAGGAAAGGTGGGGAAGGTCGAATGTAGCAAAGCTCCAAGGGCGTTAGAGTTCATCATAAAAAGTTTTGACCCGAACGAGCTAATATTCAAGATTGGTGATCAAGTTTTCAAGACCGATGCAAACAATTTTGTCGTTATGTTCAAAATGCGGAGAATACGTATGACAAGAAGATAGGAAACTTTATGGACCAAAGGAAGACCCTAGTTTGAAAACTTACGCATTTTATACAAAGTATTTTAAGGAGCCAAAAAGAAGGGATGAAGAAAACAAGAATAAGGAAGGTGAAAAGAAAGAAGGTAGAGCGGAAAAGAAGAAAAAGACACACAAAGAGAAGAACGCTGGTGACAAATTAGAAAAGAAGTACATCCTTGAAGGCATAAATCTTTGTTATAAATGAAGAAGGCAAAGAAGAAGAGTTGGTGATACTTGTTGTTGTTGTTCATGTTCTCGTACAATCTTCTTCATTAACACCGAGAGGTATGTATGTCAACTACAAGTATTTGAACTGCCTACGATCAATCGAAACCATTAATAGGGTCTCATGGCGGATCTTATCCATGAGCATCTAATGCAAAGTGTCGCGGTCGTATGCAAGACACCTTACTCCATCAATGGTTGCACTTTTTATTTTTACTCGGTGAGTATCATCTTTTATCATCTTCTTTCTTTTGAATTTTTTTTTTTCTTACATTAAATAAATCATAATGTGGTGAGTTTCATCTTGTATCTTTTGTTTTTGCGAGTATGGATTTTTGAGCAAATCAAAGACATTAATAGGAAAGATGACAGGTGAAGCATGGCCAAGGTTTGCAAGATGGGACTTGTATAAAGTGTCTTGCGAAATTGAGGGAAAGCTTGAAACTCTTTCAAGCAATCGAGTAAAAATCTATCCATATTATAACTGGATGAAACCAGTTATGTCTTCTATTTATTTAGTTTAGATTTGTTTTTAGAAATCTATCCCTATTATTACTGTGTCATTTGTGGATGAAACCCAGTTACATCATGTCTTATCATATGATGTAACCGAGTTACATCCTGTTTTAACTGAAATGAAAAATATATGTTTACGTGTTTGCAGGTTGTTGATTTTGTTGCTAGCTTGGAGTGAAGAGGAAAAAACAGTTATGCTTGTTTGATGAGGAAGAAGAAAACAAATATGAAGATGATATTTCAAAGTTGAAGAATGAACTCAAAGAGAAAGACAAGATTATCTCTCACTTGAATCTTTGAGTTAGGAGCAAGAAATGAAGAGTTGGAAGCAAAGGATTTTGAGTTGGAAGCGAAGGGTAAGACAATCTCGGACTTGCAAAATCAATTGGAATCCTTGAAAGCGCAACTCAAGCCTCAACCGAAAGTCTTCTAGCTTCACCTCTTGATATAGTTGTACATACTAATTACGCACTTTGATGACGCTAGCGACAACTTTTTCAATCTTAAAATCACTCAAGAGATGAACAAACCAAAGTGGACCGTCTTGTTCCTGGTGATGCTAGCAAGGAAGGTGAAACCGATGCTGTTCCTGATGGAGCCGTAAATCCAGATGCTCACGGATAAGAACCGATAACACCAGGTCCTCCAGAAGAAATCATGGAGGAAGAAATAATCGCTGCAGAACCTCTGGCAGTCATGAATAAACTTGTAGAAATTGGATCGCTTGAGAAGAGAGTGAAGAACGTCTATAAAAGGAAGACAAAGGATTTTGGTCCTGAGTTTGTAACGAAGCGGATAAGCGTGCGGAAGAAGCCGAAGCAAGATAAGTTGAAGAAGTTAACAAAGAACAACGAGGTTGTGGAAAAGTTACTTGCAAGACGGAGAAAGAGAAGTCAAGAAAAGTTAATAAAGGATTACTTTTAAGCGGAAAATTGAGGTACGTACACGCATTTTTTGTTGGTTATTCTTTTTTTCATTCTATAGCAAAGTGTATCTAGGATGTATCTAGTATCATAATGTTAGAAAATGAACCATGTGTGCTTGTATGAAATTGGATGAACTTGTTTAAATGCGGCGATCACGTTTGGAAAAGCGATAGGGGCATATGTATCAATGGAGAACAAATCCAACAACTTTTTTCAATCAGCCATTGGAGAACACAATTTTGGAGTTCAAAATGGAAAAATGGAGACAAATGTTTCAATCTGGTGATGATACAAAAGGACACTTAAAGTCAATCTTTCTCGGTGCGTATGCATGGGTAAGTATCTTTCTTAATGCGTTTGAACCTTCATTTTAGAATGAATGATCTAAGTTGTGCAATTTATCTTTAGGCTGATGTCATTGCGGGAGATGAGATGAAGGCTGCAAAGTATATATATGCTTTGAAGTGGAGAAAATTGATGTTGAACGCACGGCTTTGTTCATCCCAATGATAAACGACAAAGAACATGTCACATTGCTTCACTTTGACATCCATGGCAGAACTTGGACACACTACAATTCTCTCCTAGGTTCGTCAAACTACTTGGAAGATGCTAAATTTATGGCGAAAAGAGTAGGTCAGCTCGTTGCCCTTCACTTAGGAAGCAATAGTATGGATGAAATTGTAGTCGATGTGAAATCGGATTGTCCACGGGGAGAAAGGTAGGTCCTTAACTCTTCCAACCGAGATTATAACATACAAAGGCAAACAAAGTTTGAACCGACATTACATATTCATTTGTGTTGCAGTCACAATTATTTGATGTATGTTATCTACTACATGGAATGGGCAATGACAAACGGTTACTCCTTTGAATGCGAGAATATTACATAAGAGAAGATGAACACAAAAAGAGTCGAACTCGGATATGAAATCCTAAGTGATGAGAAAAGTTCTTTGGAAAGTTTGATCTATTGATGTTTCGAAAAATTATTAATGTAGGATACTCATTTGTGATCATTGGATCATTGTTAATTCAAAATACCTATTGATGTTTGTTAATTCAAAATACCTATTGATGTTTCAAAAATGCATATACTTTTATATTTGTGTTTGAATATGCGGGATGAAAACCGCCACCACTGACAAAAATTCCGAATATGCGGATGAAACCGGTTTCATCATGTATAAAACTATTTTTCGAGTTTTTGTCGGGTTACGGGTTGAAAATATTCTTTCTTAACGAGAATATACATGATGAAACCAGTTTCACCCTGGCCAAAAATCTCTTTTTTTCCGAATATGCGGATGAAACTGAATTACATCCTAGCCTTGTAAAAACTAATTGCATTCAAGTCAATGAAAAATGAAAAAAGTTTGTACAATGAAAATCGAAAAGATTCATAATACAATTAGTAATGAAAATGAATTACTAATTGCATTCAATGTAAGAATATGTTTTTATGAAGAAAAAAAAAACAATTCAAATGTAAATCCAAGTTGCAAAAATATAATTCCAAATAAAAGAATCTTAAATGTGCAACAAGAGGTCAGCAGAGAAGAATAGACTAATAAAATAAATCAGAGTAAGACACTGCACAGAATGAGAAATGGAGATGTTCTTTAGCAGGTTCATTGTTGACGTTGCTTTTTTGCTGGAGGATGAGGACACGTCGTCTTGTTATGACGTGCCTTAGTATGGCAGTTACTGCACGTAATTGGTCTCGTGAAACTTGCACTGCCGGTGTTAGGAATACGCTTCTTCTTCGGCCTACCAGTTTTTTTTCCTAGGATGGTTGGTGGGTTCACAAGTCTTCCAGTAGCAACATCGATAGGCTTGTCGTGATCAGGGATGGGCTTGATAGGACGATCATACGATGCACGGAAGCTGGAAATGCTGAAAAACGGATTAATGTACTCGTAAACATTGATCTTAGCTGAGACCATACAGGCAATAGCGTGATCACAAGGGAATCAAGCCGTAAACCAAAGCCTACAGGCTGCGGTGAAACATCGCAATATTAACAGCATGCGAGTACTTGTCCATCAGCTACTTCCCACTCCATGTCACCAGACTTGGTTATTTTCCATTGGGCACCAACACGAATGGAAGCCTGCACTTTTTTCTCTAGCCTGGGACAAATGAATCCTTTATACGTCGCCCCCTTAGCCTTCCTTTTACTCATCTGATCCATAATCTTAAGTCTAATCCAGTTAACTAATGTGGCAATAGGCATACCTTTCGCCTCCTTAATCCAAGCATTGAATGACTCTGCAATGTTTGAACACATGTCGCCATAACGACAACCTTCACAATGTGCATTGGACCAACATTCCACTGGAAGGTCACTCAAGAATTTGTGAAGACCATCGCATCCCATGTCTTTCAACTTTTGCATACCTTCGCGGAAGCCTTCATGCGTTGATGAATAGAAACATTGTTTGAACAAATCCATTGCAGCACAATGCTCTGCCTTTCTCTTGTTGGTCTTACCATGGACATTGTTCTTCAAGTGCTGGTAACAAAAACCATGATGAAAATGTGGAAAAACATCACGAATCCCTTGGATCAAACCTTCATGGCGATCCGAAATAATAGTTAGTACCCGAGGACCCAAGATAGTTTTCAATTTCTCCAAGAACCAATGCCAATTTTCAACAGTTTCACTTGAAACAATACCATATGCCACAGGAAATATTCCTACAGAAAACACAAAAGAAATAAAAAAAAATCACCTAAAACTCTATTGCATGAGAATGAAACCAGTTTCATTCTTTGATCTGACTTCACCAATTAAGGATGAAACTGGTTTAATGTATAATTTGACATCAAAAAAATTCTGAATTTCTTTCAAATGAAACTAAACTATAAGACATACCATTATTCGCATTCTTCCCGGTAGCCGCCATAAGACAACCTCTAAATTTCCCAGTTAGGAAAGTAGCATCCAAGAACAATACCGGGCGACAATACTCGAAACCCGAGATGAAAGCATCAAAGGCTAAGAACAAACTCTTGAACTCGCCCCCTTCAATGACTAAATCAGCCCGACTACCTGGATCATGTTTCTCCACGGCTTCACACCACCAAACCAGGTCAGTGTATGACTTAGTGTCATTGCCATACAACTCCTTGAAACATAATTCTCTACCTAAGATGCGCCCGATCATAGCTCAATGTTAAACCATAATCACTTTTGAAATCACCAACAATATCCCTGCATTTCTTATTGGGATTACGTTTGATCCGTCAAATATTAAGCTCTTTACAAGTTCGCGAGTAACTGGATCATCCTTTGTTCCATCACTATAACCAAGACAACATGTATGTTCCCCATTATAGCTTTTGAGGTATAAATGGCCCTTCACATTGGAAGTCTTCGAAACCGCATGGAACCTCCAAATCACATTCCAATTCCTCCTTGTAAAGACACTCCACAAGATACGCTCTTGGATTACTCTTGACGACTCTTACCTTTGCGACCAAAAAAGTGGTTATATTTTTCAACAACAAGACGAGCCTCGTTCCGTCCTCCATAAAAATCCTGACCAACACCTTTTATAATGAACTCCCATTCAGCCGCCTTGCAAGATCTTTTAATTGCCATCTTTCCATTGAATGCACGTTCTTGAGACATGGGAATATCTTGTGACGAACCAAGTTCTTGAGAAGAAGGTACAAGTGACAGATCTGGGCTATTGTCTTTACCTAAAAGCAACTCTGTCATTGTAGGTTTACGAGTAACTTTATTCTTCGGATGATGACAAGGAATAACCAGCTGACTTGTGCCAGGGCATGAAACTGAAGGCAACAACTCTGTCATTGTAGGTTTACGAGTAACTTTATTCTTTGGAAGATGACAAGGAATAACCAACGACTTGTGCCAGGGCATGAAACCAAGGCAACTCACTCATTGTAGGTTCACGAACATAATCGGGGAACACGAAGAGGAACACGTTCTAATAAACGAAGCTCCAAGAAACTCAACTGAAAAACATGACACATTGATATGACAGATTGAAGCTTCGCATCACTGTCAACAACCATGCTTCTTCCATCATTGTCAAATACAAACTGGATTGAGTCTGGCGAAATATAATTCCAATAAGAACACACATACAACTTCAACTCATCAATTGTTGACTTCTCATTAACGTGGTATGGACATGTATCGGGACCACGGATAACCACACAAAGAGTATTCTGAACCATCTACAAAAGGAAATATTCAATTGAACAAATTAAACAACCAGGATGACTAAAAACCAAATTCAACAACAATTGGTATAAAAATACAGGATGAAACTAATTTCATCCTACTATAAAAAACTGGAAAATCATGGCAACCAGTTAGGGTTTTCTTCTGGAAAACTGGAAAATCCTGCTATAAAAAACTGGAAAATCCTGCTATAAAAATACAGGATGAATTGTGACACCCATATTCATCATGGCAACCAAGTAAGGGTTTTCTTGAGCAAAAATTGTAAGCAAACTCTAATCAAACACACGAGACATGATGATATTATACCAATTCCGTTCACTTCCATAACTCGAAAAACTAAAAATCACTTTAATCAATTTGGATTGCATCTATGTATTGTTTCAAGAGTTTAAACTAAATTTACTTTGATGAACAATCAATCGATTGGATATAAACAAATAATCACGTTTACCGAAGACCAACTAAAACCCTGGATAATCAAAATCAACAACTAAAACCAAAAATTGATACAGAATTTCAAAATCGACATACCCAGGATATGCATTACAAAGAATTAGACAAAAAAACGAAATCGAAATTGGATTAATTGAAACTTGAAACTTACCGATTTGCGTTACTGGATGCTGATGATATTAGATGACTTGAAAGTTGATTAATCTAAACTTCGATTCAACAATTGAAAACCACCATTGATCAACCAGATCTGGAAAAAAAGAGCTCGAATTTAGACAAAGGCGAGGGACGAGAGCGGTGAGGGAAAGAGAAATAAATTCTCTTTGAAAAGAAGGGTTTAAAAGCTTAGAGGGTATTTTAGGTAAGATATATTTTTTTATCTTAATTTTCCTGGTGAAATATCCAAATGACTATATAAACAATATATTTCTGAATTTTGGCTATATGAACAATATCAAAAGCTAAGAATATATTTCACCCAGGAAATTTCTGTTTTGGTCTTTTTGACCAATTTTGTGTTCTTATTATGTATCATAACTTCAAATGCTAAGTAGAGAATAGGATCATAACTTCCAAAACAAAGCAAAGGAAAATGTAATTATCATCAAAAATACAAGTAAAAGTAGGCCATTAATAAACCTTTGATCTCAAAAACCAATGAAACATGTATGAGTACGAAGTCGGTGATCCCACATGCGGAACCAAAAACTTTATGAATCCAGTAAGGATTGAAGGCTAGTAAGGGACGATGGTTTATGGTGGTAGTACACATTGACCAAATCAAAAAAGTTTGGAAAGCACTCAGCGAAGAAACCATTATATCATCCCAAACCCACCGAACTACTACTGGAACTGGAGAAAAAAGAAGAAGAATTCCCGTGAAAGAATGAGAGAAATGAAACGATCTCTTTCTTCTTAGATCTAGAGTAAGATTTTTATGGTATGAAATTAATTAGCAGTAAATGTTGGTAAATATTTTATTTGTGAGGAGATATATCCGGAGATAATTATGGCCATCAACATTGACCGTAAAATTGGACAAATTTTTTTAATAAATTAGTTAAGTTGAATAAAAGGCTAATTTTGTCTTACATAAAATAGGAAAATTCAAATTCAATCTAAATCCGTTAATCTTAACCGTAGATCTTGTATTTTGGGCTATACATATATACAATTTTAATGATGGGTTATTGGAAGAGAGAGAACTCAAACTTGGGTTCCTCAGAAATTTCCACATAATTTAATTGTAGAGATTAGAGGAAGAGGTCCTTCAGAGCATCCACAGTCATCGACCATAACTAAAAATTTGGTCGAAAACACAGACGCTACCGAGAGGACTATCGATTAAATATCAGACTATAACCAAAAACCAAACTATATTTGGTCTTTGGTTTAGTTTTGGTCTCACAGCGTAATTTGACGCTACGCTTTGATTAGGGCGGAATCAGAAATTGCGTTTGGTAATTAGACGTAAGTTTAATGTACGCCTCGTTGAAACGCAACTTTAATCTACGCCCGATGGGACGTAGTTTACATTTGCGCCTGATACCAAGCGGTATTTTTATATTACGCCTCATCCAGGCGTAGTTACAAGCTACGTCTGACCAGGCGTGATTTTAAAGTCCGCCTGACTACGGGCGCAAGTTATAGTTTCGCCTGTTACCACATGGGGCGTAGTTACAATCTACGTCTGACCAGGTTTGGAACTGTTTTAGTTGCTTTCAAGTTATCAAAGAGAAAACTTGATGATAGCCTGCAGATGCTTCGTGCAATTCTATTTGGGAAGAAAGCAAAGGTTTGTTTCTATTTCTAATGACTTTTGATAGCCTAAGCAGTACGTTCTTGATTGTTCTTGTTTTTAGTGCATTCTTAGTGGTTCTTGACGTCAAGATCATCGTGTTTATTTCTTTTCAGGTGCATCTTTTGAAGAGAAGAAGAGTCAGTTGAGAAGGTGTCTTGTTATCGAGAATTTGTGGAAGAATGGAAGGGTTCTGAGAGCTCCATTTGTGACCGAGAATACAAGGGAGAAGAACTGATGCTGCTGCCATTGGTTTGTGACAATAAATGGCGCAGATTGATGAAGATTTGTAGTTCCTGGAAGAAATGGAGTTATGGGTCTGTGCTGAATTGAACTTCCAGGAGTTGGAGAGTTAGAGAAGGGTACTTCTTGATGTACAGCGAAAACACCAGTCTCTGCTCATCAGTTGTTCGTGGAAATGCTTGAACCATCAAGTTCTCAAGCTAAAGTGTGTTGCTATTGAGATACGAAGGACGTACAAATGGCTAGAAAAGAATATTTAGGAATTCCTTGCTTTCTACTTGTATATATGAACCCAGTTTTTAATTTTATGAAGTACGAATCGAATATTGTTAGTGTTTTGTTTAAACACTCTCATGATGTCGTCTACATCCCTGTATGTTCAACTTGGAACGTAATAATGTGCAGAACTGTGACTATATTGAGTTCTGAATTATCGAAATAGGTACATACTCATTTTGTATGGAAAACATTAAAGCTCCGGTCTCTGTTCGAGTGGTCACATTCAGATTGGGGGAGAATACGAAAACCGTAGAGTCTACTTCACTGGTGATGATATTTATATTATTTTTCTGAAGAGTCACTGGGTGATGATTGTTAAACTGTCACCCTCTTCTATCTTACAACTTCCTGTATTACGCCCATCAGGCGTGACTTTCAAATTACGCCCCATCAGGCGTGACTTGGTATTGCGCCCCATCAGGCGTAATTTCAAATTACGTCTATCAATCAGGCGGTTGTATATATTCCGCTCCACACCAGGCGCAAATTTAAACTGCGTCCCACATCAGGCGTTACTTAAACTTATGTCCCAACGGGACGCATTTTATATCTACGCCTCATGTCAGACGAACCTTATACATCCGCTCCACCAAATTTACTCCTCCACCGTAACGCCACACCACGGACTAAACTCATTTCTTTCAGTTTTTTTTAGTTTTTAGTCTTTAGTTTTAGTCGCCCACTGCAGTTGCTCTCATGATTAGATTATTAGATATAAGAAGAAAATCATTGCATTACATTTCCATTCTTTCCATGCTACTGCAGCCCACAAGACATGCTTATCACATTTTTCGGGCCCAGCATGCAAATAAGAGGAAGAGAGGTCCTCTGGTTCAAAATGCACCTGACCTGAACATTAAATTGAACAAGGTGTTCCTGACTTTGTCTCAGGTACACACCAAGATTCTGTTCAACTGAACATGCCTAAGCTTCACTTCTAAGCTTGTACTTTTGAAACTAAGTTTCCGTTGATGAGAATCGTAAAACAGTAACACAGTTGACATGGAACACAAATGGAGTTCTATAGGAATCAACATATTTTCTTTTCTTTCCTTTTGATTCTCCAAATGGCTTTTGGGAAACAAAGCCCATTGTAAGAGTTTCAGCACATGTTTTTCGGCCAATCTTTTTGATTTAAATACATCATTGAGAAAATGAAATATACATAAAAAAGCTTGCCTGCGGACATATTAAACAACAAGCTCAGCTTTTTCTCAGTGGAAGAGTGGAGTCGATTAACCTCGATTAATGCCTACTTAACCCTGCAAATCAAATTAACAAATCATGTAACTGATCACCTCTAATTGAAAGGAAACTGCGAAGAAACTGTTCAGGATAAGCAAAAGGTTTGAGGTGAATATACCTGCCGCCTCCTTCGGCACTGCATAGTGTACCATGACCTTGCCATTACGTAACATGGTAAAAGAAAACCAGCAAACTGAAGAAGTGAAACCTGGAAATGAAAAACTCTATCAAACTCAATTTCATCGATGAGTAATTTACATTATGCTAACTGCATATTGCGCACATGTTTATAACTATCATACACAGAAGCCTAACCTCATGCTTATTTTTCATTTTCTAATTGGTTGCAAGTGATTTTTCACCCTTTTTAAATGCACCTTCGAGATGTTACTGCTTTTTAAGCAGAAGCGATATCTTCAGTACTCCTATATTAAAAGAGGACTCCATGTTCCAGCCCTCGGAAATGTTATTTTATACTCAACCAACTGAACCAAAAAAATTCCAACGATTCCTCAAACCAGAAGGCAATCTTTTCATCCACTTGACTGTCATGCTCAGTTACTTAACCTTCACCTGAGTACTTGGCAACTGCTTCCATAATGCGTGAATGCAAATATAGGAAGGTGATAATCTATTAATGTAATGGTTCAGGCTAGTCAATCCTAACCCTTCAACTGGATTCATGTGGGACAATGATAAAGAACACTGAAAAAATGACTATTTGGAGAATCATGTGGGTTGTTTTTCAATCTACATCGTATTCCTCTTGTCATAAATTTAGGTTCAAACTCAAACCACACATATCTTCCTAATGAACAAAAATGACAATCAAGTATGATGGTGGACTTACATGGAAGAGAGCTGATGACTCTTGCATCAACCCAGAATCTGTCGCAATTATCAGACCATGGCGTACAAGTAGAACTAGCATTAACTGCACATTTTCATAAAACCAATAAATTAAGATCTCCTTTAACATTAAAAACTTCTTTTTCTAAGAAAAATAGTTGTAGGAACCAATGCTTACAAAGAGTGCAATTGAACGGAAACATGTCACCCCACTGGTGTTTGCCATGCCATAATCATCATAATCTGGATGCAGTAGCTGATGCTCTGCTGCTAGAGCCAAAAAATGAGGATCACGGAGATCTATTCGTTGTCCCCATGCTTGCCTGGCAATAAAGAAGAGAGTGAATGAGCACGCATGATATGCACTCAATTCCACTTACGAAAAAGAAAAAGAAAAAAAGGAACATGCTTTTACGGGATAAACACAACAACAATCATCAGGTGGACCGAGAAACCCAGACATTAATGCAAAATAAACCAATTCGAAGATCTATCCGTTTAGTCAGAGAATGGCCAATGGTGTTGGTGCAACTAAAGTTTCCGTGAAGAATACATTGGGCATATACAGCGTATCTGTCTTAACTATGCAAGTCCACCATCAAAATGCAAACGGGCCCATCAGTAACCAAGGAATTGAAATCTTCTTAACTCCTAAGGTATGTTTGTGATAACCTTCTAATAAAGCTAAAACGTAATTGTGTAATGAACCAATATCTTGCTCTTGGTCATACACAGAACAGTCAATGCTCTTGGGTTGAATTGCGTGACAATACCAAACAAGGATTTGGCATACAAAACAATCTTAAATGAGTAAAGCATGTAGACCAAATCTAGTGCTTAAACCTGGCTACTCGAGTAATACAGGAATCTTTGGCAACTGATTGAAATTATAGGATTTGGAGACATTTTATTGCAACAAGAAAAGTACAGAAATAAGCAAATAATGAGGACTTTAGTCGTTACCTTATATCAATTGCCAAACCATCAGGATTTGTGATGGGTGGCGGAAGAGTGTAATTCGGTGAGTATACCTAGCACAACAAAAACACAACACAAACATAACTCCTCGAGTACTATACGAATTAAATGAAAACAGAACATAGCCTTAGAAGTCAAAACCAACCTGATTGCAAATTTCACAAGTGATATCGCCTTTTTTGTTGCACCATCGCTGAATGCACTTCCTATGTGCAAACTGCAAATAAAATTGTGGTCAGTTAAACATCTAACGCAGAAAATTAAATCCATAAAAAAACAATGTCACACAGTAAAGAAAACTTAAGAACAAGCAAATTCAACAAAATGATAGAACACCAAGGCTTTGATTGCTATTTACACGCAAATGGTGATGTAGCGCCCTAATAACCTTCGGATCATAACATTCACCCCAAAGGATTCACCATCTCGAGGATTAGGGCTTACAGGTGAGTGTCATATCACCATCAACATTGCTAGGGTGCTTGATACTAGCTACTTCATCCCGAGCTTAAGTTAAGTTAATGGTGACATACCCACCATCCATATTCCATAGGCTCCTAATCCTCATGATGGACAATCCGTTGGGGTGAATGCCATAATCCAAAGGTTACTAGGGCACTACAAGTCTACATAGTTATCACATAGCTCGTCTCAATCATTTTTTGCATCACCATCAATGCCAGACAGCGAGCAAGCAGCTAGTAACCAGCTGACTTTGCCTAGCACAGTTCTAAGCAATTCAGCGCAAAGGAAAGAAAGGACAAACAAAATGCAGAATGTAGCCATTCTAGAACCTAAAATTGCAAAGACCCATAGCTATAAAAGTTCATAAACATCCTACTTATCATATATAGTGAATCACTGGACTATACAACAATGTGTAGGTATAAAGTAACTCAGCCCAAACAGAAAAAATCATAAACAAATGCTTGGAAACTTGGTAATATGGCAGAGATGGGTTGTCAACCAATTGAGTACATTAACACTGACTAAATCCAACAAAGATGATAGAAAGTAAGGCTTTGCTTGCTAGTTATCCACAAATGGCAATGTAGCACCCTCGAATCATGACATTCACCTCAAAAGATTCACCACCTGGAGGACTATGGCTTACAGATGGATGCCATACCACCATCAACCTTATTAGGGTGTTAGCTAGCTACTTACTCCTGAGCTTAGGTGGGTGGTGATGTGCCCAACATCCATAATCCTTAGATCCTAACAATGGTTAACCCGTTGGGGTAAATGCCATGATCCGAGGGTCCTGCTGATGCGATGTCAGATATAGCAAGCATTTCGCTACTACTTTTTTATCATTTCGGTATTAAATCCATGCCGAGCAGGAAGCAAGTCACTAATAATTAGCTGACTTATCCTAGCACACTTGTAAATGCAATGCAGCGAAAAGGAAGTAAGAACATGTCGGTTATTTGGGTGATTGGCAGTGGTAATTTACAGAATTTGTTAATGGAGATGAGGGCTAATATCTAGTCTCACTCTCTTCATCCATTCACTGAAACAGAGAGAGGGTGAGAGAAGCGATTAGCTCTCATCTCCATTGCCAAAATTCTGTCCAAATCCCCCAAATAACCAATAAAGCAGATGAAATTAAGAATGTAACCATTCTATAACCTAATTATCCATTACCATAAATGCCTAACAACCTTCCTAATAACCATACACACTAATTTATAGATCAATGCCAGTAAATATTAATGCAACTGAAACAGGAAAAAGTGTAAATTAAATGATTGAAAACTTTAAAGAATGGTAAAGATGGGTTGTCAATCAATTGAGTACAATAACTGAAAAGTAAAAAAGTGGATGATAAATCCATCAGTGAAGTGTTGAATCGGAAACATATCAGTCACTAAAATCCAATGCTGAAACATTATCCTTTAAATGGATATTTTCAGGATAAGTTCTAAATAAAAAAGTCATTTTCATTAATGATTCTAGACTTGAAGCAACAGAACAAATGCAATAAAAATATCTATGGATCAAACCCCACAAAAATTCAACACACATGCAACAATGACCCATCAATTTCATTATAATCAAAAAACCTGAAAATGCAGACCTAAATAAAAAACAGGATAAGGGAAATGAAAAGATAAATTAAATTAAATTTCCATGAAAAAGGCAACACCTTTGTTGAAATTACAATAACCCAGATTAGAACTTAAATGAAAAGAGAAAAGAGACCCAAAATTTGATCAATGTTGGATTACAATAAACCCCCAAAACCTAAAATTAGGACGAAAGGGTTTGGGGGAAGAACAATTTTCTCAAAATATCCATCAAATAACTAATTTTACAATTAAAAATCAAAAAGCAAAAAAGGGTTTTTAATTAAAAATTCAAAAAAATCAAAGAAAATCACCCAAAAAAGTGGAAATTTTAACAAATTAATTGAAAATGAAGAAGAAGAATAAGGTAAAGACAGTACCTTTAGAGTTCCATTACAAGCACAAGGAGCTTCCATTTGATGTTCTTCATCTTCTTCTTGACATATTCTACACTCGATCATCATCATTTCTCCACTTTTATTACTCTTAGAACAACCCTCACCATGATTTTTATTATCAATTTTTATAACTTGATCATCTTTATTACAACTATTTCTTTCTACAACTACACCAGCACCATCATTTACAGATTGAAAACAAGCTGAAGCTATGATTCTATCAACACATACCACCATGAAATCATCCACCATTTTTCTTTCTCTCTCTCACGGACTCTCTCTCTGTTCAAGAAACTGTTTTCTTCTCTGTTTTTCTGCAGAGAAGAAAAGACATGGAGAAATGCTTAAAAGAAGTGGAGACCAACAACTACACCTCTGCATGTTTACCCATGAAATTCCCAAAATGCCCTTACTTTGAGCTAGTTGGACGGAATTGCCCTTAACTGGTTACTAAATTTACTTTCTGGATAAACCTAGGTAACGACAGAAATACCAAATTGCAGAGGTATTTAATAACTACCCCGGGAAAATCAGAACAGTTTATCAAATTAACCCCGGTTTTCTGTTAAAATTGCGGGGATTATGGGGAGTTAATATGAAGTAGTTGAGGGTATTTTGGTCAAATTTGAATGAAAGTGGTGGAGAGGAGTTGGCCTTTATATTAGATTAATCGTAGTTTTGCTTCAAATTCCAAAATAAGGATTTTGATTATCCTAGACTAACTTCAATTTTACCTAAAATACCCCTTGATCAGTTTTCAAAAAAATCTTCTTTTTAGTCTGTTGTGTTAATGGGGCTCGAATTTGTTTTCCAGGGGGTGGTTGGGTTGGCCAACAATTTGATGCTCTTTTAACGGTTTAGTATAGCTAGAAAACAATTTTTATGGTAACTTCGAATTTGGGAATTGGAAAGCGTTTTGGACCTTTTGGTGTTTACCACTGTTTCAAGATACTTGGTTTATTGCTATTCCGAGGTATTGGTAGCCTGGTAGGCCTGTGTAGTTCAACTATAAGGTTAATATAGGTTATTCGAAAAGTGTTTATACTTAACTTTTAAGAGTTATTTTTGCGGAAAAAAGTTTGATCTAGCAGCGCTAGATCATTTTTGATCTAGCGCTGCTAGAGCCGTTGGATGGGTCGATCCAATGGTGGTGGTTGTCAGTGGAGTTTTTTACTCCAAGGGCAAAAATGCAATTTTCATTAAAAACCACCACCACCATTGGATTCACCCATCCAACGGCTCTAGCAGCGCTAGATCAAAAATGATCTAGCGCTGCTAGATCAAAATCGTTTCCTATTTTTGCGGTGGTGCTTTTCACCTCCATATTCTCCTCCTACAATCTAAACCCCACATTAAGGGAATGTTGAACCCCATATTAACCTGAATACGGATCTCGACATAGATGTGAGGTTTAGATTATAGGGAGGTAAATAAGGAGGTGGAGAATAGGGAGTCAAATAGCATTTCCGTTATTTCGGAGAAGTTTTTTCTTTTTTTCTTACGAAAAGGAGGCGAACCTCGTACATTAATTTGCTTCATAAGAGTTACAGGACTGGCTCGGCTGATAATTGAGATTACAATCATTACAACATTTTCGAATTTAAGCTATCACTTTCAACACTTGGGGCTCTCCACGGATCAGATAATTCAAACATTACAACCGATTTCAAATGGCAAAACCGATAGGCGGAATAAGTTTAAATGGGTCAAATGGCCATGCTTGGATTGTTAGAAACAAAACCAAACAATTCAACATGATCGCACAAAGCGTAGATGTCGGGATCAACAAAAAATCCATCCACTTCTCAAGGTTTTTCATATCTAAGTTAAATGGCCATGTTTGGGTTGTAGAGGACAACATCAAACAATTTAACTTCACTACACAAGGCAGTGAAATTAGGATCAGTAAGTGATCCATCCATTTCTCATGTTTTTCATAACCAAGTTAAATGGTCATGTTTGGGTTGTAGAAGACAACATCAAACAATTTAACAACACTGCACAAGACAATGAAGTTAGGATCAACAAATGATCCATCCATTTCTCCAAATTTTTCATAAACAGGTAACATTTGTAACACACTAAAGCTAAATCAAAGTAACAGGGAGTAACAAACTGTGTCTGAATCGGTCTGCAGTGATCTGAATCGGTCTGTATCTGTCTTGAATATGTCTAAATCGGTGTCCGAGTCTTAGAAATTGGTGTTGCTGTTGTTGTCGATGTTGCTGTTGTTTTTGTTGCTTCTGTTGTTGAAGATGTTGTTGGTGTTGGTTATGCTTTCATTGTTGCTTCTATTGACGACCTTGATGTTAAATTTGTACCCACTGAAGCTGGTGTTATTTTAGAAACAACCTTTCTAGTACAATTAAATATCACCATGATTTGAAGCAAAACAAAACCAAGGCAATAGATTGAATATATCAAAGTTCTCTAAAGAACAAACCCCACAATAGAAAACAAGAAAGAAATCAGGTAGACCTAAAATAAAATCCAAATTAGAGATAAGATTAGAACCCTAAAAGTTTTACTGAAATCAAAGATCTGAAACAGCAAAGAGATAGATCAAACGCTAAACAAAAGAGATCGACATATTGGATTTGGAAGTAAACATAGATAAAACAAACCCCAAATTTAGGAAAAGAAACTGAAATCTATAAAATTAAACAGCGAGAACAGGAAGAGACTGAAGGTAGAAATAAGATGAGTAAGTTATTTGGGTTGTTCTGCTCAGATTTGCTCCCAAGTAGAGGCGTTTAGGGTTTGCGAGGTTCTCTCTCGTTTTTAGAGGTTATGGAAATTGTGACAGATAGGGAAAATTTTGTTTTTGGTATCATGGCTAGCAGATCGAGACTCGAAGTGGTCTGGCCGTAAAATATCAAAACTTACCAGGAAAATGCACATCGATTTTACCATTCCACGCATGCTTTGTAACCGCATAATATTCGACACGTAATTTTTATACGTAGTTTCACATTGTTCCAACCTAACCATGTTCTGTTAAGGATGCAAGGCTATAAAAACCAATGGTGATACATTTTGCATGCATCAAAATCTCGGAAGTGTTGTCCAGGTATAGGACAATGCTTTGGACTTGCAGATAGGCCTTTGCAATTCTATTTTAGCATCCTTACTTTGATTCGGTAATTAGCTTGATAGATACACTGATCTTGCTCATGTCAAGGATGCATCACTCAGACTCATGTCATTCTTGTTGTGCATTGTTCATAATGATTTCTAGAAACCGAAAATTTAACTTTTGTAAAGCAGAATAATTTTGCTTCTGCCTTCTAAGATTGACTTATTCTTAAGGTATTCAAAATGCTATAAACAGAAGCAGTTTTTTGGAATCAGAAAAAAAAATTACTTTGAGAAGGCAGTTTTAAATTTTGTTCCCAAACCATAGTTTGACTTTTCGGAAAGCAACTACTTTTTGTATGGTATCCAGGCACCCTTCAACCAATTTTCATTTAGATACATCTAATTTCATGAAAGTAATTGATATCAAATACAACTTTAATTATATAGGGAAAAATGATACGATGATGTCTTCTTATGTTATCTCAAGTAGTCATGGAAGGAAAAAATATACAATTTGTTTAGTAGCAGAATAAAGGGGTAATTTGCATTATCTCCCCTGACGAAGATCATAATTTGAGTTACCTCCCCTGCAGAAATAAAATTAGTGAAACCTACCCTCTTTACAGATTCCGTCCAAGACCAGTTAGCTGAGTCATTAGCTTTGTATATGTGGACCAAAATATACGCGTGGCACTTCTTACAGCAAATACCCTCATCATTTAAATCTCAGACTTCTTCTTTCTTCCTGACCGGAGTTTTCAATCATCATTAATGGCAGCAAACCTATCTAAATCCCTCCTGAACTCTAAAACCGCATCAATCCAACACATAAATTAAACTTAAATGGCAAAGAAGCTTTCTTTGGATGTTCCGTCGGCATCCAATTTCACCTGACTTCCTACAAAGTTGAACACAAACTCCGTCTTCGTCTCAACTTCAAACTCATATCTAAACCCACAAATTTGATACCCTAGATGTCAAATTGAAACTCGGATAAACCCAATAGTTATTATAACCACCTGTATCAATGACAAACTCAACCAAATTTTCAAATCAATTCCCTCTATTTTAGAAATAGCAAATCAAAAACCAAATTAAAACCCCAAATCGAAAGATTACTAAAAACCATCACAAATATTATTGTTTTTAATCAAACATTACATACCTAATTTTGAATTGAAATAATTAATAGAAAAGAAGGTAACCCTAAATCAAGTTAGAGGTTCTTCTTTTCACCATGTTGATTTTCCGTGAAATCCATCATGTGATGATTGATGCATGATTTAGAGACGGATTATCTTTTTATGTACTTGGATTTTACCTTTGGAATCCATTATGTTGCGGGTCTAATGGCGTCACGGTCATCGACTCATATTGCTCCCGCTCCTTTGAACCTGCCTGTGATGATTTCCTTGAGATTCATACTATCCGTTTATAAGTGCTTTGGAAGAGGAAGAGCCGGTGGTGTAAGAATTTTCACAAGATGACAATGACGATGGTGCAGGCAGCGAAGAAGATGGCGATGACGTTCTTGGATCTTTAGAAGGATCAAATTAGAGAACCAAACATATTTCATTTACAAGATGAGGGTATTTTTGGTAGCGAAATTCCACGCGTATATTTTGGTCCACATGTACAAAAATGAAATTCCACGTGTAATATTTTGGTCCACATGTACAAAATCAATGTCTTAGCTAACTGGTCTTGGACGGAATATGTAACGAGGGGAGGTTTCACTAATTTTAATTCTGTAGGGGAGGTAACTCAAATTATGATCTTCGCCAGGGGAGGTAACGCAAATTACCCCTAGAATAAATAAAGAATTTGCAATTTCGATCGAAAGCACTTTTATTATTTGTGATTCAAAGTTCCTAAAATTCTTTGATTCAAAGTTCCTAAAATTCTTTGATCAATTCCTGAGTCAAATTTGATATGAACTCAAAATCTAGCAAAACTCTCAGAGATAAGGCCAGAGCCATCCCATGACAGGGATAGACAGTTGCCTACCTTGTTGAGCTGAAAATGCTTAATACCGACCACTTCTCCCCCAAAGCTTTTCCCCTGTGACGTGTCGCGTCTCCTCAGTTAATCGTTTGTATTCAGTTAAGGACCCACCGCGGGCCATAAAGGGTTTAGAATTTTCAGATATAAGGTTTAGATCTAAGACACGTTATGGAGGAAAACATGGGGGCAGATGGTGGGTTATATAGCAGGTCATTGTTGAGCTGCCTCCCAAGCGTTACGTTTTTCTCAAGCATAACGTTTCTGATAACATAGACTCCAAGACCCGTTTTATTATTTTGCGTACTGTTGGCAGTAAAAAGTAGAAAAGATTGTTGAGCGCTCCTCAACAATTCAAATTAAAGAGGATTGACTAATAAGTAAATCAGAGCATTATAGAGGGTAGTATGTTGGACAATATAACATTATATAGATAGGGTTTGAAAATGATGTGTTTGAATTGAATATTCGATGGGAAAGGACAATGAGTGAATGAGAAAGTGGCAAATAACTTGGGGCAGGTAAGAAGAAGACTATAGAGAAAGAAAAAGAAAAGTTGAGTTGGGCGTCTGTTTTAATATTTTGTCAACGGTTATAGTTTCATTTCATTTCATCATTCAATTTTCAATTTTCGGGATAAGATATTGTTTCAAGATGTGTCATTTTATAAGGTGTTTTTGCATTTTGTTTTGCTTGTAGTCTGTAGATCAACCATAAAATTTTGTTGGATATTGATTTATTTATTTTGTTTATTTATTAGAAGAAAGATTCGAATGAATAATTATTTCGATAGTTGTATTTTTTTTAATGGATATCTGTAATTCGGTAGTATTAGCTTAATTAAATAATGGCTGCTGCACTGGATAACCTAATTGACATACGACGAGGAAAACATGAAAACTGGCGCCGATGGTAGACAAGACATAATTAATGAAGGAATTAATTATGTTGTTTAAACCTAATTATTAATGAGAGAATGATTTTTTTATTTTATTATTAGGTTTTATTGTGTTCTATAAACATATACTCCCTCTGTTCCAATTTAGACGATGTTGTAGAGTTTTTCACGCAGATTAAGAAACATGAAAGAGAGTACATTTTTTCCAATTCTGCCCATATTAATACCTTCCTAAAAATTTAAACCTCATAGTTTTTTGTTTCTAGATTCTAGTATAAATTATGAATCCCATGTAATTCCACTTGGGATGACCAAATATTCTAAGATAATAGAGAATAAATTTAAAATCTTAAATTAGATTAATTATCTCTCACTGATAACAAGGGCAATAAATGTTGTGTTGTGATTCCAAAGCAGGGGTAAATCAGTGAGAATTTTGAGAAAATAGCTAAACTCTCATCTATTTTGGAACATACAAAAAACCCTAAAACATCATCTAAAGTGGAACGGAGGGAGTACTATGATTCGGATTTTCATGGATGTCAAATTTTTCGGATTTTGATTTTCTTTTCTCTAAGAGATAACAGTTCGTGCAGAAAAATATCTAGCGCATAATAACAGAGTAAGATTGCCCAGATTACGCTAGCTTGTATCAGTTTTGATCTTTTGCTTGTTTCCTAATTACATGTTTTTTTTAGCAATGAACCTAAACTGTGAATGTCATTAAATAATGAGTTCTAAATGCCCAACTCCAAGACTTTTTTTTTTTTTTTTTTTGATAAATAAGGAACTTTTTTATTAATGAGAATTCGATGTTACAATGAGTTTAAAATCGAAAATAAGAGAATACAAAGTAACAAGAACATACCGTAAAAGTACAATACCGATAAATCCGACAAGAGAGAGAGATTACCTGAGTAAGACAACTACAAGTATGAATAAGATCCGATTAAATCGGAGAAGGATGGTTTTTCTCGGAATTAACTTCCAACCATTTAGTTTGTTCTTCTTCTATAGAAAGATATGCTCCCAAAGTAGGAGTGATTTGCTCAAATCTCTTGTAACTAATGATGAAGCTTCCGTCGTCAACAAGACCATCGATGAAGATTTCGTCGCAGGATAAGTTGATGATGAAGATTCAATCAGGACAACCAAGATGAAGATTTTGTCATTGGAGAGCATGGAGAGCATCACTATTGATCTTAAAACCCAATCCAATAACCAAGAATCGTCATTAAAGCGAAGATAAACCTCAAAATAGTAGATAAAACCACCATAACGGTGTAGATAAGTAGGAAACATAATAAAAACTACACTAAACTACTAACTAACCTAAAAAAACAAGGAATAATGAAGAAATCTGCTCAGATCTTGTCCAAAAATGGACTAGATCTGAGCAGAGAAAGGTTGTTCTTGATGGTGTTGTTGGAGAAGAATGAGTGAGAGAGAAAGGAGGAAAGAGAGATGATGTTTCTTATTAACATAACATCAAGAGGCCAAGATATTGAAATCTTGTAATGTCCACAACTTCTCGGTTAGTACCTCCAAGAGGCCAAGCGGGGGAATGGCTCTCATTTGGAAGCATAACATCAATGTTACCATTGATAGCTACACACATAATCAAATAAATGCTATGATAATTGACAAAGAAATCAGTGTCCCTTCATGATAACTGCTTTCTATGGTAGCCCCTACCCAATTAGAAAACAGGTTTCATGGGAAAATCTAATGAAATTAGCAGACAAAGTTAACATCCCATGGCTAGTTATGGGTGATTTAAATGTAGTTATAAGAATGGAGGAGAAAAAAGGTGCAAGACCTTTTAACAGAGATGAAGCTAATTTATTTAGCACTATAATAATTGAGATGAACCTACAAGATTTGTGGTTTAATGGCTATCCTTTTACTTGGAGCAACAAGAGAGAGGGTAGCTCAAAAGTTGAAGAAAGACTTGACAGAGCACTAAGCAATGAGAAATGGATTGAACTCTTTCCAAAATCAACAATCCACCATCTCATTGCTAGGGGCTCAGATCATGGTCCCATAATTCTAAAAACTAATCCTGATTGGAAGGATGGGGCTTATCCATTCAAATATTTTGGAGGTTGGATGGAGCATCCTGACTGCAAATAGTTATTAGAGACTCTTGGAGAAAAACCCAACAAGGTTCTGCTAGTTTCTCATTTGCATCAAACCTCAAAAATGTCAAGTTTTCCCTTAACAGATGGAACAAAACAACTTTTGGGAAAATACAAAATAACATAGCAAAAATAAAGAGTGATATAGACACTCTTGCTGATAACCCCAATAGATGCCATACCATTATTAGAAGAATGGAAACTTCTCTGCATAAGTGGCAAAGTATAGAGGAGAATTATTGGAAAACAAAGAGAAGAAATAATGTCATAAATCTAGGAGACACGAATACTTCTTTCTTTAATAATGCTGCTAGAACAAGATATAGGAGGAATAGAATTGATACTCTAAAAGATTCTAATGGCACCTGGCTAAATGATAAAGCGACCATCTCAAACTGTCTCACTAATCATTTCAAAAGTATAGCAACTTCTACAGCTCCTCAGATAAACTTGGATATCTTAAACCACATTCCTCAAACCATTTCCACCAGAGACAATAACATCCTTCTTGAACTTCCTACAGCTGCTGAAATTAAGAAAACTCTTTTTGATATGGAAGAAAACAAAGCTCCTAGACCAAATGGATTCCCTCCAAATTTTTTCCAAAGCAATTGGGAAATCATTGGTGAGGATCTTATAAATTTGGTTCAAAAGTTTTTTGAAATAGGATACATGCTCAAAGAAATGAACTCAACTTTTGTATCTCTAATTCCTAAAGTTCAGTTCCCCTCTTCTCCAGGAGATTTCAGACCAATCTCTCGACGCAACACTACTGATAAGCTAATTTCCAAAATTCTTGCTCAGAGAATGAAACCTTTTATGGGCAAAATAATATCTCCATATCAATCCGCTTTCATCCTGTGTAGACAGGATAAATGACAATACTTTGGTTGCTCATGAAATCATACATAACATGAGAAATAGAAGAGATATGAAAGAATGGATGGGTTTAAAGATAGACATGTCCAAGGCTTTTGACAGAGTTGAATGGCCTTTTTTATTGGTTATACTTAAAAAAATGGGCTTCTCTGAAGAGTGGTGCTCTAGAATTAACCAATGTATATCCACCTCCAGCCTAGCCATTCTGCTAAATGGAGTCCCTTGTGAGTTCTACAACCCTACCAGAGGTCTCAGGCAAGGGGATCCTATATCCCCTTACCTATTTATACTATGCATGGAATATTTCTCTAGAATGCTCATGCAAGCTGAAAGTGAAGGCAAAATACATGGAATCAAAATTGTCAAGAAAGCCCCATCAATAAGTCACTTGCTCTTTGCTGATGATTGCATCATTTTCTGCAGCATCCAAAACTGAGGCTGATAACATTCTCAGTATTATTGATAAGTTTAGCACTTGCTCTGGGCAAATGATAAATTTAGCAAAATCTGGAGTGTTTTTTAGCAACAATTCTTCCCCGCAAACTGTGCTAGACATCACTGAGATAATGCATCAGCCACATATCTCTTAAAGATAAATACCCGGGGTCACCGTTGTTCACTAACAAATCTAAAGTGGAGGCATTTCACCCTGTGGTTGATAGTATGAAAAGTATAATAGAAGGCTGGAATATCAAAAATATAAACCCAGCTGGGAAAAAAGTTCTAATCAAACATGTTACTTCCACAATGGCTAACTACCAAATGAGTATTTTCAAAATACCAAAAAAAACTATTGAGGATATGAACAATATCCAAAGAGATTTTTTCTGGGGTAAGGAGAAAGGAAAAACAAAAGGCATTTATCTTAAAGCCTGGAAATGTTTTTGTAAACCTTTGGAGGAAGGAGGACTAGGTTTGTTAACTGAGAAATTTAATAGTGCTATCGTCTCCAAAATAGGTTGGAGAATGATGGAACAACCAAATACCTTGAGCGCTCGGGTTATGCAAAGCTAAATATTCAAAGTCTAAGGATATAATGCACATGTCAGCTCTACCAAAACCAACGAATTCTTGGGTTTGGAAGGGTATTCTATCAGGCATTGCTAATATTCAGAAGTATGGAAAATGGAAAATAGGAAATGGAGCAAAAGTTAACATCTGGACAGATGATTGGGTTCATGGACTAAAAAGAAACTAGTCAAGCCTAACAACTGCCCTGCAAACACTGACATTGTAGCTGATCTTATATCTAACAGTAACCAACGGAACAACTCCCTCTTAGATAGTATCTTTACTAATAACATTGCTATCAAGATAAAAGAGACTACTATTCACTGTGGCAGTGAAGACAGAGTCTTCTGGCCTCTAACCAAGGATGGCAAGTTCACTGTAAAATCACTCTATAATGAACTGACACATAAAGGTAAACATCGGTATAATAGGAAAAACTGGATGGCAATATGGAATCTGGAACCCCTTCAATAAAACTCTTCTTATGGAAGGCAGCACACTCAATACTACCAACAGGTGAAAGAGTAGGAAAACATTTAAGATACATAGATACTACTTGCAAAATATGCAACTACTCTAGGGAGTCGACCTCACACTTATTCATCCACTGCCCTTTAATACAACAAGTTTGGAAGGATCTTCTTTTCGATCTGTATGATGTGATAGGAAATACATGGGATTTCCATGAATGGCTTACTTCCATTCTTCTCGATTAGAAACAATGAGCCTCAAACTTTAGGATGGGCTAATTGTGTGCAATTGTGTTATGGCATGTTTGGAAAGCCGTGTAATCTAACTTTTGATAACAAAAAACCTAGGGCTGACCTTATAGCCAAGGAAATCATACAAGATATTAACACTACTATTGCAGCAAAAAAGAAGGAGAAAAATAATCCTATGCATGTGGAGTACACCAGGAAAGAAGTGAAAACCAAATTATTGAATACATAATGACTTGGAAAGTCCCAATGCTTTTTACTATGAAACTTAACATAGCACTCATCTGCAATCCTATGAATAACACTTCTGGAATGGGAATGCTACTCTTTGATCACACATGTAACTACAGAGGAGCTAAAGGAACACGTCTCCAGCAAAGCTCTCAAGAAACAGTAAGAAAGAAAGCAGCAACAGATGCATACAACTGGGCAGCGGAATTAGGCAAGATGGAATTCGAATCAAACTCGGCCAACTAATAAAGCTAATCAGGAGTCTGCATGCTGAGAAGATTGAGACAAATTCACTCTAAACAATGGTGGAAAGGATGTATTTGAAGTAGGCACATGGAGCACAATCAAAGGATGACAGGAAAACAAGTCGGGGATTAACCTAGCTATGCTAAGCACAAACTATGATACGAATAGGAGTTGGGACCAAAACTCTATCAATGGCTTATTTATTATGCTGTCAGACAATTTTATTACCAGTCCTGTAGGAAACCAAAACAATGGTAATGTAACTTTAAATCCAAATATGGATAACAATATTTTGGAATTGGAGAGAACTGGCAGTCTGCTAGCAAGCACCAGTTCTCACAATTTGTAAGGTACTTAGGAGTTTCAACTCCCATTTTCTATAAAAAAAAAAGAAGAAAATGTTTCTTATTAACAGATAGCCCCCAACTCCAAGACTTAAAAATTTGTCATGTCACCCCAGTTTTCCACGATTTATAAAGGGGATATCAGTATTATTCGGGGTGATACCAATCCATATAGAATAAATGTTAACAGATCCTGACCGTCAGATCGCTGAATTGGTATCACCTCGCCAATAGTGATTTTTTTTTTTTTTTTTTTGACACATAAACCGCTAATAGTTGTATCCTTATAAATCATGCGGTTTTCTACTCATTCCATACATGGTTAGAATGTTCCGTAAAGAATAAAGTAGTACATGGAGGTTATCTCTGGTCCCGGTCCGGCCGAGACCACGGAAATACTATCTGAGAACAACAAAATAAAATTGAATTAGTGAACAACAGACAAAAAAACTAATGGGAAAAACAGAGAACACGTAAGATATGGGAAACCAACCCAACCATCCACTAATTTAAATAATTATTGCTCGAACGTCACGAGTGAATAATATATGTTTAGATGTCCCTTTATCAGAAGAATAAAAAATTGTAACAAAGAAAAATTATCGAAAAGAGTTTTAAGGTGGTCAATGGTGGGGGAAGATTATGCAGCTTCCATACGTGATATTCGATTCTCCTTTTTTTCTAGTTACGTGCCGGCCTAGAGGCACATAGTTGTTTGATGATGTTTCCACGTTTAAGACATCCTATTTGTTTATGCATGAGCATCTAGTGGTGGCGCACTCAATATTACCTAATCATGATGGTGAATGATGCACATCAAAAGGAGCATGGGGAAAGGCTAGGTGCGGCCAATCTTCCATACACGACATTCGGAGGATTATTGTTTTTGTTTTATTTTTAATACTAATCCGAATAGTCCCACATTGAACAAGGGAATCGAGTGATCTTTCATATATATAAGGTCTCGATTGCCACATCAACCGCCAATTAGTAATGGTTTGGATGCCGACCTAAGAGCAACTGCTATGGGGAGACTATAACCAAAGACTAAAAACTAAAAAAATTTAAAAAATGGGTTTATTCCGTGGTGCGACGCTACGGTGGGAAAATCAAATTTGGCTTTTTTTTTTTTTTTTTTTTTTTTTTTCCAGCTTAACTTTAAGTTGCGCCCCATTTTTTTTTTTTAAATTCGGGCGTAACTTTGAGTTAGCCCGATTAAAGTTGCGCCTCAATCAGGCGAACTTTAAAGTTGCGCCCCAATTTTTTTTTTTTTTTTTTAATTCGGGCGTAACTTCAATCTGCGCCCCACCAGGTGCAATCTTTAAACTTCGCCCGACCAAAGACCAAACCAAAGACCAAATATAGTTTGGTTTTTGGTTTTAGTATGGTATTTGCTCTTTACTCCTCTCCATATTGTCTGGGTTTTCGACCAAATTTTTAGTTTTAGTCGACCACTGTGGTTGCTCTAATAGCCATGCATCATTTTCTCGTAATCCAACAAATTGTTAGTAATTTTATAAAAATTAACAAAGAATCTCCTCGGGGCTTTTTTATTAAAAATTAACAAAGAATCTCTCATCGGGCCTCTCCATCCGTCAGTAATTGGTTTTTCACGGTGCCTCTCCATCCGTTAGTAAAAATTAACATTCTCGGGGCCTCTCCATCCGTTAGTAAAAATTAACAAAGAATCTCCTCGGGACTCTCCATTTAATAAAGAATTTCTCCTCGGGCCTCTCCATCCATTGCTAATTGGTTTTTCACGGGGCCTCTCCATCCATTTTTATTTTTTTTGATAAGAAAAGAATTTTATTGCTTAATTATAAGGAATGTTATGATCTTTTACAAGAAGATCACATACAAACGAAGGAAAATTAACAAGTTGCAGGATATCAATAGTTGTTTCTCTAACAAAATTTGCTATTGAATCCGTTACCCTGTTATCATCTCTACTGACATAAGAAAAATTACAAGAACTAAAAGCAGAACTTAAGTATTTGATTTCTTTTATTAGATTCTTATTTTTCCACTCTACCATTAACAAATCTTCAGTAAGGGTCTGTATCACAAGTTTTGCATCAGCTTCCACAAGAATCCTTTCGGCGTGCATTTCTTTGGCCCATAATAATGCTTCACGTGCTGCTAGGCATTCACCCATCTCTGGACTTAAGACTCCATCACCGTAGCTTCCTCGAATTCCTTCGCATTCCCCTGTAGAGTCACGCATGACGATTCCAGAACCAAATTGATTACTATGCTGATCAAAAGAGGCATCTATATTGAATTTAAGAATGCCTTGTTCAGGGGGAAACCAATGAGATGGTCTATCATTAATGTAGTACGGACTAGAATGAATATTTTCATGCAAATGAGCATTTAGGTGATACACAATTTTAGTAATATAGTTAAAAGGTTTAGAGTTACTCCCTGGAATACATCTTCACACCTATCCTTCCAAATGATCCAACTACCAATCATGAAAGAAAGTAAACCCCTATCATCTGAGTGAGAATAACCATCGTTAAACCATCTAGTAACCCATTCTGACACTGAATTACATTGATCTCTAACAATATCAATATTAATATGAATACCCTCCAAACAACCTTGGCATGTATGCATTCAAAAAGAAGATGCTCAATGGTTTCAATCTCTTGTCCACAAATGCCACAGGAAATGTCCGACACTTCATTGTTCTGTGTTACCAGTTTGCTTCTAGTAAAATGACATTCATGTATACATTTCCATGCAAATAACTTAATTTTGTGTGCTGCATTACCTTTCCACAAATTCTTCCAAACAATTGGTTGAATATTTCTTCCATTGATTTGAACTTCCAATGACCATTTGGTTAGATGATTATAGTCACTTTTAACAGTGAACTTACCATCTTTTGCTGGTGTCCAGACCATAACATCTTCTTTGGAAGTATCTAGAAACTTGTACTGAATTCTACTAGAGGTATTAGCATCAAATAGCTTATCTAAAAGAGGCACATTCTAACTGGGGTACCATGAAGTATAAGCTCAAAGAACATCTTGATAAAATCAGCATCTCATTGATTGGTAAAGGTGGATGATCAATACCGGAATCCACTTGTCAATCCAAATTTTAGTTATTCTTCTATTATTTACTTCCATGAAATATTTTTGTTGAATGACTTGAAGCCCTTTAGAAATACCATTCCACATATAAGAACAATTTATAGCCTCAATTTTTTGATGAAGAATATTGCCATACTTGAAATATTTGCTCCCCAAGATTTGTACCCACAGCTTGTTCATCTTCGGTGTATACTCTACAAGCCACTTTAGTGAGTAAGGCTAAGTTGAGTTTTTCCAGATCTCTCGAATGCCAATCCTCCATCTCCTTGGGCTTACATATTTTAGAAAAAGATATTAAAACCTCTACTTGATGAATGGCCCCAAAAGAATTTCCTCCGAGTAGTAGTTAGTTTCTTAATCATATGATTTGGTAGCTTGAAAGAACCCATCCTGTACACAGGAATGGAGTTAAGAACATGCTTAATCATAGTTGATCTCGCAAATTGTGAAAGAGATATAGAATTCCGGATAGATAATCTATTTCCAAACTTTTCCTCAATAGCCTTGAAAGATTCTTGTTTAGAATGACCAAGAATGAGTGGAGACCCTAAATACCTTTCTTTTGAGCTCATTACTTTAACCCACAAAATATGAGTAAGAGTTTCGCAACTTCAGGTTTTGTATGTTTGCTGAAATGCACTGCAGACTTCTCAAAGTTTATAACTTGTCCAGTTGTGAACTAAAGTTATGTAACAGTTCAATGAGATTATTTGTCGAAGAGATTTTCTTGAGTGAAAATCAAGTAGTCATCTCGCAAAAAGCAAATGATTAATGGTCATGAATTAGCAGCCACTTAAATACCTTTGATGAGATTGTTTTGTCTGAGCATGAATAAGATGTAGTCTTTAAAGAAACTCCATGGCAAGAATGAATAAGTAAGGTAAAATAGGATCACCTATCCTAATACCTCTTGTGGGTGAGAAATATTTACTGAGGAGAACCATTGAGAAGTACCGAAAGATATGTTGTTGATGCATTGATAAATAAGGTCACGAAATCATCACAAAAACCAAAATACTTCAAAACCTTGATTAGAAAATCCCATTCTAGTCCTGTCAAAAGCTTTTGACATATCCAGTTGAGAGCCATCCAACCAATTTGACCTCTTTTCTTTTTCATGGAGTGAATAATCTCCCCGAGCAATGATGTGTGTTGTCATTGATGAGCCTCCCTGAAACATAAGATGCTTGATAGGGTGAGATGATTTTCTCCATTAAAGGCTTCATTCTGTTGACAATAATTTTAGATATAATCTTGTAAGAAGTGTTGCACAATCCTATTGGCATGTAATCAGCTGCACTTATTGGTTTCTTCTTTTTTTGGAATAAGAGATATATAAGTCTTATTGATTTGCTTGAAGATATGTTTAGTTTGAAAGAATCTTGAGACCATGAGACAAACATCTTCTCCCACCACATTCCACTGACTTTTATAAAAGCCAGCTTGAAAATCTTCTGGACCTGGTGCACTCTAATTCTCCATGCTCTTAAGAGTACTGAATATTTCCTCATTGCTAGGAATACTAGTGAGTCTTGCATTCTCATATGAAGAGATAGTGGTTGGAATGATATCATAAAGACCTACTTCAAAAACAAGGTTACTTGTAGTGCTGATATCCTTAAAATACTTTGTAACATGTTCAGCAATATTCTCTCTAATATGAAGTCATTGAGAGTTATTATGTTGAATGGAATCAATATTGTTCCTGGCTTTTTTCCTGTTGGTCTTGGTATGGAAATACTTAGTGTTGTTGTCCATATACTTGATAAAATGATCTCTTGATTTTTGTTGATAGAACTCACTTTGAACTTTATGCCATTTGTTAAGCTCTTTGTTGATTGAAATGACTTGTTCTTGAGATATGATGTATGGAGATTGAGCTTGGATGATGCTTAGCTCATGCAGAAATTATCAATTCTGTGATTAATATTACCAAAATGTTCTTTGTTCCAAACTGACAAATCCTTCCTTGTTGAATGAAGCCTTTTGACCAGTTGAAAACCAGGAGAGCATTGACATTAACTTTCCAAGCATTAGAAATAACAGAAGAACAAGTATTATCATTTAACCAAGTTGAGAAAAACTTAGAAGGTTTCCAGGAACTAGGAATAGTATAATTGGTGATTAGCATAATAGGTGTGTGCTCACTGCCAACTTGATTAAGGTGAATGAGTTTAGCATTAGGAAAGTTTCTAGTCCAATCTACATTTTCAAAAGCTAAATATATTCTAGATCTTCTACTACCAGTACCTAAGTTGTTGTTAGTCCAAGTATAGTTTTTACCAACATAACCAATATCTTGAAGACCACTATCATTAACCAAACGATTAACTAAAGCATCGGCAGAAGAAGAGGCACCACTGTTATCACTGATGAGATGAAAGTTTAAATCTCCCATAAGTATCCATGGGTAATGACTAGTATTGCTAGTTTGATGAATGTAAGACCATTGAGTTTTCGTTTTATCATAAGAACCCATACATGCATGTGAGTAAAAACCCAGGTTTGCTAAAAGTTGGTTTTTACTTCTTATTGCTGATTTTTTTTTGCTAAAAGTTGGTTTTTTTGCTTCTCATTGTTGATTTGGTTTTTGTTCCATTGCTAATTGGGTTTTTACTTCTTATTGTTGATTTTGTTTTTGCTAATTCTTTAGTTTGCTATTAAAAGTTGTTTTTTTTTTTTTGCTTCTCATTGTTGATTTGGTTTTTGCTCCATTGATAATTATGTTTTTACTTCTTATTGCTGATTTTGTTTTTGCTAATTGTTTAGTTTGCTATTAAAAGTTGGTTTTTTCGCTTCTCATTGTTGATTTGGTTTTTGCTAATTCTCTAGCTTGGTTTTTCTTCTTTTTTGATCAGAAAATTTGGAAAATATTATAAATGGTTTACCGGAAGCAAGAAAGAAGTTATCTAACTTGTTATTAACCAAGAATTTGAGCCTAATTACTATTAATAAAAAAATCCAGGACTCTAGGCCTATCTATCCACTGTTAATTTGTTTTTTCGTAATTATTTAGCTTCCTATTAATAAATAATACGGACTTCTCCATTCATTGTTAATTTTGGATTTCGCTAAATTTCCAAACTCTTAACAAATAATTTGTGCCTCTGCATTCGTAAATGTTGTTCCATGGATTGCTAATTGGTTTTTGAAAATTCTCTAGCTATTAACAAAGTTCGGGCCTTTTCATTCGTACCTAATTGTTATTTTTTGAAAATTTTCTAACTATTAACAAAGAGTAATGGACTCAATATGGGTATCTTAAAGGTGATAAAGAGCAAGCTTTGCATAATTGGACACCTAATCAATTTCTGCGATAGCAAAGAACTAATCAACCACGAAGCAGGTGAAGGACTCCATGGTAAACCACTGCCAATTCAATTCCCTTTTTAAATTTCCAGTTTTGATTAAGTTTTATCCTTTATCCTAAATCTATTTAAATCTATCTACATTTGACTACTTAGATAACTACAAACTCTTCAATTTTTGAAAATTTAGGTCAATCCCCTAAGCAACTGTGAACTAGATATAATAACAATCTCTTAATTATCCTGTACACTAGATAATTAGGATAGAAACTGTGAACCCTAAGGACACTTCTCAAATATTTTAAAATTTTAGGTCAATCCCCTATAGAATCCCGTATACTAGACAATTAGGTTAGAAACTGTGAACCCTAAAAACACTTTTCTAATATCTCATAATCTTGTATACTAGATAATTAATTAGGATAAAATTGTGAACCCTAATAAGAACTGGTGAATCCCTTATTAATCTAGAATACATACATTTATAACTTAGTTCAAACATCAATAGGATTTGCAATTACTAGTTAGTTATACTTCTGCTCACCTAGACACAAAACACCTTTCCCTGCCTATAAGTAACACTGACCAATCCAAATAGAGTACAATCAGCCTAGAACTTTGAATCTACCTAGTTGCTAATTTCAATATTTGCTGGTGATTACTGTTTCTTTCTTTCTTCTTTTCCGGTTAAATTTGTACTTTCATTCTCTTTTTGTATATCTCTCTTAGCTGTGCTCTTAATAATCTTAAATATGCTCATAGTAATGATTGCTTAGACTATCATTCCTTGCCCACACTAGGTAACACTGACCAATCCAACCAAAGTACAATCAAACTAGAACTTTGAATCCATCTAGTTATTACTCTCGAATTTTACTGGGTTTCATTGTTTCTTCTCCCTTCTTTCTTACTTGTGTCTTTTGTACCACTCTACTCTCGGAGTCTTCTTACTTTTCTCGTCTGCATCTCTAATAGTTGTGCTCTCAATAATCTTAAATCTTCTTATTCTATCCTTGTTTTCCTTTGAAACCTTAGGATATCTTTCTATGTATTTTAACATAGGTTTGATCACTGGCTTCTCTCGGACTGTGTATCCTAGTTTTCCATCCTCTCCCATTTCCATGAATATTCTCTCTTGGAACTGCCAAGGAATTGGCAACCCATGACATCCTCTCATTTAAATAAACTTTGCATATCAGCCAAACCGGATTTCCTTTTTCTCTCAGAAACTCGTTGTAAAGACGATAGAGTCTCCAAAGTCTTGGAAGCCCGTGGCTTCAGTAAATTTACCTTAGTTTCTCCTATTGGGCTTGCGGTGGGACTAGGTTTAGCCTGAAATGAAAACATTGATGTAGATGTTCTCCTCAAAATACATAAAATGATTCATATCTCTGTCAATCCTATCGACTCTGCTCATAGTAAGACTATCATTACTTTATTATATGGCAATCCCAGAAAACCCGAAAGGATAAAAGACTGTCTTAACATAGAAGCACTAGCTGACCAAATTGATGATCCTTGGCTCATCATAGGAGATCTTAATGTTACCCTGATCAGCGGTGGAAATCAGGGGGAAATCCTTTAAATCAGGACTTTATATCGAACATCTTAGATATCATAAAAAGTTGTGGCCTAGTGGATCTTGGTTTCATTGGACCAATTTTCACTTGGTCGAATAAACAAGTCTCTTCCTCAAGAATTCAGGCTAAGATAGATAGATCTCTCGCCAACTCGGATTGGTTGGCATAAAACCACAACGGTACTCTCACCCATCTTCCTCCCATAGGTTCAAACCACTCCCTAATTTATCTCAACTCCAAACACAATGTGGATTATAGTCCTATCCCTTACAAATTTTTCAGTCTCTGACTGGAAATACCTGAAGCTCTTGATATTATCCAGAGATGTTGGAACCAGCCCATAGTAGGATCACCAACATTTAAAATCTCTACCAAGCTTAAACTAGTTAAGAGCTTCAGATACTGAGAATCAATCCTTAATAGAAATCCAAACATCTCTGGATAATATCTCTACGGAAAATCCTAATCTAAACTCGCAACCTGTCACAAGCCTTTTTGAGACTGAAGTCTCAGATACTGAGAATCAATCCTTAATAGAAATCCCAAGCTACTCTGAAGTTGCTGGAGTAGTTAAAGCCTTAGCAACTGAAAAATCTCCAGGCCCGCTTCAATGTAAAATTCTTCTTGCACCAATGGGCCACTGTGAAAGATGATGTTGTTGCAATGGTACAACACTTCTTTCCTACTGGTCATCTTCTCAAGGAAATAAGCTCAACTTTTCTAGCACTCATTCCTAAGATCTCTAATCCTTTCTCGCCAGCTGACTTTCGACCAATTAGTCTGTGTAACTCTACCTATAAAATAATATCCAAAATTTTAGCTAAAAGACTCAAACCAAGTCTTTCAAGAATAATCTTTCCTTTCTAATCTGCATTTATGCAAAATCGGAAAATCACAGACAACATAGTTCTGGCCCAGGAAGTTGTCTATAAAATGTAAAAATACAAAGGTAAAGGTGGTCTAATGGGAATAACACTTGACATGAGCAAAGCTTTTAATAGGGTCAGCTGGGAGTACCTGATGGAATTGATGCAGAAACTTGAATTTAGCGAGTCTTGGTGCTCGCTGATCCATAATGCATCAACACTCCATCCATCGTTGTTCTTTGTAACGGCTCCCCCGGGAAATTCTTTAAACCCACGAGGGGAATTAGACAAGGAGACCATTATCTCCTTACCTCTTTCTCCTATGTATGGAAGGCCTAACAAGGCTCCCAAGGCATTAAGAAGTAGAGGGGCAAATCCAAGGAATTAAAGTAGCCAAAAACAAGATTCTATCACCCATCTTATCTTTGCCGACGACTGCATCATTTTATTTAAAGCCTATCTTAGTGATGCTCAAAATGTTCTTAACATCATCAACACCTTTAGTTTAGCAACTGGTCAAATGATAAAATTCCAAAATTATGGAATTTTCTTTAGCAATAGGTTCCCTAATAAATTTGGCAGATAACAAAAATTCTCAAAGTCCAGAAAATTAATATTACTGATAGTTATTTAGGTATGCCTCTTTTATAGGATCTTCCAAAATCAAAAACTTTGATTCAATGATAGCTTAATTTAGAAGTATATTACTAATTTATGGGAGATATCTCAATTAAGATTCGATTCTCGAATCTTTGCCCATCTACCGGATGGGCTGTTATAAGATTCCGAGAAACATTACCAACCAACTTGTTTCCTGTAAGGACCCTCAAGCACGTCAACGCTATTTGACTGGTCTAGCGATGATCAAGAGAAAACTAAGCCGCTAATGACTCGATTAATTAAAGACACACGTTAATTATTAGAAATTAATCTAACAACAATCTATATCCAAAACTAGTATCACTAGATAGATCTCGAAAAGTTGTGCGAGATGCACTACTCGAACGTGTCATTCGGACAACAGACGAAGAAGACTTCTTCAGTGATATGTGAAGGGCAAGTAGTCATTTTGTAGTTAAACCGTCTTGGCAGCCCATATTATTTTGCCGATTGCCTTTAGCAATCTTGGTCGGCCTTATCCCAATCGAGAAGATAAACTCGATATTTTCCTTTCTTTTTCTTTCATATATTCTTCTTTCTTCTTCTTTTGTTCTTCGCCTCTGGCGATTTTGAGAAAGGTTTTCGAGGTGAGATTTTAATTAGAAACTTAGGAAAAGCTTTAGGGATGTGGTGGTGATTGATGTTTGCTGGTTTCGGGTAAAGAAGGAAATATTGATGTTGTTGTAAACTAGAGAATTAGGGTTTACCAGAAAATCATATGCAGATTAGAAGATGATTGAGATGGGGTGTGGATTAAATTGAAGATATGAAGTCGTCTTAATGATGAATTGAAATTAAAGTTTCATGTTCTTCTCCAAATCAGGTAATTAGGGTTCCTTTAATACGAAGATTTAATTGTTTGATTTTAATTTATAATTTGGTCAATTAGTGATGGGTTTACTCTTAATTGAAGTATATATGGATATATTAGGTTTAATTTCAGTTCTGTAGGAAGTTGAATTGTAAATTAGGGTTCATCCTATATTAGGGATCAATTGATATGAGTTTGATTCCAAAGTGAAGAGAATGGAATTGTTGTACTGTGGGTGAACTGATGTTGGTGGTGAACTGATGTTGGTGGTGGTCTAATTAGCTACAGAACTTAAGATATGGTGATGAAGGTTTGGAGTTACGAATAAAGTGCATTTGCTGCTTCAAAGAAGGTGTGGTGGTTAGCTGAAAGCCTACGATGATGGAGAATATATATTGAGTTATCATTGAAGAGCTGAAGTAAGAACGATAATGAGTATGTAATGGATTGATTATGTCTAGGACGGAGTTGAAGTGGAAGTTCATGAGAGTGGTGTTGATGCTGCTGAGATGGAGAAGGTGGATCGATGGAAGCAATGGTAGTATAGATATGAGATGTTGTGAAGAATGAAGCTGAACTGAATAGGAAGTGCTTCTTGAGAAGACGTGTCGAATGTCTGGATATGGAATTGATTACATGTGCGCAATTTATGGAGTTAGATTGTAGGTGAAGTCTGAGGGTATGGTGTTGTGTTGAGTTGCGACTATGATGTTGTTGTTGAATCTGGTGGTGATGATACTATTGGTTATAAAGTTATAGAGGTATTTGTGATGTTGTTGTGGGTACAAATGAAGATGAAATGAGAATAATGAGGAAGCTGAGGTTAAGCTTAGACTAGATGAAGATAGAATTGCCGAAGCTTGGGTTCAGTAATTAGAGATATGGGAGTACTCAGAATGTATTGCTAGATTATAGAGTTGGCTATGTATAGTTTAGGTTAAATGCTTTATGAGTTATAAAATTATGTATTTGAATGAATGAATTGATGTATTGAATAGATTTGAGGTTGATTAGGGATTAGAGTTGCAAATGTGGTGAGGACTTTGGGCTGTGGAATGGCTCGTGCCGACTGCATTACTGTCGATGCCTAACTAAATTGTTTAGTTAACTCGGTTCACCACCGAGTTGAATCGGTGTGATTCGGAACCGCCGGTGAGCTAAGACCAGACCTGACCTTGACCAGACTTGACTAGTGGACTGCCGACATGACCTTGTCTCGAACGTTGACTATTAGATACCGTTAGATGACCCGAGTGGACTGGGGCCTTGTGTAATGGGACGAGTTTAGTGGACTTGGGCTTAGTGCAATGTATTCTTAGTTTGATGTTTTGGATTCTTTATGGTCCGAATTAGACTTTAGTTCCTTCTACAAAGTTATAGATATTCATTAGACTTAACAAATGGACTAGAGATCCAACCTAATTGAATTAGTAAAGCCTTTAGGTGTGTTTAAGATAGATAATAAAAAGGTATGGAATCATAAATGGGCTTAGAACCATTAGATAGTTCACTGAGCATATAATTAGAGAATTGTATGAGACTATGTTATGAATCTTGTATAAGCCTTTTGGCTAATTCTTTAGTATGCTTGTGTGATTAACAGTTAGTTTATGTTAACAACGATCGATTCAAAAGATAAACCAATGGATCTTGGATCTCGAGGTAGGCATGGCTTGTCATCAAAACAGGTGGGAACTCTGTAACCTTTTCGTAATCATTAAGTTACTTTAATTGCGAGCATGATGAGTCCTTACTTTTGGTTATCATGTTGTGCGATATGCGTAGGGTGGTTCCCCGCGAAGATTGTCTGTGATTCCCCATAGCTCTTTGCTAAGTTTAGTAGGGCAGTGCTACGTTGTTTGAATATTACCTAGTAGACCGGCTTTACCCCGGATAAATAGTATTACATTTTATTGTCTTAAGATAGTAGTCCGGCTTTACCCCGGTTGATTATTACCTAGTAGTCCGGCTTTACCCTTGGTTGATTATTATGTATACTACATTTTATTTAGGGAAGTCACTCTGTGCATATCGACTTGATTGTTCAGTCTTAGTAGTATGATCAAGTTACCATGACCTTGACTTAGGAAGAAATTCTAGGTTCATGACCGGATATGGTCATTATTTGGAGACTTCGGCCTACGAATAATGATTGGGCCTTTTGTGAACTCTGTGCGGCGGGTCAGATCATAGTAATCAAAATCTTACTATATTCTAGACTTAGATGGTGGCATTGAGTTTTATGAGGTGCACGCCTTCCACGTTAATATCTTACGGTACCTGGATTCATGCTATCATTTGAGACTGGAGTTGTTCCTAGCATCTTCTTCTCCATTGAGTAAGATGAGGTTGGGATAACATATGTTTAGGTTGTTTAACTCATTTCTCGTAGATCCATCCGGTGGCGAATCTTTCACGGATATTGCCACTATGGACGCAATATCTGGGGAAGTGCGTTGATGCAATCTTCTGCTCTATGTTGTGTGTAAAAGATGTTTATCGCTTTCTTTAGTAGAACTGTGATGCATGTTAGTGATTACTTGAATGTTATATTGATATCCACCGAGCCCCCATTTGGGATGATGTGCTCACTCGTTCCAACTTAAGTTTTCAGACATCAGGAGAGATGATGCGCGTGAAGATATTCGTTGTCGTAGCTTAAAGCTTTATTGAATCTAGACATTTTATATATCTTATAATTTATATTTCTTTATTTATTCTGAAAACAACACACTTATATTCATATCAGTCGAGAGATTTTCATCTATTCAATATCAGAAAGTTTTGGTCTATGTTATTAATACTTTGTTCTTGAAATCTATAATCCAGATTTGATGTTTCAATTAGGTTGTTATCCTTTTAGATAAGCAGGTTTAATAGTTGGGGCGTCACAACCCTACAAATAAATTTCTTGTGGGGAAGAAGGATGGTAAAAAGGTCGCTTTTTAAAAGCTTGGCCCGATCTCAAAGATTATAATATCTCCGGGATGTTTGGGCTTTATGGACTTAGAAGCAAACAACCTAGCACAACTAAGGAGACTTGCACGGAATCTTCTAGATAATCCAGATTCAATCTAGGCTAAAACACTGAAATCTAGTCACTATAGTAAGTGCAGACATCCTCTTGACCCAAATGTCGGTACCACTGGTCTGTGGATCTGGTCTTGTATACTTCAGGGGCTTGATGTTATTAAACCTCACTGCATATGGAAAATAGGCAATGTCCAAACTCTCCATATCAAAGAGGACCATCGGTTCCCTAGAAAATTAGAATTTAGGAATTCTCAGCTGCCAGATAACATTTATCTGGTAAGTCACCTGATAGATGCAGAAAATAATATATGGAATTTAGATACCCTCAATACTTTTTTTGAACCTAGCACTGTCCAAACCATCTGATGCGTTCCTTTTCTTCTCAACAAAACGATATGACCAAGTGGAAGTTGAAACCAAATGGGAAGTTAACAACAACCTCTCTCTATCATAGCATTAAATTTTCTGATACTATTACTAATTCTCCTTGGGAGAAAATATGGTATGGACATAGTACCAAAAGTAGTGTTATTTATCTTCAAATGCATGCATAATATGGTCCTTGTAGATGATAAACTCTCTAAGTATGTTGATATGCTAAACATATTCCCTTTTTGTACTCAATCCAATGAAACTCTAAAACACATTCTTATGGATTGCCCATTTGCTAGAAGTGTTTGGTTTGCTTCGTTTGCAAATCCTTTTGTGTTTGGTATTCCTAACTTGTGTTTGCAGCAATGGATCACTAGTTGGAGCTCGGATCGAGTTGGATGGGATAGTGATTTGGGACCTTGGAATGTTTTTTGTGCGACAGTGGTTTGGCATATTTGGTTAGCAAGATGTGACAAAGTTTGTAGAGGAATTAGCCCGAATCTTCAATATACTTTTGTTAGAGCCAAACAGTTCTGGTTGGAGAATATGCGATCTCAAATGAAGCATAAGACATAGTCCACAATTGTCCTCGGCACCAACTCAAACAAACAATTGGCGCTCCTCCCATAATTCGAACTCGCAAAAAAATTATCTTATCTACCAGATTGGAACAAATCAACTAACATAATGACAACTGCCATGATTCTAAGGAACACTTTGGGTTATTGCAGAGAGGTGCGAACCATGGAATCAAGGACCTGAATAAGGATGCTAGGAGGTGTTAGCGAAAACTGAGGGTTACAACTTCAAGCTTCCACTATCAACATTGAAGCTAGCAAAAACAATATGGTCAGACTTCTTTCATGCCTTCAAAGTAGTATGGATTGACAAGCAAAAATCATCTGAAAAGGCAGAACTTCTAATTTTTTGAATGTTTTTTTCCCTTTCAAAACTCTTTACTTATGTATCAGCTAGTAAACTAGCAAACAAGGCAACAATTACATTAGCTAAGCCTACTGCTAATGCAACAATAACGTGTAACTACATGAGTCATCCTTCATCTTGTATTTTCATGTTTTGGATCAGGATAGATGGGGTGCCTGTACCCAAGTCTATAAACAAGTTTGTTTTGAATTTTTATTTTTATTCAAAATTTTCTTATAAAAAAAAAGAGAGTAACGGCCTCTCCTTCGATTACTATTAGTTTCGTAAATTAATTTCTTACATTTTTTATTTCTCTAGCATTGCGTTCTCACATTAATTTAATTGTCAAGCACAGATAACTAAGATGTGTCCATGCGACATGTGCACTAAAACACGTGTGCACTTTATTACAGTTTTTTTTTTTTTTGGAAGAATATTATTATTACAGTTCATGACATAACAAAATTTCAGGCAGGGTCGGAGCAAGCCCATTGTAAGGGTGTACACTTGCACCCCTTCCCAACTGGCTTTAAAGCCTATTTTGTGCTCATTAAGAAAAAAATTTCTATATATAAGCTTATTTTTGGTTCTTTGCACCTCTTTAAAAAAATATGCATCCCATTACAAATTTTCCTAGCATTTTTAGGGGCCACTCAAAAGGAATTAGGGGCCATCTTTTTATTCCCATCCATTGAAGGAGGTTAAGGGGTGTCTTAAAAATAGAAATTGTCTATATTATCCTTCACCTTTATACTAAATCTAAACCTATATCCTTTATTTTCATAACCATATATTCCTCTTCTTCTTCTCATTTCTACCATTGATTTTTTTTTTTTTCATCGTTTATAATTTTGATTGAAACCCAAAATCGTCTATCAAACAAATTTTATGATTGATTTTTTAAAATTAAAACCCAAAATTCATTAACCATAAAGTTGAAACTTAAAACATCGAAAAAAAGAACGAGCTAAACAAACAAAACAGATAAAACGATAGTAGTTGTGATCCAAAATTATAATTTGATTGCTTGAAATCACAAATTTGATCGAAATTTTTTCTAAGATTTGCAGTAGCAGGAACATAATCGGTAGGTAAATTGATTGTTATCTACCGATTATAGTTGATGTTCTTCATTTCTAAAGAACATCAACCATAATCGGTAGGTAAATTGTTTGTTATCTACCGATTATGTTCCTGCTACTGCTTCAAATTTTCTGTACTAAAATTAAACACAATCGGTAGATATTGTACATTTACTACCGATTATGGCAAAACCAAAATTCGAAAATTGAAGGATTTTGGCAAAAACTCATTTTGGGGCCAATATACATTCGGAAGTTAAATTTACTGCCGATTATGGTAGTACTAAAATTCGAAAATTGAATATATTCGGAGGTTAAAGTAACACAATTTACTACCGATTATGACAGTACCAAAATTCGAAAATTGAAGGATTTGGGCAAAAACTCATTTTGGGGCCAATATATATTCGGAAGTTAAAGTAACACACTTTACTACCGATTATGGCGGTACCAAAGTTCGAAAATTAAAGGATTTTGACAAAATCTCATTTTGGGACCAATATACATTCGGAAGTTAAATTTACTACCAATTATGGTTACTAAAATTCAAAAATTGAATATATTCGGAGGTTAAAGTAACACAATTTACTACCGATTACGACAGTACCAAAATTCGAAAATTGAAGGATTTTGGCAAAAACTCATTTTGGGGCCAAATATACATTCGGAAGTTAAAGTAACACTTTACTACCGATTATGGTTGTACCAAAGTCCTGGAAAAAAAGAAGCTTAAAACTCAAAAAATGAAAAGAATTTTTTTTGTCACCCGAATCCTACTCAAACTACCGAATGTGTAGTTACCTCCCGATTATTGAAGGGCAATTTTGCCATTACGAAATATGTGGGATAAGGGGTGCACTCAATTTAGGTTTAGGTGACCCTTTTTTGCCTTATTGTTGGCCCCTAATTCCTTTTGAGTGGCCCCTAAAAATGCTAGGCAAATTTTTGCACCCAATCTTATAATTTTTGGCTCCGCCCAGATTACAAGTTGTTGATTAGTCTATCTAACTATCTAACTTTCCATCCGTTATGTTCAATTATTTCCCTTGTTTTTCTCCTTTCTTTAAGATTTCTTTTGTCCATCAGTGGCGTAGTTTTCCAAAATAATGAAGCCACTAAATCTTGCAATAAGACAATGATTTAGTCATTCATTCAGTAACGCTTAATGACCAGAAGTTTCATGGGACTGGTGTTGGTACTCCTAAGCATCTGCATGGATATTTTGTATTTGTTCTATAGTTAGGTAAACATCAGTAAATTAGGTCGACCTAAATAGTTCCATTCAGTTAGACTAAAAACAAACATTATAAGGTGTTTAATTGGCCTGTTGTTGGTTGCAGAGCATGGAAATGATTACTCATTAGTTGAAAACGGAATTAGGTGGGATTCTGCTTGTTAAGAGGCGGTTCACAAGAAACCCAATGGCCTATTGGCAGCATGAGCTAATGGGTTAGTTACACTTTTACCTTACAGAAGAAAAAGACCTCAACCTCAGCCACTACCAGTGAAACCTCAGTTATGTACTACGCGTAAATGATCGAAACAACACAAAATTGGTTAAAAAGACCAAAATCAACAATTCCTGGGTGAAAAAGACTTGTACATTTTGATACTGTTTAAATGGACAAGAATTAAAAAGATACCTTTCTATTAACCAATTTGGGTAATCTGCCCAGAAATATTAGAAAAACATCCCTAAACAAGTTCGCATATCCCTAAACTGATAAAAATACTTTTCCTGTACAATATATGACTAAACATATGCTTTCTCCGGATGAAACCAAGTTCATCCTGAACAATCCTGAATAGGTTATCCAAATAATAATATACACTAGTTTAAGTGAAATAACCGTATATGTATTTGTACATAGAAATGTCTCAATAACATGGGCATGAACATGGATTACAACATATTTTTTTACACCTAAAACAACTACAAGACTTCAGGGTAGGACATTGAAAGCAAGAAAAAGAGGCAAATTTGAAGCAAGAACATCAACTGGTGCTTGATTTGCATGTTGGAAGAGCACAACAACACTTGCTACAAAAGTTTTTATTGAAGCAGCCACAGTCTTAGTCACCACAATAGCACCTGGGCCAGCAACAAGATCCACTACAGGATTTGCAACAGCCTGAGAAACAACTTTTCTTACCTTTTTGTGGACATAATGTACAGTTCTTTGGTGTAAGACATAGAGAGCAACCACATGAGAAACACCATATCCATGACAAATTCAAACATGACTTCTCGCTACAAAAATCATAAGAAACTCACACAGAACGCAAACAAAATATGTTTTTAAGCAATTTTAAGAAAACCCACTACAAAAATCTTAAATTACGGCAGAATGAAACTAGTTTCATCCTACTTTAAACATGGGCGAAATCAAATTCAACCCAATCTAAAAAAAGATGAAACCAGTTTCATCTTAGTTAAAAATGGGCGAAACCAAATTCAACCCAATATAAAACAGGATGAAACCAATTTCATCCTAGTATAAAAATTGGATGAAACTAAAATCACCAATCTAAAACAGAAGATGTATAAAACATTCATCTAGTAGCAACAAATGATGAAACCAGGCTCATCCTGTGGAAACTCACGATAAAACCAATTTCATCCAGTAATAACACAAGATATATGAAACATTCATTCAAATACATCAGAAAAAAATTAAGGCTTTATCAAAATTGGGTTTAGGAAACTTACTCATCTTGTGAAATTGATAGAAAACAAAACCCAATTTCTTTAATTAGCTTCAATCAATCTAAGAAATTAACCTCAATTTAATTAGGGTATTTCAAAAAAAAAAAAAAAATATTGGTGGCGTTTTCGATGATGGTGTTCTTGGAGTTTGTAGTGGTCGGGATAATGAAGGAATACTATGATGTTGTTGATGGTGGTGGCGGTGTGATGGTGAGTTTGTTGTTTCGGTGGTGGAGATGATATGTTGTTGTTTTTTACGGTGGTGGTGTTGATGATGTTGTTGTTTGTGTTTGTGACGGTGGTGGAGATAATATTGATCCTGGTGGTGTTGGTTTTCTGCTGATGAAGACGGAGGAGGAAGAAATGTTGTTTGTGGTAGAAGAAGAAAGCTAGCAAAGAGATAGATCCGGAAGTCAATGTTTTCCATGTTTAAAGAACTAGTGGGGTGTTGATGGGTGAAAATTACTCCTGCCGAATTTGGTAATTTGGGGTGTGATGAGGAATGAATTTAAACCTACAACAAATGCACTGCGCGGTGAGTGCTTGTAGATTCGAGAGATCAATCTGTGCAAGTCCGGCCTAAACCAAGAAATGGCCGCCTCCGGACTTGTTTCACACAAAGTGAAGGAGATGGGGTTGATCTTAGGGAGGGAAGCGAAGAATGTGTTGAGATTGTGAAGGTGTTGGCTTGCTTATGACTTGTGACAGAAAAGTGAGCAGGCTTACGGTTAATGTAAGGAGGCTCTGGATATCGATTTTCTGTCTTGTTTTTCTTGCTGTTGTTGTTTGAAAATAGGGCGGAGAACCTATTTATACAAGTCATTGAGCCTCATTCACGTTTCTCGTGGGAAGTGGAGGTAGTGGAATGATGGAGTAGTGGAGTTGTGTGTCGGTAACGCACGACCAGTCTTGCCCACTTCTCCAGTTCATCTCTAACCGTCCATGACTCCCTAACACATTCTTGTGATGGCGCGTTGCACGCTGCACGCTGTAAACCGCCAGACCAATACCCCAGTAAGTATCCCCAGCTTGTGACATGATTGATGTCCTGAATGTGGATCGTGGGTCCACGAAAGATAGCATGTAATGCTGAATTGAATAACCGCGTTATTCGTAAAGTCGATACTTGTGCAAGATCGTGTGTATTTTATGTGTATCGCATTTCGGTGTGGTGAAGTGACGTGTGATGACCGTTCACTAACCAAATAACTCCCCGACCAGGGTTGTATAACCAAGTCTGGTGAGGCCTCGGACGGATGAGATGATGTTTGAGACACTCATCTCGCGACCGTTGATGAAATTAGGTTTTAAAAGAGGTGCGCAAGCATCACTCTTCACCTTGGTCGAAACCAAGCATGGGAAGGATTTTAGAGAGGACCGACCATACATGCGTGTTGACGGCATGATAGTGTGGGCGCCCATTCCGTTCCTCATGAAAGCGCGATCCGGGCCACTCAATTTGACCCTGAAAGAGGAGTGGTCGAGATCGGTTTGCGGCAGAAATCCCTTGCCGCAAAGGAGTTGGAAACCTACAAGGTGATTCCCTAGTTTGGGCACGCGTTTCTGCGACCAACATTGGTTGGTTTTGGTCGATCACACTACCGTGTAGGTGGTAGGTTGGTGTTCACACCTATACCTGATTATCCCATGAAAACGTGATCTAAGCCATTCAAATCATCCGGTGAAGTTGAGCGGTCGAGATCAGTTTAGGATTTGGAAGTGTAACCGCACGAGTTTGGGCGTGCGTTTTGGGTTGGCCGTAATGATGTGCCTTGGCCGACCGCAAGAGGAGGTAGATGGGCCCACGGTGGTCATGCTGGTGTGACCGACCCTTGCTCAATCTAATCTCGTGACCCTCCATTCGTGCCGGAGAAGATGGACGCGCGTGATGACTTGAAACCCTAATTTTGGCTTTCAAAGCCGCGCCCATGCTCTTTTGGGCGGACGGTTTTGTTGTAACCAGCCACGGTTGGCTTTGACCGATTGGCCAAGTGTGTAGGCGGTCACATGGTGATTGTGTCGTCATGCTCCGGCCCTTTGAGTCTACATCTACACCCTCCATCTATACCTGCGAAGATGGATGGTTGAGACCGCTTTGCGGACATGTAATATGCCGCAAACCCTAATTTAGGGTTTTCCGTCCATAATGCTTGGTATGGACGGTCTCTTGGCAAGCAAAGGCCAATGGTCGACCATGTGGGTCGGCCGTGTGTATTCCATACCGCTTGGGGGTGATGGAATTGATCTCGTGGCCATCCAATCATGCTTGTGGAGTTGGATGACTCGCGATCGATCGTATTTGGCAAAGCTAAGGCCGTGTGTATTCCATACCGCTTGGGGGTGATGGAATTGATCTCGTGGCCATCCAATCATGCTTGTGGAGTTGGATGACCGCGATCGTATCGTATTTGGCAAAGCTAAGGCCGTGTGTATTCCATACCGCTTGGAATTGATCTGTGGCCATCCAATCATGCTTGTGGAGTTGGATGACCGCGATCGATCGTATTTGGCGTGTAAGGCCGTGTGTATTCCATACCGCTTGGGGTGATGGAATTGATCTCGTGGCCATCCAATCATGCTTGTGGAGTTGGATGATCGCGATCGATCATATCCGGAGACCGATACAACAAGTCCGGATGCTCAATCGGGCTAGTATAACACACCGAGAGGGGCTCAATCGGGCTAGTATAACACACCGAGAGGTCTCGCCTAGTATAACACACCGAGAATCACCGTACGGGTATTTCGTACATGGATTCATTATAGTGCTTGGAGGTTCGTGTTACTCAGAAGAGTAACACCTACCGTCATGCCACACCGATAATGAGTACAGAAATACAAGGCTGATATGAAATTCACAGAAGGGATTGTTGCCGCATGCTCCACCGAGGAATTTCATGTATTCACAGAATGGGATTGTTGCTACATGCTCCATTCTTGGTGAATTAAGTGAGGAGTATCCGTCACTTATAAATGGCTTTATCTTTTACAAGATGTCAGCGCATGATTTTTCTGGTTACTTACAAATTTAACCTTGAATGAAAATCCACCATCAACATTAAGTCCCCTGCCTAGCACATAATGGTTACATTATTGTGTGGTAGGCATGAGATGGTGACAGACATATATATGAGAAAGGCGGGATAAAAGGAGTTTACCCGGAAGAGTGTTGGCCGACCGCTAATTTTCCACGCCGTCGCGCTTGTATGGAATCCCCGGTGGGGCCGGTTTCTTTCTTTGGGTATTCGAATCAAAAGAGGAAACCAAATAAGGGAGGAATCCTTCTCTATTGGGATTCTTCTAAATTTTGTCTATAAAAGAGACAAGACCCTTCTCTTTTCCTCACGAATTTTTCTTTGTTGCTTGTCTGCTCTCGCCCGCAACTTTGCTGCTGCCGCTTGCTGCCGGAGCCGCCGCCGAAACCACCGCCCGCCGCCGGAATTGCTCTGGTCCGCCGCTCAAGGTAGGTTTCGCTCCCTATTTTTTTTTTTTTTTATTTTTTTTTTTTTTTTTTTTTTTTTAACCAAACCCTAGTTTCGTTAGGTAAATACCTCTTGTAAGACATATGCATGCTTAGCTTTCTCCACCATTTGGCTTGAATCCCGTAGACATGATTCCCACGAATAAAGAAAATCGTATGATGCATACTGGATGAATGAATGCGGGCCCGCCGTGTATGCCGAACGTGGGTCTTACTCACACATGCTTGGCTGAAATTTGCATTGAACTTGAAATTTGTACCGATCGAAACTTGCACCGAAATCAATGCCAGACCCGACTTGAAGGTTATACCGAGAACTTAAAATCAATACTAGACCGAAACTTGTATGATGTTTGGACCTACCATTGTGTGAGTTGTGTCTTGCCGTGTGTGACGTACAAGTTCTAACTTCCTTTTTTATTTCATTGTGGTAGAAAAGAACTTCTGTCGATATGTCTTCAAGATAATGTCAAAAGCCAAATCGAAGTGTTGATAGCTTCAAAGATATGCCGAACATCAATGATGAGTTGTTCACCTTGCCTTTTCCAAATATTAGGAGGCATCCTTCTCATAAGATAGTCTTGCTTTCCGGTTCAGAAAATATGGATGCTGATCCATTCTCTTCTTCCGCACTCGTGATGAGATTTTGTCTCCAGAGAAACGAATATCCACCTTCTCCTATTGACTTCAAGATTTGCCATGCTCCACTGGGTTCTTACGAAGGATGGATGAGACGCATGTTGAGTAATAAGGACATTAAGGACAATTTGACCAAAGCACAAATTCTCGATGCGGTCATGGCATCTGCTACCCTCGAAATTAGGAAAGACACCGCGGGCTTGATCACCTTCATTTCTCGGTGGCGTATTTTCACTCACACAGCCATATCTAGATGGGGAGAGATGACTATTACTTTGGAGAGTGTGGCCGCATTAATGAACCTGCCTGTAGCCGGAAGTCTTTTTTACGAGCTCTCTGATGCGGAGCAAAGTAATTATGATGCTATACTTCAAAAGGTGGAGGGATTCGAGAACCTGGACAAGGAGGAGAGAAAGGATGCGAGATGCTTTTATACTTGGTGGGTTTCAGAGTGGTCTTCCGCAGAGTTGGAAAACGAGCTCGCCGTGATTAAGTTCCTGCCTTTATGGCTATCCAGGGATATATTTGATGATGGTTCGGGGAAGAAGACCATAAGAGATGAGCTTGTTAAGATCGCTATAAGGCTGGCGCAGGGCGAAGTTCTTCCTCTAGCTGCATTGTTCCTTGGATCGCTGTATTCTCATCTGGACGCTTTAGCAATGGATATGCACGTTTCTAACGGTACAAGAGGGTGGAGTCGCACGTTCACTTCGCTTTTCTTCAGCGCTCTTATGGGAACACTTCGTGGTTATGCTCCTACTCCTGCACCTTCACTCGTTAACTTGTACGGCGGCTCGAGAATACTCCGATGGAATAAGAAGCGTCCTAAAGCCGGTGCGAAACTTGTGGAGATATTTGACAACATTTCTTCCGTAGATTTTCGTCCATGGGGGCCGATTCACTCCTCCATCATTCAGCCAAAGACCTTTGCTGACGATCCTCAAGCGTTGTGTTGCGTGCGATGTTAAGACCATGAGATCTCGGGGAAATTATTTACATGCGCAGCTGCATTCCAGATATGTCCCGTCTCTATTCAACGGAGAATTTTCTCGTAACTCCGTACAACATTGACAGGGCTGCTCGCCGATGGGATTTGATCGTGGTGTCCCATTTATCCGTCCACTAGGGGCTCCTAAGAATCCCTTCCACAAATTCTTGACGCCAATGTGTTCTTAGACCGGTGAGCCTTCCCTTCGGCCTATTGGGAGAAACCCAAAGGTGACCGAAGGTATAAAGAATTTTGGGGGAAACAAACCATGATCTTCCGTAAATTTTCGAAGAGTGTTGTGACGAATTCCCGTAGTGAGCCATCTTCCGACGCCTTGACGAAGCATTTCCTGGTGAAGCCACTTCCATCCAAACGGACAAGAGCCGAGGGTTGCAGTCCCCAAGTAGGAGAGAGACCTAAGAGGCAAGCATGCGGTCCTGGTAATCCTCAATTCTTCTAATATGCAGGTATTTAAACCTCCTCCCATCGGTTCTTTCATTTCTCCAAAGCAAGTTCTTCTAAAACGATCTTTGTTTTGAACTGTGGAATTTCGAAAGATAACGCCTTCACAAGGTTGGCACGCATTCAAGACGGGAAGGCCGGCGGTACTGGTCATCATGCCGAGAAGTCTCGGCGGCATTTGACCTTCATGCCGAGAAGTCTCAACGATTGACCTTCATGCCGAGAAGTCTCGGCGGTATGGATCTTCATGCCGAGAAGTCTCGCGGTACGGATCTTCATGCGAGAAGTCGAGAAGTCCGCGGTACCGCTCCTTTTCTCGACAATGACAGAGATGATGCAAGCTCGGTTGAACAAGGCGCTTTCCTTAGTGATCTTGTCGACGGGTCGTGACGGAAATCAACACCCGTGTGAAATAGATGCCGTAAGGAATGCAAGAGAGACGGTGGCACTGCAGTTGAGACAGCTCCCTGACGCCCATCCCGAATGTGCTCCTGACCGTATGGCTATTGTGGTGACTTCTTCCGAAAGGCTTCCCGCACTCTGATAAGACTCCCGCGGTCGCCGAATTGCTGGTGATGCAGCCTGGGGCTTTGTTCGATCCTCCTTTTACTGTCCCTTATCCAGGTCATGTGTTGGTCGGTGGATTCAGCGTGCCGGTTCAGTTTGAAAAGTTGTACACGATAATCTGGAAGAAACACGGCCATATTGCTACCACCGCGAAGCTCAGGAGTCGCCTTGCATTGGTCAACCGCGTCCAAGAAGCTTTAGTTTCCATCCAGGGGATGAGCGCCGCGACCGGTGGAACAGCTTCAAGAGGTGATTGAAGATTGGAGGTGCCATCTCGACGTATTTGCGCAGCATGCCTTCAATGCTCCCCGGGTTCTTCAAAGGGTTCTCCGAGATTCAGGAGCTCCAGAAATTACATGATGAAGTCCCTTCCGCGGACTGTGTTGCTCGTCAGAAGAAGAGGTTGAGAGGTCGTCTAAAGAATCGGAGCCGAAGCAGTGCCGTGCTCCAAAGGATGAAAGCCGCCCTTGCCCGAAGGATGAGTTGTCAAGGACTTCCCCGAAGTATTTGTGCTATATACTGGCGTTTTCTCTTATATGCTTTTCTTTTTTGAGTGATAGTGAGGATCTTCTTTGACTTCCGGTTTTGGTTTAATAGGTAATTGAATTGGCTTATTTTGAGATAGTTTTGTGAACAACCCTTTTGAAAGATATTATGTTAAATGAGATTGGCATCCTTGGTCATGAAGGATTGCACATATGAAATTGCAAATGTTACGTAAAGGGGAGGTACGAATGGAAACAAGCATGGCGTTTGATCACTGAGCCTCTTTCTCTATGTGCGGGATGCTAAGTCCCAAGTGAATTCTAAACTATCTTTCTTGTAAAGTTGTTGAGTAAAACTTACTTGCCTTTTGAAGCCTTACTTATACCAAACAGGAGTAGTTTCTAAGAAAATCCTCTGCAAGCTATCTCTCTGGACCAAGCTTCTCCTGAACAATGCGCTTCAAAGTGTTGCATTCACTGGTGGGGTGATGAAGGAACCGGTGGTAATGACAGTACCTCGGGTCCATTACTTCTTGATCGCAGGGTGGACGCCATACCGGGGTAGTTCCACCTCTCCATTTCGCACCCACATCTCCAAAGAGCTCCGAATCTCCTCCATTGGGAAGGGGAAATGTAAGTACCTTGAGTTTGGCTTTTCCTGCATTAGCGGGCGTTGTGATGTCTCTCCGTGGCTTTGATGTGGAGCGGGAGATGAAGTTGGAAGATTTGCGAGTGCCATCACATCCGCGGATCGTTTGCCTAGGCAGAGGGATGTGGAAGATGCCGCAATGTCACTGCTGAGTGACCGAATTGAACATTTCCATCCTCTGTATTCAGGCATTTCCTGATTGATTTCTCCTTCCTCGAGCATTTCTCCAGTCGGTTGGAAAGTCGACGCGGATTGGATAGTCTTCTGGGCTTCAGTAAGAGTTTTGAGATATAAATCCTCTAGTAGGGCTCCATAGGCTGCAGGCTTCCTTTCTTTATCTGGCAGACGTTGTAGTACTCCGGACAAGTCTCTTCCTCCGTCTGGACCATGTTGTCCATCTCTTCGATTCGCCCTCGCGATTACGTGCTCCTCTTGCTTCTCCACCGGTAAAGGTGCGATCCCCGGCTAAGGATTCACCGTTTCTTGGAGCGGATGCACCCTTTTCGTAATTGTGCCGCCATGTCATTCAAAAGGCGAAATGTCTTGCTCGCTCTCCCGGTGATACCGGCTGATTTGCCAAAACAGCCTCCAAAGATTCCAAATGCTATGCTTCCCATGATATCTCGAACCGCCTGTAGTTTCCGGATACATTGCAAGATGGAAACTGAGAAATTGAGGATTCAATTTTATGCAACCGATAGATCAATCTCCCACTGTGGTCGCCAATTGTTGATGGGTGAAAATTACTCCTGCCGAATTTGGTAATTTGGGGTGTGATGAGGAATGAATTTAAACCTACAACAAATGCACTGCGCGGTGAGTGCTTGTAGATTCGAGAGATCAATCTGCAAGTCCGGCCTAAACCAAGAAATGGCCGTTCCAGACTTGTTTCGGTCACAAAGTGAAGGAGATGGGGTTGATCTTAGGGAGGGAAGCGAAGAATGTGTTGAGATTGTGAAGGTGTTGGCTTGCTTATGACTTGTGACAGAAAAGTGAGCAGGCTTACGGTTAATGTAAGGAGGCTCTGGATATCGATTTTCTGTCTTGTTTTTCTTGCTGTTGTTGTTTGAAAATAGGGCGGAGAACCTATTTATACAAGTCATTGAGCCTCATTCACGTTTCTCGTGGGAAGTGGAGGTAGTGGAATGATGGAGTAGTGGAGTTGTGTGTCGGTAACGCACGACCGCCTTGCCCACTTCTCCGGTTCATCTCTAACCGTCCATGACTCCCTAACACATTCTTGTGATGGCGCGTTGCACGCCGCACGCCGTAAACCGCGTACCAATACCCCAGAAGTATCCCCAGCTTTTGTGACATGATTGATGTCCGGAATGTGGATCGTGGGTCCACGAAAGATAGCATGTAATGTTGAATCAATAACCGCGTTATTCGTAAAGTCGATACTTGTGCAAGATCGTGTGTATTTTATGCAAAATCGCATTTCGGTGGTGGTGAAGTGACGTGTGATGACTGCTCACTAACCAAATAACTCCCGACTGGGTTGTATAACCAAGCCGGTGAGGTCGGACGGATGAGATGATGTTTGAGACACTCATCTCGCGACCGTTGATGAAATTAGGGTTTTAAAAGAGGTGCGCAAGCATCACTCTTCACCTTGGTCGAAACCAAGCATGGGAAGGATTTTAGAGAGGACCGACCATACATGCGTGTTGACGGCATGATAGTGTGGGCGCCCGTATTCCGTTCCTCATGAAAGCGCGATCCGGGCCACTCAATTTGACCGGAAAGAGGAGTGGTCGAGATCGGTTTGCGCAAAATCCCTTGCCGCAAAGGAGTTGGAAACCGGCGTGATTCCCTAGTTTGGGCACGCGTTTCTGCGACCAACATTGGTTGGTTTTGGTCGATCACACTACCGTGTAGGTGGTAGGTTGGTGTTCACACCTATACCGATTATCCCATGAAAACGTGATCTAAGCCATTCAAATCATCCGGTGAAGTTGAGCGGTCGAGATCGGTTTAGGATTTGGGAGTGTAACCGCACGAGTTTGGGCGTGCGTTTGGGTTGGCCGGGAATGATGTGCCTTGGCCGACCGCAAGAGGAGGTAGATGGGCCCACGGTGGTCATGCCGGGTGTGACCGACCCTTGCTCAATCTAATCTGGACCCTCCATTCGTGCCGGAGAAGATGGACGCGCGTGATGACTTGAAACCCTAATTTTGGCTTTCAAAGCCGCGCGGCCATGCTCTTTTGGGCGACGGTTTTGTTGTAACCAGCCACGGTTGGCTTTGACCGATTGGCCAAGTGTGTAGGCGGTCACATGGTGATTGTGTCGTCATGCTCCGGGCCCTTTGAGTCTACATCTACACCCTCCATCTATACCTGCGAAGATGGATGGTTGAGACCGCTTTGCGGCACATGTAATATGCCGCAAACCCTAATTTAGGGTTTTCCGTCCATGATGCTTGGTATGGACGGTCTCTTGGCAAGCAAAGGCCAATGGTCGACCATGTGGGTCGGCCGTGTGTATTCCATACCTGCTTGGGGTGATGGAATTGATCTCGTGGCCATCCAATCATGCTTGTGGAGTTGGATGACGCGATCGGGATCGTATTTGGCAGGCTAAGGCCGTGTGTATTCCATACCGCTGGGGGGTGATGGAATTGATCTGTGGCCATCCAATCATGCTTGTGGAGTTGGATGACCACGATCGATCGTATTTGGCAGGCTAAGGCCGTGTGTATTCCATACCGCTGGGGTGATGGAATTGATCTCGTGGGCCATCCAATCATGCTTGTGGAGTTGGATGATCATGATCGATCGTATTTGGCGTGCTAAGGCCGTGTGTATTCCATACCCGCTTGGGGTGATGGAATTGATCCAGGCCATCCAATCATGCTTGTGGAGTTGGATGATCGCGATCGTATCATATCCGGAGACCGATACACCAAGTCCGGATGCTCAATCGGGCTAGTATAACACACCGAGAGGGGCTCAATCGGGCTAGTATAACACACCGAGAGGTCTCGGGCTAGTATAACACACCGAGAATCAGCCTGTACGGGTATTTCGTACATGGATTCATTATAGTGCTGGAGGTTCGTGTTACTCTGTAAGAGTAACACTCGCCGTCATGCCACACCGATAATGAGTACAGAAATACAAGGCCGATATGAAATTCACAGGAAGGGATTGTTGCCGCATGCTCCAAATCTGAGGAATTTCATGTATTCACTAATGGGATTGTTGCTACATGCTCCATTCTTGGTGAATTAAGTGAGGAGTATCCGTCACTTATAAATGGCTTTATCTTTTACAAGATGTCAGCGCATGATTTTTCTCGGTTACTTACAAATTTAACCTTGAATGAAAATCCACCATCAACATGGGGGTACAAATGTCTAAATTGAAACGACGTGGCATCCATGCATTTCACCCAACCAATATGTTACCCGTCCACCTCAACCGGGAAAAGTACATTTTTGGCCGAATATCCCATTTTCTGTGAAACAAACAACAATAACGGTTACAACGGTGGAACTTTCACTATGGGGTGGGTTGAGAATTTTACCCTCTGCTTAAAACCTAAAATCCTTATGTTTTACGGCCCAATGAAAATGGGTAGTGAAAGAAAGAACGATATTTTGGGGACCATCATTTTTTAGGGGACCGTGATTTGTCTAGGCCAACTTCCCAACACTTATTAGGGGTGTCCTAAAGTTATGAAAATAATAATTTACCCTTTATCTCAATTTAAATTAAAACTATCCAAATAACCACATAAACCTAATCATATATAAATTATTATCAGAATTAAAAACAAATAGTGAGAGAAAGGAGAGGCACCTAAATCTTTAGTTTTGAAAAAAATTCTTCTCTTCTTCTTCTTCCATCTTCCCATGGCGTTCCTCGTTCGATTGAAAAACTCACTACTTTAATTCGTTTTTTGATTGAAAATATTGAGTAGAATCATCAAAATTGGGTCTAAATGGAATTTACAGTATCATGATCAGTTAGGAATAGTTTTAAAAAAACCTAGTTTGCTAACCGGACATTCTAAAACCAAGAACATGAGAAATACTTTGGCTATTACGATTTTTTTTTTCATAACTGAACTCTTGCATAGGACAACCGATGCTGAGTTCAGTTGGTTCGCGAGAAAAAATTCTAGCCGAACTCTTCTCAAAAAACCAATATGTTGTGTTTGGTTGTCTAGGTTAGTTGGAAAATTTTGTCCCCTAACCGAACTCTTGTATACAACAAATGATGAGTTTGGTCGGTTCGTAGAAAAAATATTGCTAACCGAACTCCTCCCTGAAAACCAAAATGTTGTGTTTGGTTGATTAGGTTAGTTGGAAAATTTTGTCCCCTAACCAAACTCTTGTATAGTACAACAAATGTTGGGTTCGGTTGGTTCGCAAATTATTTTTTTGCTAACCGAACCCTTCTCTGAAAACCAATTTGTTGAGTTCGATTAGTTGGAATTTTTCACCAAAACTGAACTATACTTTGCAAACACATATGTTGAGTACAAATTTTATTCGAGAGTTTTTTCTCCTAACCAAACTTCACTCTAAAAACTCTTGTGTTGAGTTCGATTTAGTCGAAAATTTATGTTGGAAACCGAACATTACTATGTATACTCTAGAATAAAAGTTCGGCTACCTGTCTCAGTACCCGATAGCCGAACAAAACAAAAACTCAATTAAAGCAAATTTCGGCTACCTGCGTCTTCGGGAAAGGTTAGCGGAACTGCATTTCTAGATAAGCTCGGCTACCTGTTCTTCAGATATTGTAGCCGAACTTGTTTGACCTAGCCGAAATCTACTTAAAAAAATCATTTATAGGAAAGTTTTGGCAATTCAAGCAACATTAGCAAATACTATAGGAGAGAAAGGTTCTGATTTTGAGGAGCTATCATCACTCGAATCACTCAACTCATATGTACCCATCTCAAGAAAAAATGTTTTTTCCATCTTCTTCTTCTATTTTACTCTCTCAATAATTCCTATTTTTATAAAATAAACTAATCTCACTAATCACTAATTAACTTAACATAATAATTCAACTAATCATTACACTAGCTACCAATAATTACACTAACTAATCATTATACAAAATTAATCATGAAGGGTAATTTGGTATTAATATAAATACTTGGATAAAGGGTGGCTTAGATTTACTTCAAAATGTCTTGCCCAAAATAAAGCCATGGTCCAGAAAAAAAATCCATGGTCCCTAAAAAATCATTTTAGTGAAAAACACTTTTTGAGCTTTTTGGGGTTGGAGCCAGGGTAAGCTTAAGCCAAGTCCTAACTGCCTTAATGTTAATGGTCAGAAATAAGATCGAAGGTAAAAAGAAACCATATACAAACAAAAGACCTAAGTTGGATGGTTCTATGTGCACATATATAAATAAATGATCTTTTTTTGACAAATTGGGATAAATGCACCCACTAGCCATATTGGAACAATAAAACGGAAAATGCTAGGTTTATTGAGTCACACAAATCCCATTGAAATCCTTCCTGAAACATATATGGACCCAACTTTGACCCTTGATAATCCTAACGGAAAGATCGCTTTCATCAACCATCCGATCCTCATCAGACATTTTGCGGAGAAAAACTCGAGGTGTATCACCTTTGTAAAACTTGATAATTAGGAATGTAAAGGGATGGTCAAGAACCTCTCGAAAACATTGCATAGGTTCTAACGCTTCTGAAAATGATACAAGAACCGCTATATATGAGAAACATATAATGATGTAATTTAAAAGTTGCGATTTATGGATTAGTTAAACCCAACATTCAAGTTCTCAATTAAGCAAATGCTCATAAAATATTTTCATAAATATGTTTGGCATTGCTACAACTCTCATAGACACTTCTAAGATAATTTTGTTCACAAAAGCACTCTATGTTTGTGAATCATGGTTGAAGTATTTTGTGTTATTGAAAACCACTTATATGCTTAATTGAAAGTTGAAAAGGCATAATTGTCAACATGGACTATTATTGTACACGGTTCCAAAACCCTGGACCATATTGTGTATTCTTTTATGTAATTTTAAGGCGAACTTATTATATGCTTACATGAATTCTAATGAGAATTTCAGCTAAAATTGAGAAAGTGTTTGCTTAAATCTCAAGTTATCTTAGCTTAAATTCAAAGCTACCTAGATCCTTGAAAATCTATAAATAAAAAGACTCTTGCAACATGATTTCTTAATCCCCGACATTTATATGTCCTAGTTGCTAAGATGGAGTCGTCTTCTATAACCTAGGTTCTCCGTGAAATGTATTATAGGTTAACACTTAATGACTTCACTTAAGGATTAGTGAAGTCCGTTGAGACTATCTTTTACCTAATAGTTCTTGTATCCGAATATTATTTTTATTGATCTTTGAAGTTATACTTATCTCATATCGTAAACGAGATAGATAAAAATCACAAAAGTTCTCTTCACACAGTTTTGTGACTCCTCAAGATAGATATCTAAACTCTTCTTCGATTTGGTTGGATTGTTCTTGAGCTGTGGTTAGTAGTACAGGCTTCTCAGCTAGTTGAGTGTAAGTATTCCGAATACTTGAGGTTTGATGGACTTTATCTATTGCAAACATACTTCCTACCTATATTGAAAAATCAAAAGGGAAATCAAATAGGCTTATTATCTTAGAGGAAGATTGGTATCAAAAATCTGATCACTTAGGTTGAAAGAAACTCTTATGATGTAAAGGACGTCAGCTGAGGAATCAATTGTGTAGAATCTTGCGAACCTTGCAAGGTTCAAGAGACATAATGAGCATGAAAGAAATTGAATAGGTTGTGTGACTCCCTAACCTAATCACCTACTTAGCTAATAGGATCACAACCTAATTGAAACATCAAATCTAAAATTAAAGATCTTAAGAATCGTAATTACATAAATTAATCCCGATACAAACCCAAACACTGTGATTCTATAAGTGGAAATCTCTCGAGTGATATGAATATAAAAATGTGTTTTTTTACAATTAACAAAGAAAACCTAATAAAAGACATACAATATCACTAACATTCGATAAACCTCTAAGCTTCGAAAACGGACATCTTCGCGTGCACAATTTCTTCTGAAAACTGAACCTGAAGTGGGAACGAGTGAGAACATCATCCCAAAGGGGTGCCCATTGGGAAAAAATAACTCTCATGTAATCATTAACATGCTTCACGGTTCCAAAAGAATAACAATAGAAAGGTACAAGAGGAAGAACTAATCATTCGGCAGTTCATGCATCATGAAGCAACTGTCATCCCAACCTCGACAAACTCATTGGATAAGATGACATCAGAACAACCCCAATCATTAATAATAACATCATCCACACAGAGTGCCCATAGAAACTATCATTCAAAATATCACCATCAAGATCAGAACAAACAAGTATAATATGCACGCGAGTTATTTTTCCCATTGTATATTATTTAGTAGGTCTAATCCCCGATTGACTATTATATTTTATATTAAATTTATTTAGTAGGCCTAACATCCCTAGGTTGGATAATATTACCTTATTTAGTAGGCCAAGCATCCCCCCGCTTGTATATATATTATTTAGTATGACGACATCCGGCCCCCGTTTTGATATTATATATGTATTATATTAAAATGATGTTATTATTACCGATTGGAATTTTTCTAATGTCGTCTTCTCCAATGAGTTTGGCGAGGTTAGGATGACACTTACTTTAAATTTGGTCAAAAATTCGATCAATGGTTCGCAGCTAAGTAAGAGTTCTAACGACATACGTACGTGTATAATTCGCTTTCGAGATATGAATTCGGTGTACAAAATTCGCATATATATAATAAATTAATAAGTATTTATAACCATAAGTAACTAATTTATATACATTTGATGTACATATATGGTTTATACGGTGAGAAATACATTTTAATATGAAGTAAAATGCATTATATATTTTATGAAACCTTTAACAAAAATCAGTGCTTGGCACAATGGTTTGGGTTCGCTCTAGTGAACGTACTACGACTTAGCTTCCTCTTCCAGTAAACTTTTTACGTTACCAGGAGGCTCAGATAACCAGACTATATTGAGTTTATCTATTCTAGCTGATTTAGACAACATGTCTGCTATTTTATTCTTCTCTTTTTGAACATAATAACCATGCCAAGAGTTAAAAAACTGAAATAAGTTTTTGATATCTTTAATCTTTAAATAAGATTATGAAATCTCCAATCTATATTGTAATCTTCTTTGTTGACATCCACCATGAGCTTTGAGTCCAGTTCGAAAAATACCTCATGCATCCCTAGTTCTTTTGCCCACTTCACAGCCTCCCAAAGACAACTGCACTCTGCATGCTCCGCACTAGATGAATCAGCTAGGTAGATAAATTTGGATCCTTCATGATGACCTGCAAAATTACGAATAATGAGTTCTATGCCACCAGATTTATTGTAATAAGAACCATCAATATTGAAGGTAAATGCTCCACATGGAGGTGGAGACCAAAGCGGTTGTTGATTCTGGGTTGCTTGTGTATGTTGATTGGTTTCTTACGGACATTTCAACATAGTCGAGATATACTTCCCGCATTTTTGGATAATAATATCCGGAGTTGTAGTCGAGTCTTTGAATATTTTATCACATCTCTCGACCATATGCACCATGCAACTATTGCAATTTCGCATATATTATCTTCCTTGATGTGACCAACTTCTAGATTATCAAAGAGAGTACATATCCAGTCCACCAGATTAATATTAGTAGGAACTTGAATACCCAGAACACCAAACCAAATAGGTTTCACCAGTGCACACTCAAGCATGCAATATGTAGCTGTTTCATTCATTTGAGAGCAGAAAGAGTAGCTCAAATCCCCATTCTGTATTGCATAAGTGAGCTTGTCTCTAGTTGGGACAATGATCTAAAAGCTGCCATTAGAACTTACAATCTGCCGAATTTAACTAGTCATCCAAAACTACCTTGTTGTAAAGAAAATCACTTTGTGATGTGAATCTTCCTAGTGACTGAAACGCGTACTGTGATCAAAAAAATTCCGTTCATCCCAAAATTACATTGTAACCCATATGATTAACTAGTCTTGCAACAGATATCTAGTATCATCGACTTTGAATTTACCACCTGCGGCCTAAACTTAGTGACCAAAAAGTGTCTAGTGACGAAGTTTACGTTCACTTGTATCTCAGTATCCTTCATTATAAAACAAATATCTAAGTGGAGTACAAAATCCACCGATTACCACCACCACCTCCGATTCACCACCACCGCCCACCACCACCGATTACGACCACCACCTCCTCCGATTATCACCACCACCAACCACCGATTACCACCACCACCTCTCTATATATAGCTTAATTTAAATCATTAACAAAGATATTCTCACAAACTGATTACTTGTCATTCATTTTTGGTTGAAAAATGAGAAATAATATCAAAAGGAGCTGAAAATGGAAGTTGCATTGAGGTTTAATGGAGGTTTTTTTTTTTTCCGTAGACAGGTTCGGTTATGTCGCAAAAGAAGTCTCAACCGAGCTTTTAGTTCTAAGTTACGTCGCAAAACGTTCGGTTTCGTCGCAAAAGTTCTTATTGCAAATTAATTTTTCCGAACCGAACTCGAGTTCAGTTGATTCGCAAAAATACTTTTAATCGAACTATGGGCTAATTCCATACATGCATTTGCAAGTGCAGTTCTTGGATCGCAAAAAATGTTAAGTTTTTACTTTAACCGGACGTTTGCCTAATTGCATATATAAGCTCAGTTCGGTTGATTCGCAAAATGTGTTGAAGTTTGCGAACCAACCGAACTTCTAACACTTGGTTACTTTTAACCTGCAGTTCGGTTGGGAACTTGGTTGCGTTGAAGTTTGCGAACCAACCGAACATACCTCTGTAAATGAGTTCGGTTAACTCGCAAAAATAATTTCAAAACCGAACTCTTCTCTATATAGCCAAATGTTGAGTTCGGTTTACCGAACTCTGTTGTTTAAAGTTCGGTTACAACTAGGGGTGTCAACGGGTCCGGGTCCTCCCGGTATCACTAGACCCGGCCGGACCCTACTTATAAAGGTCGGGTCTGGGTCCTGGTCCGGTTCCTAAACTTGTGGACCTGAGAATCGACCCGTTTAAATACCCTGGTACCGTCGGTTCCGGGTACCCATTGGGTCTTAAGAAAACTATTTAAAAACCTCAAAAACTTAATATTTTTCTTTTTTTTGGCTTGGATTTAAATAATTTTTATAAAAATTTATTATTATTTCTTATTAATGTACTAAATAAAGATTAAATGTAAGAGAAAAATTTAAAACGAGTAAAATATCAAAGCTAAAACTAGCAAAAACATGAATAAAAGTATGAATAAACGGTAAAATTGATACTGCTGGGTACTAATCTGGTATTACCCGTTTGAACCCATTTAGATTCGGGTCCCAATCGGGTAATTACCCGTCGGGTCCTAAGTTGCTAATGGGTCCAACTTTAGGACCCGTAAACGGACCCAAGTCTACCGGGTCCGGTTCCGGTTCCGGTAATGGGTACCCATTGACAGCCCTAGTTACAACGTGGTCTAGTCGACCGAACCGAACAAAACTCGTAAACTCAAGCATAGTAGTTCGGTTACATTTGATTTTTCATCACCTAGCCGAATAAACAAAAACTCCATTAAAGCTCTGTTCGATTGCTCGTGATTTTGGATTTATTAACCAATCAGCAATTGCGAAAGTTCTTGTTACATGTTCTTCATATAATAAAACCGAACTTCGTTGACCAGGTTGAAATTTTTTTGTTACAATTTTGATTTTCAAGATATTTTAGGCCGTTTATAGCAACATTCACTAAGTTACAAGCATACTTCGGTACCTTTAAGAAGTTTTTTCTCCATATTCACCCATCTCAAAATAATTATTTTTCTCCATCTTCTTCTTCTTCTATCACTTTAGTCACTCAATAATTCTAGTTCTTTAAAAAAAAAAATCTATTAATTTAACCTTAATCAAAGATTAATCATCATAGTTTATCAGGACAGTCAACTTGATTGAGATTAGGGCGATTTTCAGGCGACGTTGACTTTGGTCAAGGGTTTCAATATTCAGTTTTTTCTTCTGATTTCGCTCTCCAATCTTGATTATTTGCTTAGCAATCTTTGTCCCGATGATCGGTGTTTGATCTCCCGATCTGTTTGTTCTTTTTCTTCCATTATAGTCATGAATTCATCTCTTTCTCGTTCCAATTTTGAGGGTTTTCGTTCTTCTGAAATTGGTGGCGGTAGTAATTCTCCTAAGGATTCTGATGTTTCTCTAAGGAACGCTTTTATGGCAGAGGGGTTTTGGGTCCATCTAAGGTTGGATCGATGTCTTGGTCTTCTGTTCTGGGCAAACAACAATCGGAAGTTTTGGATGCAGTTCCCATGGAGTGTCGGGCTTCTTCTGTTGTTAACGGTGAAAGGGTCATGGTTGTGGAGGATGCTGATGTTGCTTCTGAGGTCAAGCGATGTGAAGGCCTGGTTGTAGGTTGTTTCGTTGGAAAACGATTACCGTTTATGCTTGTTCAAAAATCTGTTCAAAAGGCTTGGAAACTTAAAGGTAACTTTCAGATGACTATTCATGGTGATTCAGTCTATGTTTTTGAATTTGATAATGAAGATGATAGAATTTATGCTCTTGAGCATGATACTTGGTATATTGCTGATCAATTATTTCTTGTTAGAGCTTGGACTCCTCTTTTAGAAAGAGAAATTGCTGAAATGAAAACCTTACCTGTGTGGATCAAATTATTTAAGGTACCTATTCATATGTGGCATGCTAAAGGTTTATCAATCATTGCTAGTTACTTAGGTACTCCATTGATGTCAGATAAGATTACACTCTCAAGACAACGAATAAGCTATGCCCGAGTATATGTTGAAATTGATGCTAATTGTGAATTTCCTTCCATGATACCAATTATTCTTGGTGGACGAAGAGTTGAAATCCCTGTAGAGTATCCATGGAGACCCCCTAGGTGCTCTTTCTGTTGCAGTTTTGGTCATTCTTTAGCAAGGTGTACTAGGAAACCTAAGGAACCGGTTGCTGTGATTAATCCTATAGTCCAGTCTAAACCTAGTATTGCTCCTACTGAAGTTTGGACAAAGAAAACTACTAAGAGAAATAGAAGTGAATCTTTTAAGAAGGATAAAGAAACTATTGAGTCTTCTTCTGTTTCCGAAGATGAGATAATAATGGAAGATGCTTCTGGTTATGTTATTAAAGGGTCTGTTAAGGAGAAGGTTGTTCAGTTTTCCAAGGGCCCTCAGGTGGAGATTGGTAATCTAAACAACTTAGTAAATATTCCTGTGGTTACTACTAATAAATTTGATATTTTATCTGATACTTTTGTTGGTAAAGATACTTCTAGTATGGAACAAGATACAATGCTGAATGATTCTATTCATATGGTTGAGTCGGCTGTTGTTTTAGTTCCTACTGATGATAGCACTTATGACGTTGCTTCTAGTGGAGTCAGGTCTTACTTCAATCAGAGTTCATCATCTCAAGGATTTTCAAAAGTCCTTCAAGGCTTGCGAACAATAAAAGTCTCAGTAGAAATAGTATAAAGGTACACCCCCCCTATTCTTAATAATGATTAAATTTGGTGGTTGGAACATCAGGGGTCTAAATGATCCCTTGAAACAAAGAGAAGTTAGTAATTATATTAGTGAAAATAAATTGTCGCTGGTTGGTTTAGTTGAAACACATGTTCAAGGTGCCAATTGTGATAGCATTCGTCGCAGAATAAGACCTACTTGGAGGTTTTTAGATTATTATGTTCATAACAATTCTGGTAGAATTTGGATAGGATGGGACCCAGATGAATTGGATGTTTCTCTTATTCACAGTTCTGCTCAATTTATTTTTCTTGAAGTCTTATTTTCTTCAAATAAAAAGTGCATTGTTTCTTTTGTTTATGGTGATAATGATCTTGTTGTTAGACGTTCTTTATGGGCTGATTTAGAGTCTTTCGCCATTGCAAATAAGCTCCCCTGGATTTTCCTAGGGGATTTCAATTCTATTTTAGACGCAAATGATAAATCTAGTCGGGTTCCTTTTATTGCTTCTCAATATTCTGATTTTTGGAACTGTACTCAGAATGCCCATGTGTTTGATCTCTCTTATACTGGTTGTTTTTTCACTTGGTATCAACAAGGTGAAGATAGGGTTGTCGCAAAGCTTGATAGGGTTTTAGTTAACTTCGAATGGCTTAATCATTTTCAAGACTCTATCGCTGAATTTTTGCTTCCTGGTATTTCTGACCACAGTCCTAGTGTTGTATCTATTTTTGAGGATCGTGCCCATGGACCTCCTCCTTTTCGGTTTTGCAATTTCATTTCTGAAGATCCTGATTTTCTTGATATTGTTCGACATGAATGGATCTTGCCGGTTAGAGGGAATCCTATGTTGATTCTTGTTACAAAATTGAAAAGAGTTAAAAGAGCTATGATTGATTTAAGGAAAAGGAAATATGGTAATCTTTCTCTTCAAACTTTAGAAGATAAGAATTCTATGCTCGATTTCCAAGCTCAAGTTCAGTCTAATCCTTTATGCAGCGTCACTGCTAGTTATGAGAGGGAAGCTGTTAAAGCTTATGCTAAGCTCTCTAGATATGATGCTTCAATGGCTAAACAACAATCTAAAGTAAAGTGGATGGGGGTTAGTGATTCTAATAATAAATTTTTTCATAATTCTATTAAAGAAAGACGGTCTAGGAATAGTATTATCACTCTTCTTTCTGGATCTGGTACTAAGCTTGATGATGATAAGTATATAGCTCAAGAGTGTGTCGATTTCTATTCTTCCCTTTTCAATAACACCTCTACTGCTTGTGACACTGATGCTGTTTTAGATAGTCTTCAGTTTGATAGGACTCTTAGTGATGATGAAGCTGCTTTGCTAATTTGCCACGTTAGTAGAGATGAAGTAGTTCAAGCTCTGTCTTGTATTGATGCTGATAAGTCTCCTGGGCCGGATGGCTTCTCTAGCCAATTTTTTAAAGCTGCGTGGGATGTTGTTGGGGATGATTTTGTAAAAGCCATCCAAAATTTCTTCAAGAGTGGTAAATTACTTCGTGAAGTTAATTGTACTTTTATTACCTTGCTGGCTAAATCTGACAATGATTCTTCTGTAAGTGATTATAGACCTATATCTTGTTGCAACGTAATTTATAAATGTATTGCTAAGATAATGGACTTCAGAATGAAAAGAGTTATGAGTAAGATTATTAGTTCAAATCAACCGGCCTTCATTTCAGGGAGAGCTATTCAGGATAATGTTTTGCTTGCTCATGAGTTAGTTAGAAATTATCATAGAAATAAAGGAGTAGCCGGATGTGCTTTGAAGATTGATCTTCGTAAAGCTTATGATTCTGTCACCGATGTCATTATCAAGACTATGAAAATGTTTGATTTCCCCAGAACAATTTATTAACTGATATTTCTTTGCATTTCTTCTTCTCGGTTTTCTGTAATGATTAATGGTTCTCCATATGGCTTCTTTGGGGCTAGTAGAGGTTTGCGGCAGGGATGTTCACTTTCTTCGTATCTTTTTTGTCATGGTTATGGAAGTTTTTAACGCTATTCTTATTAATCTAGTGAAGCAGGGTACCTTTGGTTTCCACCCCAAGTGCAAATCCACCAATCTCACCCATCTCTGCTTTGCTGACGACGTTATGGTTTTTTTCAAAGGCTCTTTGGAGGCTGCTTCATCTATTCAACTGTCCCTTTCTCGCCCGGTGCTTTCTCGGGCTTGAGGTGAGTATTCATAAAACCTCCCTTTTTCATTATGGAGTTCAAACGGACGTTCTTATTGAAATTTCTTGCTACGCTTCGGTTGTTCTGAAGGCAGTTTACATGTTAGATACTTAGGAATTCCTTTGATATCTACCAAGCTCTCTTATGTTGATTGTCTTCCTCTAATTGCAAAAGTCACTAAACGTGTAAAATCTCGAAAGCCGATTTTTGACTTATGCGGGTAGGCTTCTTCTCATTAAGGTTTGTGTTAAGTGGTATGATTTATTTCTGGTTTTCTTGTTTCATTTTGCCTAAGAGAGTAATCAAAGAGCTTAACTCGATCTTCAAAAGGCTCATATGGGATGGTCCGATATGAATAAGAAGAATAACCTTGTTAGTTGGTTACAGATTTGTCTTCCTTTCTCTCGAGGGAGGGTTAGGTATTAAGAATTTAGAAAGTACAAACATAACAACTAATCTTAGACACATCTCGGGATCTTCTTTCTTTGACAAAGATACGTGTAGACTCAATGGGTTAAAGCTAATCTCATTAAACACAAAGATTTTTGGAGTATGTCTATTCCTCAAGACTGCTCATGGAGCTGGAGAAGAATTTTAGGTTGCAGAGAGAATGTACTATTTTTGGAAATTGCCGTAGTACTAGTTTTTTATTTGATTTTTGGCACCCAAAGAGTAGGTTGTGTGATTGGGCTCCTGTTTCCATTATTCTAGCAGTTAATCAGCCTGGCAAGCACTTTGTTGCTGATTATTTAAATGCTCAGGGATGGTTTTTTCCGTTGGAGACTGGGTTTGATGAAGACTTTTGTTGACAGATAGGGGAAGTGGAATTCATTCGTTTAGAAACAGATCTTAAGGTGTGGAAAGCTTGCTCCTCTGGTATTTTTTCCATGAAATGCACTTATGATGCCATTACTTCTTCTAGGTCTGATATGGAATGTCATCGTTTGGTGTGGTTTGAGGTTCTCATCCATCGTCACTCCTTCATTAGTTGGTTAGCAATGCACAACAAGCTCAAAACTAGGTGCAGACTCATGTAATGGGGACTAATCTCTGATCCAGTTTGTCTGCTGTGTAATGAGGCCCCTGAAGATACTGATCATCTTTTTAGTAAATGCACTTTCTCTTCTGCCATTTGGCAAGGTCTGATTTTAAAACTTGGATATTATAGATCTTGCATTCCAAATTGGGAACAAGAATTGAAGTGGTGCCGTGAAAATTTTACCGGAGATGGTGCTGTTAATTCTATTAGGAAACTTACTCTTAACCATTTTATTTATCATATTTGGAAAGAACGGAATAGAAGGTTTCATTCTACCAAGTCAAATTCTGAAGATTCAGTCAGCTATTTCATTGTTAATGATGTGAGATTGAAGATTGAATCTGGTAATTTTTCAGATGTGGATTTTGTGTTTGTTAGATCTTTCTTGCGCGAGATGGGGAGTTACCTGCAGTTTGAGGAAGAAGAAGCTTATTGCTTGTAAATGGCAATTCCCAATTCAACCATGAAGTTATGCTCAATATTGATGGTTCTAGACGAGACGAATCCGGGTTTTGTTTGTTATTATGAGAGACAATCTTGGTCAACCTCTTGCTTGCTGCCATTGGAGGTTCAGACCCGATTCGATTCGTCTCTAGAATTACAAGGCGCAGAGCTTGCTATGAAGTGTGTTATATTGAAAAATCGAGAGGAAAATTCAGACAATGGTGACTCTATGGTCTGTTTGCAATCTGTGAAGAACAAAGACCCTAAACCTGGTTGGGCCATCTTGCATCTTTGGTGGAGAATTTGTCAACTTCGTAAATGGTTTCACAGTTCGAAATTGAGCACATTTATAGGAAACAAATCGTGGCGCTAATGATTTGGCAGCTATGCATCCTTCTCAAGCTTTCTTGGAATTAGACGTTAACGAGTTCAAATCCCGAGTTGGAAGCGCATTATTGAGGATGATAGGTCTTTGAAGACTTATTTTAGGGAATAGTTGTTGGGTTTTTGTTTTTCGTTTCTTTCTTTCTTGTTGGTTTGGGTCTCCTTAACCCAGCGTGCTGTTTCAAAAAAAAATAAAAAAAAATAAATAAATAAAAAAGGATTAATCACTAACTAATCATTATACAAAAATAATCAGGAGGGTAATTTTGGTATTAATCTAAATATTTAGATAAGGGGTGACATACATGGTCCCCAAAAAAACCATGGTCCCAAAAAACTAGGGGTGAGCAACGGACGGACGGTTGGATTAGGGGGTCACCCGCAACCAAACCGTCAAAGTTGCGGGATTTGGAAAATTGAACCGTGACCGCCCAATCACCCGCGGATTTCACATCCGCGATCCGCGATAATGCGGACCGGTTGCGGATTAACCACGGATTTATAAGGGGAAAAAAATTTATGTTAGCACAAGGTAGTCCAACTTGTCATCGATAACTTGCCATTGTCAGAGAGCTCATTTGGCTAGAAGTCAGAAGACATGGAACTTGGAAGGATGAATAAACGAACAGGATGTTTTGAAGCCCATCCCATCGACTATTGTTTATGTGTAACAATGAATGAGAAATGAGAATGATTGGGCCTACTAAAACCTCTTATTAACACATACTCAATGGCTTTATTAACTAGGCTTTATCCTTAGTAATTTTATTAAGTTCTCTTATTACCTTGCGGTGCGAGAATCCGCGGATTTGCAAAACCAACCGCACCCAAACCGCTAGAACGTGCGGATTTAAGAATCCCATCCGTGTCCGGCCCATACGTCTTGCGGTTTGGGTCAAATCCGCAATTTTGCGGACGGTTGCGGATGAAATCCGCGGTTCCGGTTTTTTTGCTCAGCCCTACAAAAAACCGTTCCAAATAAAATGCCGTAAGGGTAATTTTAGGCCCAGAATCTTCATTTAAGGCAGTTTTGAAGCCCGCCCAAAACATTCCAAGACCGCGCACACACGCTTTTCTCATCCCGTCCCAAGCACCAGCAGGCAAAGAAAAGGGTTTTATGTTGTTCTTCAGCAAACCAACACATATCCGCCACTGTTTTGAATCTTTCCAGGTACAAAAATCTTCAGCTTCAAATCTTTCAAATTCCATTCTCTCCATACCCAAACTGTAATGGGTTTTCTATATCTCACTTGAAATTATATTTTTGGTGCAGTAATTGTAATTCATCCGAGCTACTACTCCCAGTCAATTTAGATCTTCAATTCAAGGTTTTTTTTCCCCTTCTTTTCTCCACAGTTATTTCATTATTGATAAAGGTTATTGATTGATAACATATTATGATTGTACGAAAGAATATATAAGCTGTATTAAACCCTATGGCCTTGTATCCAATAATCATAACATTATTATTGTGAGGTGTAGATTGACTATTGCTGATTGAAGTGTGTAGTAATTTATGTTGCAATTATTATTAGATTGAAGTTCTAATGTTAATATGACTCGTTAGATGTTAAATTCAGTGACCAATGCTGGGGTCTTTGTCAACTTGTTTTGTACTTCGGAGCCATTGGCTAATGAAAGGATTTAGGTTTGATTTTGAACTATTGAAAGCTAGAAAAATGTGTGTTCGGAAGCTTGTATGTAATTAGATATTGGAGTTTTAGTTTTAGCTTTTCGGTGACTTGATCAAGTGTTTGTTTCTCTTTATTTATGTTTAACTAGCAGGTCTGCATCTGATAATTTTGATTTTTTATGCAGATTTAAGACCCTGCTGCTTTTCACAGTCATCCTTTGGTAAAGTGGGTGTGCGCACTGCCCATCTTCCTCGAACCTCGGTTAGCCAGTTATGGCTGCCACAGACACTTCACCGTTACTGGAGATTTTAGGTACTTTTCTACCTCTTCTTCTGAAATTGTTTGTTGTCTTACTTTGAGCTTACATCATTTTCACTTCTCACCAGCTAGAGAACCAGAAGGATACTCTCTATGGGATGGACCTCCATTTAACAATGGGGAACCACGTGTTAAGCTTGCAAAAGTTCCATGCAGCACATCGAAGTATAGTGAAGATGGATCTAGGCTTATGGTGATTAAACCTGACTCTAAGATTAGCATCTATGATTGTTCCAGCTCCACTGAGATCAGATCTTTCGAGATACCGAATTTTCTAGCAGCCACTTTGTCTCCTCGTGGGACATATCTTCAAACCTTTCAGAAAGTTTCGACGCCACAAGAGAAGAATGTGGTTTTGTGGAATATAGAGACTGGCACTCCAGTTTATCAGCTGTTCCAGAAAAGCATGTCAAAGACTACATGGTAATACAGGAAATCTTACTCTTTTAAATATATCCCGTTCCTTGCTAAGTTTTACTTGCGTGTGATATTGTATTAACGTAACTTAGAATTCATCTTTTTTCTGATCCTCAGGCCCTCAATTCGCTTTTGCTCTGATGAATCTGTTGCGTGTCGGATGGCAACAAATGAGATACAGTTTTTTGATACTGGGGATTTTTCAAAAGGCTTCACTAAGCTTAGGATCCCTGGTGTAGCTGCAATAGAGCTTTCTAAGACTCCAGGTTCTCATGTTGCTGCATTTGTTGCAGAAGCTAAGGTTAGTGAGAAAAATTGATCCCAGAGAGCATTTTAACTTTGTAAACTTGGCACAGTATACTACGTAATAGGATTACAATTCATAGTATGGCGCTTGGAATGTTGTTATTGTTTTTGTTTGTTCGTTGTATTCATTGTATTTTGGAATACAATGATCCTGTAAATGTGCACATAGTGAACCAAACTTTAAATGTTGAGCTGTTTCATCTCTGGCTTATGGAGTTGGATTTTGAGCAATTGACCTCAGTAACTTTGTTGGAAATCAATGAATCAACTTGTGTATTTGTTTGACTAATGTAATGTAGTAGATAACCAAATTATCATTAAGACTCACAAAGAGATTAAGTTATTTCCCAAACAAGATTGGATTAATGATTTCCATTGACCATTGGGAGACTCGGATATGCCTCAAGTTAATTGTGCTCTTCCCAACATCCAAGGTTTTTTTCTCATGCGAAAATTAGTATCCGAATCAAGTTTTCTTGTTGTCCAGGGGATTCCAGCCAGTGTTCAAATTTTTGCTTGTGGGAAGGATGCTCAGGCTCAACCTGTTGCTCGAAAAAGTTTTTTCCGGTGCTCCACTGTGCAATTAATTTGGAATCATGGTTCTACGGGGCTTCTAATTGTAGCACAATCAGATGTTGATGCAACCAACCAGAGTTACTATGGAGAATCAAAGCTGCACTACTTGACAACCGATGGAACTCATGAAGGATCTGTTCCCCTGCGTAAGTTGTTTACTTCTCAAAAATAAATTTGATATTACAGTCTGCGGGGGTACTGATTGTTAGTTATATATTCTGGCAGGTAAAGAAGGTCCTGTTCATGAAGTTCGATGGTCAAGCACCGGTGCAGAGTTTGCTGCTGTTTATGGATGTATCCTGTTGGCCATGAGCTAGATTACATAGACCCTCTAGAGTTAAAGCACTGGCTCACAATAACAGTATATATGGTCCGCATGGAAAGTATGGAGAACATTAAGTAGATAAAACTTTCTCTTACATTTTATGGACAAGCTCATAAGATCATAATCATGGGAAATAGCTATGACATATTAAAATATTGGACTGGTAATCAACGTTACTTTGCTTAAATAATATGCATTTGCAGTGTTTATATGTCTGTTCCGTTTGTTTCCTTGACCATAACAAAAGATATGCCTGCAAAAGCAACGGTCTTTAACAAGAAGTGCCATCCTCTACTTGAACTTGGAGAAGGTCCATACAATACTATCAGATGGAACCCGAAAGGGAGATGTATCCTTCACAAAGATTCTCTCTATCTCTCTCAATTTTTTATATTTATTTTTACTATTTTGATATTCAAGGTTTTGATTCTTCGTATAAATGAACTATTTGTCGTGACCTTAATCTCTGGTTTACAGATTTATGTTTGGCAGGGTTTGGTAACTTACCTGGTGACATGGTATGCGATTCTTATTTCTTTTCTTTCTAAGTTTTCCACTGTGTACAAAGGAATAATATGCTTGATGGAGATGTGAAATTCTCTGCGCTTGACTATATATGCACTAGTAGTCTTGCGGGATTGTACAAAAATAGCTAGTGTAAAAAATAAGTACCTTCTGAAGACAAGTAGAGCATGACTAGACTCGGTATCTAAAATGAAAGGAGACTGAATACGCGTCCCAGTTACTACTGTCTTATATTTGCTTTTGTTTCCAAGAGAATGAAAAGCACAGTGTTTCACAAGGTGGAGTACATTTTTGAACTTGAGATTTTTCCCTTTTCTTGATTCCTTAGGCATTTTGGGACTACAAAGAGAAAAATTGCCTGGATCAACAAGGGCAGAACTATCCGTATCAACCGAATGCCCCAGATGGCCGTTACTTCATGACTGCTACAACAGCTCCAAGATTACAGGTTGACAATGGGTATGTATTCTTTAGATTTGCTGGCTCCTGTTGAGCTCTTGTTTAAGGTTCTGTGATAACTTCATCCTGTAATGTATATGGATTTCACTTGTAGGATTAAAATTTTCCACCCCAATGGATCATTGTTGTTTAAGAAGATGTTTGCCAAGCTTTACCAGGTCAGTGCTACTGATAATACCTCTAATCTAGTTCCCGATATTCAAGTATTCCTCAGCTGTCAATATTTTTATTCTTTTGACAGGCTGATTGGAAGCCAGAAGCCCCAGAAAAATTTGGTGATGTTCCTGAACTAGCCGAAGCAATTGGCTCATTAAAGATAGATGAGAAAAAACAATCAGGTTATATACCTTCATTATTAACCAGTGTGGAACCTGTATTTTCTTTCGCTTCGGTCCCGAAGAAAGTTTATTTATTTTTTCTTCCGGTATTCAGGACCAGGACAAGGGTCAAAGTCTTCTCAAGGCGCTAAGAAAGCAGCTGTTGTTAATCCTGTTGCACCAAAGCCTGCGGCTTATCGACCACCTCATGCCAAGGTTGCAGCTTCTGTTCAGGCCGAGGTGAGCTGCACATTAGACTTGCAATTTTTTGTGTATAGGCTTTCTTCCTGATATGGTTGATTACTGTAATGTGATTTAATGAGTTTTGTGTTCTTCTTGTGCAGCTGTTTGGGGGAGGAAGTTCGACAGAGTAAGCACACTAATTGTTTGTTAATCTATTTATTTGTATACACCATAGTTTCTCAGTTGATCTTGATTGCTCTCGTTAACATCTTCTCTGTATGTTAAATTGTTTCAGAGAAATGAGCAAGAATGCATTGAGAAACAAACTGAAAAGGGAGAAACAAAGAGCCAAAAAGGCTGCAGAGGGAGGTGCTTAATCTTGGAGGCGCTAAAACGGCAACCTTATGGTTTTCTAAGGTTCTTCTCCCATTTAGAATTTCTGACGACATTGTACAAGCCTTTGAGTAGGGAAACGTTCGGGTTTATCGCCAATTTTTCAACCCATACTGTATTTTTGTGTACCATTTCCATTTAGAAATTTATCGCGCGATGATTAGATAATATTTTGTGGACCTTTTGGCTGTTAATCAACTACAGGTTGGTCTGTAGATTCGATAATTTTTTATAGTTAAAGAAAAGAGAGCAAGAGGTTCCATATGTGGGCACATTTTGATGGGGCGAGTCGTGTTTAACAATCTTAGATAGAGTTATACTACCTCCGTTTCAGGAAAAATGATACTTTCACTTTTTCATTTTTGCTAAAAATAGGCAAATTGAAAACCTTGCACTTTTAGGGGCGACCCCGAAAGAATTAGGGGCGACTTTTTTATTCCCAACCCATATACACCGTTAAGGGATGTCCAAAAACGCGAGAATACGTTAATGCCCTTACACAATCTAAGCTATTTTGTTCCCGATTATAACAACGAAATCTAAGCTTAGTAACTATGTTATACTACCGATTATTATCGATTTTGTGCCAAACTCGCATCCGCTTCTATGACAATCTAAGGGAAATAACCTCACGAGACTACCGATTATAGTAGCTCATAAATTCCCAAAATTGGTGATTTCGCCAAGAAAGAAATTTGGGGCAACCGTATAATCTAAGCCTTATTAACTACCGATTATTCTAGTTCCCAAATTCGAAAAAAATGACATTTCGCAAAAACTAAATTTGGGGCAACCGTATAATCTGTAGGTTATTAGCTACCGATTATACTCCAACTACTCCGCAAAATTTTTATGAAAATCGGAAGTTTTAATTGTTGATCCGACTACCGATTATACTCCAACGGCTAGTTCGTTCAAAATAAACTAGCCGTGCTCGAAAACCAAACACAATCGGTAGATAATACATATTGACAAACCTCCGATTATGTTGAAGTAACCGTTTTTTTTAAAAAAAACTAGCCGTTGGGTACTTTTTTGCTATAAATAGAGACCTATCTCTACCAAACTTATTCACCCATCACTTTCAATCTTCCTAAATCAGTCACCCATCACTTTAGAACACTAAAAATGGCTCCAACTCCGTTCAATCATCTAGAAGATGTTGCTATTGTCGAGCACACACCACTCTCACAAAGCACTCCGTTGAGGAAGCGCAATGGGTGACCGAACGAAGACCCAACAAGAGGGCCTTACTTTGGGGATGATCAAAACACCAATGCTTGGTGGAAACGGGTGTTTAAGGTTTTAAAGCACTAAGCGGAAATCGTTATAGGAGGACGCTCCCGCAAATAAGGGAAAGGTACGCATATTTATACAATGAATGCGTATCAGCCGAGAAACGAATTGAAAGCTCGTAAGGACGCTATGCCAAACGAACCTCGAATGAGTAGAGTAAGTTTGTGAATCAATAGGCCTCTTATCAAAAATTCTTTATTTGGTTATGATTATTCAACAACGCCGACTTATTTTAAAAATTGTTTTCCCAAAGATACTTTGGGTCGGAGCCAATACGAATTAAGGTACGGTCATGAGTTTCGCACGAGGACTCTACACTCTCTTGGAGGAAGTTGAATGGCAATTCTCCCTATATAATTAAACTCGTAGAGAATCCCTAGGGCGATGTATTGAACAATTTTATGTGTTTTACTTCTATTTTATTTCAACTACATGTATGTTTTTTCGATTCAATAAAATGAGTGACTTCAAATACGGTTCAATTTTAGTCAGTGTGGAAATAAGGATTTTAGAAAAAACTCATTTAGGGGCAACCTATAATCGGTAGGTTTTGGAACCTATCTTCCGTACGATTATGGCTACATCCAAATCACGAACCACATGGTTAGGCCTGGCCTTGTACCCTCTTAACCTATGGATTCTGGCAAGGGTTCGATCTGGGGCTCCTTACAATCGATAGTTTATTAAGTTGAGTAGACTACCGATTATGGTAGATTTCAAATTTCCTACAATGAATGATTTTACAAAAACTCATTTTGGGGCAACCTATAATCTGGAGGTTGGGTAACCTACTTGGCTTCCGATTATGGCTAAATCCAAATCACGAACCACATGGTTATGGTCGGCTCCGCACCCCTCAAAACCTAGGGAATTTGGCCAATGCTCAATTTGGGGCTTCCAATAATCGGTAGGTTATAAGTAACCATTTCTTCCGATTTTGGGCTACTCAACAATCGGTAGCTAAGTACTTGGTATTACCTACCGATTAATAACCGTTTGACAGATAAAACCAAAGTCGACCTAAATTCAAATTCATTTCATTTTCTTTTCAACTTCAACTTCAACTCCTCTTCTCCTATTTCCTTCCGATTGCAGAGGAAAACTCTCCCCCTCTCCTCGCTATACATCGTTCATCGTCGAATCGAATCATCGTCGATTATTTTCTATAAAGATGAAAGAAACGGAACGTAAGAAAGCTCGAACCAAAAACGTAGTGCGCGGTGAGGATCCGAATATTGGATTGCATGCCCGTAATAAAGAGGTTTTAACTCACGAACCCGAAGAACACGGAGACGATGAAGTAGGCGATACGATAGCCAAACTCTCGTGCAACTTCAGATGGCGCCGATTAGGTAAGATTCTACCATTAATTTGGTTTATATTGCTTCAATTGGACGAATCCATGTTTATTTTTTTAGGGTTTTCGGTTATTACCCGAACCGGTAGGTTAGGTATTGTTATAAACTTCCGATTGTGGTCGAACTCTTCATTTCACGAGAAAATTTGTCATATTCGGGTGTTAAAAATTTTGGTATCCTACCGATTATATAACGTTTTTCATTACTGAGGCCTAATTCAATCATAATCGGAAGCTAATTGTGATTTATCCTTCCGAATAAACTAGGGAAGAACAAGTATTAGAGACGCAATAATCGGGTGAAATATTCTGTAATATCTTTTCGATTGTTTAGGCTAGCAACTTGATTTGTTTCTGGATACAAAGAGACGAATATTCGGTAGACATTAGTTTTGTTAGGCTTCCGATTGTGTGGAATTCGGAGGGTTATGTTGAACTTTAGGTTCCGATTATTGTGTGTAGATAAACATATTCGAACACCAAAAAGTTTATTTTGTTTCCGATTATACGTATTCGGTAGCTTTAGGTTAACTGATACTTACGATTGTGAATAATCGGAGGCAATTTGTTAAATCAACCAACCGAATATTTAGTTTCATAACCTGTTGTACTTTTTGTTGTTGTTTAGGGATAGGCGAGGTAAAAAAAACATCCAAGATTCAATTGTCTCGGCTAGTGCAAGGAAGGATAGGCGTCGAACTCGACACTAGTGCAAGGAGAGCTAGGATCGCTAACGCCGCTTCAAGTGGTCAAGTTGGAACTCAACAAGCAAGCCAAGAAGCTGTTCAACCTAGTGCCTCTCAATCGAACCTGGTTCAATCGTGTGTTCAACCAAGTGCCTCTCAATCACAACCAATCCAAGAAGGTGTTCAACCAAGTGCCTCTCAATCACAACCAATCCAAGAAGGTGTTCAACCAAGTGCTTCTCTATCACAACCAATCCAAGAAGCTGTTCAACCAAGTGCTCCACCATCACAACCAGAAATTGAACAAGCAGAAGAAGTAGGACAAGCCGAAAAGAAAAATCCTCCTCGAAAGAAAGCGAAACACCTTGTCAGAGATGAACTGAAGGTGAAGGATATTCCGTAAGGTGTAATCCTTGGGCTGCGGAGGATGGAGGACAATTGTTATTTGGATACAAAGAATCCCGGGCCGTAGAAATATATGAAACTCGAGGTAATGATCGTATCCATTTTATTAACTTATTATGTTTTTCTCCGTAATACTTTTAAGGGTTGTAGTTTTAGGTTATTCTAATTTTATTTTTTAACTTGTCATGTGTTTAATAGTATCATTCCGATGCGGTTCGTTTACTCAAAGCGACCGCCGCACCAACAAAAATGCTAGATTGGCCTTTGGAGGGTGAATGTGAAAGGTTCAAGACCATTATTGCGAATTCGGGGTTGGCCAATGCTTTGCGGAGAACTCAATGTTGGAACATGATCGGGTGGCTATATCGGCGCTTGTGGAGAGACTTTATCCTGAGACCGACACCTTCCATATGCCGTTTGGGGAGATGACGATAACCCCAGATGATGTTGAGCAGATTCTTAAACTCCCCGTCCATGGCAAGGGTGTTAGGGCCGAGTTCACTAAGCAGTTGGAATGGAGGAATCTTTATGATCGACTAAGAGGTGTTTGGGTTGGGATGAAGAAACATCAACAACCGAGTTCAAAAGATGCATGAAGTATAGAACTAGACAGTTCAACATGGGTACTCCCGATGGATATGTTCAAGGGCACCAAGAAAAAGAAGAGAAAGGAACTTTAACGGACGAGCAAGTCAACCACGCGGCCACCGCATATCTCCTATGTGTATTGGGATGTGTCATTTTCCCCAATACCCGTGGAAATCGGGTCGACGCCAACCTTTTACAACTTCTGGATCCTCTCGATAAAGTGCATGAGTACTCTTGGGGCACGGCATGCCATGCGTGGTTGATGGAAGAGTTGAGAAAGGCGTCGAGGGTTGGAATTAGCCAAGTGGCCGGGAACGTGAGTCTCACACAGTATTGTTTATTAACTCCACATACTTGGTTGTTTTTTTATTTTTTTTATACTATTGAAGAATCAATTTCCTAATACTTGCAAAAATGACATTATAGACTTGGATCTACGTCCACTTCCCTATCTTGGAATTGGCCATTGAAAACCCTAATGCGTGGGAGAAAGGTGACCCTATAGGAAGAAAGTACGTCTTCGATGACAACCATTCTAGGACGAAGGAGCATCGCTTGATTCGTTTGAGGGAGATTTTGGACTCACTTAAAGCCCAAGACGTATGCTTTGATCCATACAAGGAAGACCGAGCTACTGGACATATCGCGGGTCTGGTCCGATTTGGCACTTTATTTTGGACCGTTGTGGCACCCCACGGGATATGTGATGTACAATGCCTCAAGGGTGATGCGACAACACGGTTTTGTACAAGGTATACCAAAGGAGGAAATCCATGGCAATTTCACTTTGGTTCTCGGAGCAATGCAAGTCTGATAAAGATTCTATCACGGTGGTTCACAAGGGTTCACCATCCCGTCAATTCCATTGGGATAGAAGGGCGCATTACTTGATCAACCAAGGAAGGGCAGCCAACCAAGGTTTTGAAAATGCTCCCAACTACATGGATTGGTACCGCAATGTTTCTCATGTTCGTGTAATCCGTGATCTTAAAGCAAAGCCGACTTCGTACAAGAGTATCCTCAAAGAGAAGCCTCGCGGGTTTTGATAGATTGGTACGTATTGTTTTGTTAATTTAGTTTAATATTATGGGTCAAAATAGAGTAATAACCGTTTGATGGTATGCTATGTTTTAAAACAGATGAACACGTGTTCAAGCGTTTGTCGAAAATGGTGCAATCGATTGTATAAAGGCCGGAAAGCCTGTTTCAATTGAGAAGATAAAAGACCACAAACAGATGATTGACAACGTTGACAATGAGGAGTATGCATCTCGGTTCGGGAAAAATTGCAAAAAAAACCTCGCAACCAAGGTGAACAAAGAACTCGGGCTTCATCAAGCACTCAAGTTGATGAAACCCATGATGATGCCGGGTCCAAGTCGTAGACCTAATAAAAATCGCAAAGTCAAAGCAAATAGGAACAAGTGAACTCTCGGTGTTGTAAACTCTCGATGTTTTTCGTTAACTTTATGGATAACTTTGTTTATGTTGGTTATGTCGGATTATGTCGTTTTCAAAGATTGTGTCGGAATATTAGTTGTTTCGTTATGTTTATGGATTAAGAACAGTTATTTTACACATTTTATGCATTTAACGATGACTCGCAAGCGAATCACATGAAGAGACATGAAAGTGTTGAATTTTGGAACACAATCGGAAGATAGGTTTATATATTAACCTACCGATTCTGGGGATGTTCCAATTTTTAGTCGAAATGGTAGGTTTATACGTTATTAACCTACCGATTCTGGGGATTGTGCAAAATATTTGGTCAGAATCGGAGGATTGCTAATATACTTTTCTCTCCGATTATCATGTGTAAAGAAAACCTGTCTTCTGTATCCAAACAACACCACAATCGGAAGGTAAATGTGCACCTTCACTTCCGAATACCAATAATCGGTAGGTTTATTTGTAATGTTCCCTCCGACTGTTATATGTAAAAAAAATTTGTTCTCTGTAACCAAACAACACCATAATCGGAAAGAAATTTAGCGCATTGACTTCCGAATATTTGTAATCGGAGGTTTGTGGTTTCGTTAATGTCCGATTATTATACTAAAAAACAACTATGGTTTCTGTAACCAAACAACACCATAATCGGAGGGTCTGTTAATATATTGAACTCCCGATTATGGCTGCATCCAAATCACGAACCACATGGTTATGCCTGGCTCTGTACACTCCAAACCTATGGAATTTGGCAAGGGTTCGATCTGGGGCTCCTTATAATCGGTAGGTTTTTAAGTTGTTAACTCTACCGATTATGGTAGATTTCAAAATTCATCACATGAATGATTTTAGAAAAAACTCATTTTGGGGCGACCCATAATCGGATGGTTTGGTAATATATTTAACTTCCGATTAACGCTGCATCCAAATCCCGAACCACATGGTTATGCCTGGCCCTGTACACTCGAAACCTATGGAATTTGGCAAGGGTTCGATCTGGGGCTCGTTATAATCGGTGGGTTATATAATTATATACCCTACCGATTATGGTAGATTTCAAAATTCATTACGTGAAGGATTTTAGAAAAAACTAAATTTGGGGCAACTTATAATCGGTAGTTTATGTAACATATTAGGCTTCCGATTATGGCTAGATCCACAGCTCAAGCAAAGTGGTTATGGTTCGCTCTGCACCCCTCAAAACCTATGGAATTTGGCCAAGGCTGAATATGGGGCAACTTATAATCGGTAGTCTTACAAGTTGGATAAGCTACCGATTATAAAAGGGATTATTGGCCGAAGTATCTACACAACAATCGGTAGGTATATTTTAATTTAACCTACCGATTCACATATAACCTACCGATTATGGAGTTGGCTACCGATTATATAAGGGCATATTGGCCATTTCGAAAAATCGAAGATAAGGGGTAGCTTAGATTTACGTTTGGGTGACCTTTTTTGTCTTTTAGTGTCGCCCCTAATTCTTTCGGGGTCGCCCCTAAAAGTGCCAGGATTGAAAAAGTGAAAATATCACTTTTCCTGAAATAGAGGGAGTATATAAATTGATTTTTGTGGTATATAAGGGAATTGGGGAAAGTGGGATGGAAAATAGGTAAAATTTTGTTAAAATACGGACCAAATTCGTCTAAACATTTCTATATTTTATTTTATTTATTTATTTTTTCCTTTTTTTCTTTTTTTTAATTCTTTTGGAAGAAACATGATTATTGTTTCCCCAAAGATATTAAGGTAACCCATTATGAGCCCACAATTTTCGTTTCTTTTTCCCGAGAACCATCACGTAGGGCTGAGCAAAAAAACCGGAACCGCGGATTTCATCCGCAACCGTCCGCAAAATTGCGGATTTGACCCAAACCGCAAGACGTATGGGCCGGACACGGATGGGATTCTTAAATCCGCACATTTTAGCGGTTTGGGTGCGGTTGGTTTTGCAAATCCGCGGATTCACCCGCACCGCAAGGTAATAAGAGAACTTAATAAAATTACTAAGGATAAAGCCTAGTTAATAAAGCCCGCCGAGTATGTGTTAATAAGAGGTTTTAGGCCGGCCCAATTCTCATTTCTCATTCATTGTTACACATAAACAATAGTCTGATGGGATGGGCTTCAAAACATCCTGTTCGTTTATTCATCCTTCCAAGTTCCATGTCTTCTGACTTCTAGCCAAATGAGCTCTCTGACAACGGCAAGTTATCGATGACAAGTTGGACTACCTTGTGCTAACATAATTTTTTTTCCCCTTATAAATCCGCGGTTAATCCGCAACCGGTCCGCATTATCCGCGGATGTGAAATCCGCGGGTGATTGGGCCGGTCACGGTTCAATTTTCCAAATCCGCAACTTTGACGGTTTGGTTGCGGGTGACCCCTAATCCGCAACCGTCCGTCCGTTGCTCACCCCTACCATCACGTAATGTAAGTGTTTCATTTAATTTTGGGCCTTGTTGTCAATGTGTCCAAGAAATTTGGCTAGGCTAGGTATGGATGTAAAACATGAGTGTAGTTTGGGATCGTGAGTTCTGGATTTTCAAGATGGGTTTTTGGCAAAATGAAGGAGATTATAAAGAGGAGGGTGAGAGAGATTGGGAGACTCTAACTTGAAGGAAATTAAAGGCAGGAATTTTCCTTTGTATATGTTCCTAAGAGGAATCGAGCTTGTGACCTCAAGCCTTAAAATAGGAAATGAGTTTTTAATTCCCACAAGTCGCATGCCCTTTCATGTTATGCATGCTACACTTTTTTGTCTACTAACACCCATATGCGAATAAAATCTTCTTTTCCTACCTCTATATGAACATAATACAAATTTCCTCCCAAAACTTTCAGAGAAAGTGTGTCGAATTCAAGACCACTATGATGATAGCGATAATGAGATTTGACAATAACTTATTTAAAGAAAAAATGAAGTGTCGTTTTTGTCGGCCCCAGTCTTTATATTTTTACCCCGCAGTTTGTGCAAATGGAGGCCTTTATTGGATGAAATGGTGGGAAATAAGATTGTGGCTTTCGACTTAGAAACTGACGAGTCTAGATTGATGGTGTATTTGTGACTAGTGCGTTAATATTAGAATTTTTGAAGAAGGAATGGTCTGGGTTGCTGCTGCTGGTTAGTCTCTGGCGTATTGTTAGGGTGGTGGAGAGTGTTTTTGAGCTTAGTAATCAGGCCATGGAGGCTAAAATTGTAGCAATACAACGTCAATTTGAGGCGCTTCAAAACAGGAACCAGCTACTTCCAGCTGTAACGGCATAGCTGAAAAACAGCGGAGCCGAAAATAAAAATTTGTAAATTATTATTGTTTGACGATCGATAATTGTAAATCAATTATGAATAATTTTCTATTCATTTTTTGTTGTTGTTCTTGCCGATACCATCGATTGTTTTATCAAGTTGGACTTTCAAAGAGTGATTTCGAAGACACTGATGTTTCATTTGAAAGATCGGATGAAGTTGGTGGGGTTTTGTTTGTGGGGTGTACTATCTCATTCACTATTAGAAAGGCTGTTAGTTTGCAACTTGACCGTAAAAGTATACAAAAAACATGGCAATGCTTGCAGTTTACTTGTCTTTGACCAACGGATACCACGTTAAGTATAAAATCATGTTTATAGGTATGCCCACGGATAACTTCTCAAGGTTTATTGATCTAGTTCATTAATTACTTATTTATGGAACATCAATTCCATGTGTTAACGGTTTTTGATGTAATACCTTATAAACAGGTCCAGAATCTTGTAAATAGAGAAAGAGACAGAAAATTGGGAGAAGAAGAGAGAGAATTTCTTATTGATGTGTGTATGTACAGACATTAGAGCCTCTATTTATAGGGCTAGACACAAGGGCATCCCAGTAATAAACGGGATTTGCCCTAGATATTCTTAACATAATTACACGTTTATAACACTCCCCCTGATGACATTGTGTCTAATCTATTTACGTTGTTAAAACCTTGTCAGGAAATTCCAAATGGACAAAACCTGATCGAAGGGAAAAGAGTACAATTGAGAAAACTTAGAAAAGATTTGGACACGCAAATGTTGCCTCATTAAAACCTTGACAAGGAAAACCCAATGGGAAAAACCTTGATGAAGGAAAAAGAGTACAACGTGATAGTCCAGTAAAATACCTCCTAATTTGATACTCCCCCGATAAGTACTTTAGTTAAATCTTGGTTTGCATATCTTCGAGTCGAGCCAATTTCGGTAAACGAATTTCTTGAATGCTGGAGATAGCAATGCTTTCGTGAGAAATTTCCAAGTTGATGAAGTCTTCTTTTGTGTTAGTCTTCAAATGGTAGTGTTCTCAAGTCTTCACGCTTCTTTAAGTACATTGAGGACTTGCTTCTTGGATTCCTAGCTTCTCGTAGATGATTTGCAAAAGTAGTTGATGTAGTTTCTTCAACAAAGTTCCAATATGTAATTATAGTACCATAGGTGAGTAAATTTTATGATCATACCATATATGGATTAGGATAATATCCAAATTCCTAAGGGTTCTTATGTTGATGTGGTCTAACAAAACAGAATGACCTAGTTAATGGTGGGAATCCACCAAATAACCAAAATTATACAACTCCCCCTTGGATGACCACCATGTTGAATAAATTGCCTCACAAAAACCTTGCCAATAAAAGCCAGTGGGAAAAAATTTGGACGAAGGAAAAAGAGCACAAATATCAACATTTTTGAAAGAAAATCAAACGTAAACGAGATGTTGCCTCATTAAAACCTTGTCAGCAAAAACCACGTGGGACAAAACCTGAAACGAAGGAAAAAGAGTACAACTTTTGACGATTTATGGATGCTAACTCAACTATATGAGTATTACTAAAACGAGCATCAAAATCACAACTCTAGTCTACCTCAAAGACGAGTTTAAGCTAGCATAATTCTAACTACAGATTTAAGAAAGAAAAGTAATAGAATTTACTGTTTGCCAAAGCGTGGATTTTTAGTGTTTTTAAGGACTCCTCAAGAGACCTATAACGTTCAAATCATCAACTAATTAATCTGGATTTTTGGTTTTGTACCAAATTTCTTAAAAACACATAAAGGATTGTTAACTTCACATAATCAAGTCAAGTGACTACCAGAATATAATTTGAATCCTACAAGAATTAAAAATTTGAATATGTTCTCCGACCACATACGAGTCCTTCAAGGACTACCACGCTAAATGTGTCTTATAAGAAGAACAATTGTTGAACCAATCCTAGGTCCTGATCAAAAAGAAAACCCTCAAATCATTTTCACAACGAATGTATTTCTCGTATAACGCATTACGACTACACCAACCTGTAAGTAATGGCTTGGCAATTTTAAGGTGTTAAGTCTTGGATCCAAATTGCCTTAATCGAGAAATTATAATAATCCAATCTAATATGGATTACATGCCAACCAATCACATATGTCGATATCCCTCTGCAGGTCCTGGGTTCACAACCACCATCATTTATTATTTCAAAAGCTAATATAAACGAACATTCGACAATTTATAGCTTACTATGATCCCACATAATTCCCAAATGTATGCATACTTTGACAAATTCAAAATTTACTGGTACCAGTGCCCATGGGCGTTATAATCTCCTTTTATTCAAATGAGGGGATATGAATTTTGAGAATGTGAATCGTATTATCATGGATTCTGTTGGAGCATATTTGTAGCCTATATAGAAATGCTACATGCTTGCTGATGTGATTGGATTTGCCTTTTCAAACGGCATAAGCTTATTGGAAAGCTAAATGAGATTCTTTCACGCCTATTTAATGGCAGCCTTTTTCGATTTGAACATGATGGGAGAGGAGTGATATAACCTTTAAGTTAATTAATGCCAACCTTTAATAGCATAGAGTCTCCCCACGATTATGGCGGAAATTGTCATCGATATACGAAAAAATTTCGTTAAGTATTATCCGATTAATTCAAGACATATACTTGTAATAACATCTGGATTGTAACAATACCAAGGTTGGATCGTATATAATGACTTTAAAAGCCATAAAAAAATTGTCCTAAAAAATTGTAGTCTACTACTTAACATACAATATAACATCAACCATAGATTTTAATGGTTATCGAAAAATATGCAAATAAAATCTCCAATAATTTTGTGACCTATAGGGCCGATGAGATAATTATTGAGAATAAATTTATGGACACATTCTATGTCAAAGAAAACTATATCAAGATCGATATAGTCACACTAGGACTAATTATATGGCCTAACAAGCCGGGTGCGCACCCATTGATCTTTTATGTCCTACCGTATCTCAACATCAGTTTGAACAATCGTAATTTAGGAGATTAATATTAGGAAGAAGGAAAATTTTCTCAATATCCATTAGGAATGCAGCAATTGGTGTTTGCAATTGTGAATACGTAGTAACCAATCTCATCCTTTAAGGATCCATAGAAAAATCTAATTCCAGTTGGTTTAAATGATTCTTTTGAGAAGAATAAAGAAATCATTATCGTATTATTTGTAGAGAAAAATCTACTTTTTGGTTGATGCAGATTTCTTTGAGGGAATAGAAATCAATAATTAATATTGGCTAAAAGTCTTTAGAATGCCAATTTTTACATCTCATTGTGGAAAATTCATGGTACAATTAATAAAATTGTATCGACAAATAATAATAAAAACAATATTGTCGTTTTCAGTATCGCATAGTCAACTTTGTAGCTGACGATGGTTTCTTGCAAATAAAATAAATAGAAACCATAAATCACATGATCTTTGTCTAATGGACAAAAGATACCAAATTCAATTGGCCGTAGGTTTTTCAACCATGCACGTGATTAGTTACCGTAAAGGTAATTAACTTGCGATATCACCAATTTCACAAAAGAAATAGAGATTGTAAACCATCTTTTGATGGATTTTTTTTTTCTTTCTCTGTATGAAAAGGTTAGAGAAGAAAGGTGATGCGTGTCGTAACCACAACAAATTAATCAAGATATTTCCCACTAATTAACAAGTAATATAATGGAAGTCAAGTTCGTTCCCACGAGGAGCAAGAGATTCTAGTTGTAAAAATTGTCACGAAAAGGGGGGTGTAAAGCAAAAGAAAGTAAAGAAAGCAATTAAAAGTTAAAGTTGAAATCAATAAGAGAGACAAGATCAAGGAATCCTTCTTCGTTACGAAACAATGAATCAAGTTATGTTCTTTTCTACTTGTTATTAGTCACAGATTATCACCAACCGTAGGATAGCAGTCCGCTTAGCTAGCCCCAAAATCCCTTATTTCACCGAGTAACAAGTCCGCTTAGTTATCGATTCTATTCAAAAGAACCACCTTGAGGTTCGCTTACAAGATGTAATTCCTGAATGCATTAAGATCTATGAATTTAGGTTTAGTACTAGTAGTTAAACCTCGGTTCGCTTGGTCCACTTTCTAGCGTTGTTTTTACACACAATCGCTCCACGGAATCCCTCCACAAGGTCTCGTGTTTTCTACTTGTGTAAAGTGTCGAGAACGATTACATATTCCCTAACTTATACTAGAATTAGATTAAACTAACAAATCAATTTAGCGTGCACTCTAAACAATCTATCAATCAATCATGAATGAATAAACATTCCTATTAGTAAAAACAAACGATAATCATGTGAAAAATCTCAAGATAGAATTGAAACAAAACTCAAATCATGTATTAAGAACTAGGAATTCATCCTCAATCAATAATAAAATTAGCTACTCATGTTTTTGAAATTCACACAAATAATAATTAAAAGAAGAATTTTCAAGTTCACACAAATAATTAAGAAGAAGAATTGAAAGCAAAAACACAAGTGTTGTGTGTAGAGAGGTGTGTAAAAAGATGTAGAAAACTTCTCTATTTATAGGCTTCAATATTCTCCAAATCTTCCAAGGAATATAACCCTTTTCCTTTAGCAATTCAATTTCCAAGTCCAAGCCTTTCTCAAATCTTCCATCTTCTCTTTCCAAATTTTAGCCAAATTCTCCATCCAACTCCTAGTCCAAGTCTTCACACCCATGAGAGAAGTTCATAGAAAATTCCGAATTTTTGGCTCGCCGGAAAACTGGTATTATGGCCGAATTCGACCGGAATAGTCGTCGCCGTCCACCTCGAAAATTTCTCCGTCAATGGTATATTCGACGAATATTCCATCGATCCACCGTTATGACTAACGGTCAAAAGGGTCAACCGTTAGTCAACCGTTAGTCAATCAGGTCAAACTAGATGGTGAGTCACTTCGAGTCGGTCTTGCACGCTTACTCGTCTTACTCTACTCTTTGGATCGGCCGGATCGGCCATCGGATCGCTGAGTCAACTCGCCTAATAGAAAATCCGACGTAGTTCCATTTGTTTATGGGTGTTTTCCTAACGAATTCGGGCCTCAATTTTTGGTCTTCTCCCGTTAAGAACCTAGCATACATCTATTGCAGCTTCAATACAAAGATTTCATTCACAATTGTTGCCTCGAGACCACTTCTTTATTCACTCCTGCTCTCGTGTTCTTGAGTTGGGCTGTAGCACCAACACAAAACACTAGTCTCAAGCTCTATTTCCTCTTCACGACAATTAGCGGTAATCCCGCTATTTCATAATCTCAATACCACCACAAAACCCTTTTCTGATTTCTTGCACTTCGTCATCTCGTCACTTTCAAATCGAACCCAATCTTCTGTTGCTTCTAAATTTTATCACATCTGCCTCCATCCGAAACTCAGCACCAACAAACCCCTCTTCAATCTCAACTCGAGCTACAAGCACCACAGGTAAATTCCATTGTAATTTCATCCAAACCCATCTTCCTAGCTCAGAACAACAACAACCCTCATTCTCTCCAAATCATTTACACAATTTCAACCATGTGGCCTTCTACATAGCAAATGACTTCTCATAAAACAAAGATAGTGACACCATTCCATCTCTCTGCTCTAACCATCTCAAGCACCAGCAGCTTCTTTAGCTCATCTGAATCCTTAATCAAATCCTCATACCCATCAATTCTTCTCAGACCTCAGAGTAACCATCTTACCGAATCTCTATTTCTCCCTAAATCTCTCAGAATATCACCAGAAGCTTCAATTCCTCCTTCCCGTGAGAATCATCAGTACCCATTCAATCAATATCATCATTTTACCACCAGCAACTCTTGATTTCAATAACCCAATCCTCAATTTCTCTGATTCATGCCAATAAACCCATCTCGATTCAATCTTCTCCTCTCTTGATTCAACAACAACAAATGGTCAAACCCATGTTCTTCTTTGCATAAACAAACTTCGATCCCTAATTTCAATCATCTTGGATTCTATTTCTGTTCTTCGTTCAACTGATTTTACAGAGTTGCTTGATCTGCTTTCTCTCGGTTTAACCAGCAGCAATGGCTGCTCTCTCTTTTCTTTCTCCATTTCAGTTTCAGAAAGAAATACTCGATTTTAGGGTTGGAATGGGAAGGATGGTTACACCCCAAGGACAGTGACCACCCCAATTGGGTGCTCATAATAGGATGTCACTTCGATAAGGGCTAGCCGAGATGGCAGCCCCTTAACCTTGATTAGTCTGTCTTTAAAACTTCCCAAAAGGGTTACCCCTTAACATTAACTGAGCTCCATATATCGATCGCCTGTAAAATGACCTTTTTGCCCTTTTGGCTCAAATTGGGTGATTTCTTCTTCTTTTCCTCCGTGCGACTCCAAAGTAGCTACAAAACTCAAAACAAGCGTAAAATACATAATTTACAAGAAAAATAGCAAAGAAAGCATAAACAATAGATAGTAAATAGGATGTATTCTACACCCTATCAAAAGGAAATCGAACTTTTTGACAAAGTTGATCACCCAAGTCCCATAAATATAGACTATGTCTTTTAGGACTAATCAATGAATTTTAATTACACCCAAGAGGATAAGAACTTCTAAAATAGCCCGTGGGTTGCGAAGTTATATAAAATCCATAAGATGGAGTAAAGGATGATGTATAATACACCGGTAAAAAGAACCTCCTCTTATATTGATGGATGAAATACGGATGAAAGCATTCATCCTCTGATCCACTACTCACCGAGTCATTGATATTAAAAGAAAAAGATTGGCATCATTAATAACTAGCTTTAAAAAAATGACCAAAAGGATCAAACAAACCAAAAAAAAAAAAAACGAACAGCAGGGTACTGTTCACAAAGTTGTTTCTTTCATGCTCGTGCACAAACTCCAGTCAGTAGTTTCATATGGTATGGCACCGGCAATCCTATGACAAACACCATAAAAAATTTATTAGAAAATAAATTCCAAAGAAAAAAAAAATTTAACTAAGAGAGAAGGTTAGATATGGATGTGAATATCTTCTCCGTTTTCATGGGTAAGTTGGATGCGTCAGTTGGTAGAACAACGTGCCTGATAACGTCTTGTAAATAAAGAAAGAGACAGAAAATTGGGAGAAGAAGAGAGAGAATTTCTTATTGATGTGTGTAACAGACAGACATTAGAGCCTCTATTTATAGGGCTAGACACAAGGGCATCCCAGTAATAAATGGGATTTTCCCTAGATATTCTTAACATAATTACACGTTTATAACACAGAATACATATATATAATAAAAATAAAATTATCACAAGGTACAAAATTGGGTAACACGTATCTGTTAGGCATTGCAACAGTATCTTACATATTTGTGTTCAGTTGACAACCGTCGGAGTTCTCTAATGGCATCATGTTTATAGGTATGGCATGCCCTTTCATGTTATGTTATGTTCTCTAACTTGAAGGAAATAAAAGGCAGGAATTTTCCTTTGTATATGTTCCTAAGAGGAATTGAGCTTGTGACCTCAATCCTAAAATAGGAAATGAGTTTTTAATTCCCACAAGTCGCATGCCCTTTCATGTTATGCATGCTACACTTTTTTGTCTACTAACACCCATATGCGAATAAAATCTTCTTTTCCTACCTCTATATGAACATAATACAAATTTCCTCCCAAAACTTTCAGAGAAAGTGTGTAGAATTCAAGACCACTATGATGATGGCGATAATGGGATCAATCTAGACTCGTCAGTTGCTAAGTCGAAAGCCACAATCTTATTTCCCACCATTTCATCCAATAAAGGCCTCCATTTGCACAAACTCCGGGGTAAAAATATAAAGAGTATCCAATTCTGCATGTAACCTAATGATTACATGATACCTTTATCAAGTTAACTACGTGCAAGTCATATCGGTTGCACATTGTCATGTTATCAACAAGTCCTCTTCTCTGTACCCGCAACACAAATAACTTACTTAGTTGGGCCTTAAATAGGAGTATCATATATAATGGCCCAGTAATGTGTTTAAGAAAAACTATTTCTATAAACATTCATCCATTTACTCAAGTGTACACAAAAAATTTGAGAAAAAACCCTCTTTGTTTCCCCCCCCTTCTCAAAACCCTAAGAGAAAACCTATCGTCTTCTTTATCCTTTGCTCAGATCTATTCCCTGAAAGATTAGATCTGAGCAAAGACTATTTATTTTTAATTTTGTTTTGTATAGTTGATCTTATTTTGGAGTTGGTTTATCTTTTTGAATAATTTTCTTCGCTATTAGGGCGATTCTTTTCTTCGCTAGCAGTGCGATTTTATCAACACTTTTATAGTGTTTCTTTCTATAAATTTGTTTGTGATTCGTTTTTTCTTATATAAGTACATCATCGGTTTGACGGAGGCAAGATCAAGTACTTCTTCAACGGAATAATGAGATCTAGAGTTTCCGGTCTTCTCGCTAAACATAAGTTTTTGGGAAAATCACTTCTTTCTAATAGGAGTATCTCTTTTCCAAGGAAAAAATCAATCAACATGGTCGAATTGTGATTTCGAGTACCATTCCTTCTTCAATCTCTCTGTACAAGATTTGGGTGCTAACGTTGTAGACGCTCTTTCTCTTCGCGATTTATTTACGTTTTGCATCTTTCGTTGTATTTGTTTCATGTTTATAAAGTACTGTATTTATTTTTCTTGGAAACCATCATGTAAACATTTTTTAATGGAATGAGATACTAATGGTTGATTACCAAAGTTTAAAAAGAAAAAGAAAAAGTGTACACTAAATATGGATATAAATAAGAGCTCAATAAATGTTCAAAACCATCATGTAAACATTTTTTAATGGAATGAGATACTAATGGTTGATTATCAAAGTTTAAAAAGAAAAAGAAAAAGTGTACACTAAATATGGATATAAATAAGAGCTCAATAAATGTTCAAAAATAAGCAAATAAATAAGTAAAATTGAATAATCAATTACCCATGTAAACATAAGATTTCAATTTTTTCTTAAGAGGTCTTAAAGCTAATTGTTCAATAAATGCTTTTCCACACATAATTGTGCTTACGGTAAATGAACAACTATTTTTTCTGAATTTCTTAATTCCCTTATGGATACTCAAAGTTCATGTTTTTTGTTCCCTTTGTATGTCTTTCGTGCTTTAGTACGGAAAACTAAGACAATAAACTTCAGCAGTGTAGAGACAATTCTTAAGCCTCTAAGTGTCGCAATTATAAATATTCAAACTCAATTGTGGAACTAGTATTAATGAATTCTTCCTTTATAAAATACGCACACCCAATAAAATTGAAGACTGAAAACCCAATTAACTTTAATTGGGACAAGTAACTAATTGTAAAACATAAGCCAATCTTAGAATCTCAAAATTCTTGATAGCTTTCCCATATTTTTTTCTTCGATCCAATACGCCTTTGGCTAACTTATCGAAAAATTGATTTCAGAATTAAAACTTAATGAAGATTAAATTTAGATCTTATTTCCAACATGAAACAAATTTTATTAAATATGTTGTCGTCTCAAAATTCTTTAAATATTTGATATATATGATTTATATGAGCTAATTTTAGTAATCCACATATAGGTGAAAATCACGTAATACACATCACTGATATATTTTATTTTGAAAATCGTAAGGATATGCAAAAGATAATTAAGATCACCACTTATAGGTAGTGTGTCTTAACATAACCAACAGTATAAACTTTTCTCACTAATCCCGAGATGTATGCATACAATTTGTATCGTGCTTCAATTTTTTTTTATGACCTAAAACGTACCTGGTTATCCAACATTGTTTCTTTGTGACCAAAATCTATCCATGACATTAAGCCGTTCATGATACAAGCTTGACGTGTCTTTCAAACATGGTGTCTCATTTAGAAAGTTGGGAGCAAAGATGATTGGCGGTGAAAAAGCGGGGGTCTAACAACCACACCCAATATTTAGCTTAGCAATCTGTATGTACAAACTCCAATATACTTTTAAGAGAATCAACTAGACAGTCAAACTCAATCTTAATAAAATTATATCAAAGAGTTATATCTCTCTTTCTCGATTCAATACTTACTCAAGCAAATAGAAATCCGCGAGTCTAATTGAGTACACGAGAAACTACTTGAACGGTGCCAAAGACCAATGTTCAAGGATCAATCAATTTCAATCAACAACCAAAGGTTGGATTTCCCAATTGATCGATTCAACGCACAACTTGTGATATTTCAATTATATAAAAAAATATAATGCGGAAAAGAAATAACACAGACACCCGAAGTTTTGTTAACAAGGAAACCGCAAATCCAGAAAAACCCCGGGACCTAGTCCAGATTGAACACACACTGTATTAAGCCGCTACAGACACTATCCTACTACAAACTAACTTCGGTCTGGACTGTAGTTGAACCCCAATGAGTCTCACACTGATCCAAGGTACAATTGCGCTCCTTACATCTCTCGATCCAAGTAGGATACTACGCACTTAATTCCTTTAGCCGATCTCACCCACAACTAAGAGTTGATATGACCCTAAGTCGAAGACTTTAATAAACAAATTTGTATCACACGTAAAAGTCTACTACAATAGATAAATCTGTCTCCCACGTAAATACCTACGAGTTTTTATTCCGCCTTTTGATAAATCAAGGTGAACAGGAACCAATTAATAACCCGGACTTATATTCACGAAGAACAGCCTAGAATTATCAATCACCTCACAATAATCTTAATCGACTAGCGAAAGCAGATAAAGCGATGAGACGAAGATGTTTGCGACTTCTTTTATATCTTTCCAATCGGAGAAATCAATCTCAACCCAATCTTACGATTGTACTCAAATACGATAGAAACAACAAGATCAGATCACGCAACTACAGAGAAAATAGTTGGGTCTGCTTCACAATCCCAATGAAGTCTTTAAGTCGTTAACCTACCGGGTCTCGAGAAGAAACCTAAGGTTAAATAAGAATCGACTCTAGCTAATACAACTAATATCACACAGAAGGTGTGAGGATTAGGTTTCCCAGTTGCTAGAGTTCTCCTTTATATAGACTTTCAAATCAGGGTTTGCAATCTAAGTTACCTTGGTAACAAAGCATTCAATATTCACCGTTAGATGAAAACCTGATTAGATTCAAGCTAATATCTTTCAGCCGTTAGATCGAACTTAGCTTGTTATAAACAAATAAAATGCACGTTTATTTAGGTTTGTGTAACCGTACCCAAACATGTACAGTTAGTTGGTTCAACAGTAATTAACCAAATGGTTAGCCATATGAGCACTTCCATATCAACCATATTCTTATTTACCACAACTAGTTCAAATGAATCAAATGAACTAGTTTAGATCTTATAGAAGTATACAAGACAAAATCGAAGCAAAAACAATTTGATTCACTCGAATCAATTCATGAACTTTATAGCCACGTTTTGCAAATATCCATTCCTTAGTTTATATAAGTTTAAGTTCATGAATAATCGTTTTTAGAAAATAACCAACCTAAGTATGCGGACTGGTACGCGGACTCAAGTACCCGGAATGAGTTTGTTTTTAGTTCAAAAACTCCAGCATATTTTCATGGGACATAAACTTCCAATGGTGCGTGTACTGGTACGTGGACTTTAGCTTCAGTTTTCCTAAGCAGCAAAGTACGCATACTTTGGTTCAAGGAATAATGACTTACACACATATGTGTTACCAAACAATGTTTATATCCTTCCAAGGTTATATATATATATATATATATATATTCTAAACTCTCATTTCAATCATTGAAATATTCTTAGAGGACGTTATATGATTGTTATTCATAAACCATTTTTCGTCAAAGCCATTTTCAAGTAATTGAAACTTAATATGACTTTCGTTATTAGTAAAGATGAACTTGTCCAAAGAGAAAACGTACCAACACACATTTCGAGAAATAGATACGCGAGATAAACTCGGCTCGAAATAGAAAATGTGTATAATCATAGTCTATATAGCAATACGACTTTTGTCTGAAGATAGGAGATAGAGTAGATAGACTTTTGAGTGATAGATAAGTTCAAGTCTCCACATACCTTTTAGTAGATGAAGTTCCACAAGTTCCTTGAGTAGTTCTTCGTCTTTTTATGATGATCGCCATGGAGTCTTGAGCTCAACTACACTTTCAATCCTAGTCCGAGACTTAGCTATAAGTAGACTAGAAATCAAGACTTATTGTTTTGATCACTAACATTGACAAACATGCTTGAGATAGCAACGCATGCGAGTTCGACCGAGCAGTGCTCTAACGATCCCCCCTTTGTAAATTTTAGTGCCAAAACTATCAATACATATGGAATACAAAATAAATAATAAACTTTGTGGCTTCTCTTCCACATGTCGGATCTCATTGGTTCTTCAACATTACTCGAAATCTTCGCCACATCCAAGTACTCCAATGATTACAAAGGTTGTAAGTTTAGTATCATCGTTGTTGAAAATTTGTAGCTATAACAATGAGAAAACAAGAATTATCAATCATTGTTAACAGTGTCATAGTATTATTACACAACATCAACGTTCAATTGTATCACAACTTCGACAACAATACTATGGTGATGTGTATCACTCCCCCTTAGTCAATACTCCATCTCACATGGAAACCACTCTCCCGTATATAATGATCCGAAAACCATATGTATTTGTAGTGTGAACTACACAATAAATTTCCCCCTTTTTGTCAATAAAATTGGCAAAGGTATGAAAAATAGTGAGATCCTAATGAAATTTCCATAGAGATATTTCATGACAAAAAAAAAAGCACATATTAACTTTTTAGATGCAATCATATAGTCGAAGCTAAATGCTTTCATCAAGGAGTTTATAAAGATACAAGATAACTCCTATAATATTCCACATCCGCACTCCCCTCAAAGATTTGGCAAATAAGCACAAGTTCAATTAACAACTCTCCCCAATAAAATGTCATTCCCGAAAGAACAACAAGAGCGACCTTACTTTCACAAGAAAAGAAGGATTTCTTAGGACATAACAAATCACAAACGAATACGATTTTGAATCCAAAAATACTCAATTAAATTAACCACAAGAGAACCCATGATTAATGAAAAGGCGAGGGTACCCAAATATACCTCAAGCTAAAACTTTTCCTACCTATAAGTCCTTTCTCCAAAAGTGATTGTCTATGGACTGAGTCGAGACAATACAACTAATCGGTTCACACTTCGTGTGATCGTCTATGGATAGAGATCGAGACAATACAACTACGAAGTATGTTTACTTGATACAAAGGTTCGGACTTAACCAAACACAATAGGATTACTTATCAAGTAAATAGGAATTAACGTTTGTGTGATTTACTTTAATTATAATAAAACACTTATAATGCGAAAAATAAAAGTAAATGACACAGCAAGATTTTGTTAACGAGGAAACCGCAAATGCAGAAAAACCCCGGACCTTGTCCAGAATTGCATACTCTCGAGATTAAGCCGCTACACAAAAATTACACCTAACTTCGTATAGTTGAGACCAAGTACATAATCCTATAGTTCACTTAGTTCTCATCTCGTATTCCCACGCCTCCGACTTGTGAATAAGTCACGTTCTTGGAACAATCCATTTGGTTCGTATTCCAAACAGTAAAGGAACAACAAATATGTTTGGTATCAACTCTATTCAACCAAGTGATATGAGTCGGACAAAGGCTGTTCTGTTTATCTTAACATAAACTCCTTCGTCGGGTCCTTAAATCTATCTTATGTTCAATCACCCAAAGGTAATCGTTTAAGATTAATCAAATCAATACCTTTAATCACAAGAAAACGTATTGATGCCGATATACTCAGTTAATCATCCAATCTACCACAAGGATAAACCGATTATTAATTGGATCCTCTTTTACCGAAACAAGTATTGTGCATACCAAAGATTATAAAACCCAAGTCAAATCTTCATTATCTTCTTTGTCTTCAAATCATCTTAAATCTTCAATAAAGACCTGCACATAATCACTTGAATCTCTTGTGATCAATCACGCACGTAATGTAGTCCGGTTAACAATGGATTATCACAAGATCGTCTTTAGAACTAACAACAGTCTAAAGATCCCTGTCGAAACTCTCAACTAGTTTGAGTGAATCTCATATCAGAAGAGAAGATTCTCAAGAATAAACAAACAAGGTGCAATCAGATTTCAACCACCGTTAGTCAATCAAATCAATCGAAAACAAAGATAAACCGTAATTATCTAGTTTCCCACCAACGGGTCCCGATAGACCTTCTCAATCCCAAAGAAGACTTTAATTGAGTGGCCGTAAGAGATTTCGCCTAATTAGGTTACTCTCCTCTCCGAATAGGCGGCTACACCAGTAACAACAACAAAAGAGTAAATCTGTTGTTAAGAAGGATTAGTTTGCTAGAAAGGCAAACTTCGTGTATTTATAGACAAGGAAGTTTGGAAACCAAGGAATTTCCAAAACCGAAAATATTCTCAAGATATTCATTAAAGCACAAATTCGGTTTCCATAATTCCTGGTAAAGCTTTGTTTAAAAATAACGATCGAAATATCTCGGAAAATCTAATTAGTAAATGCACATGACAAATTATGTAATTTCCATACAAAATGAAATTAATAACCTTAATTAAAAGATTCTTAACTTACTTATGTTTCGATTAAGATTCTCTTCCCTTAGTTGTTAAGGAATATCTTTGAACAATTATAGAAATAAACATTCACAACACGTGTTCAAAGTTTGTCGACATCTTAACTTTGTAAGTTCTCTTTTTTTTTTTGCTTAACAATAAAATTTTATTGTAAGTTCTCTTTCACACTTACAACCTTGAAACCGATTTTCCACACTTCCAAACAAGTTTAGAATTGGTTCATTTGACTTTCAAGAACTATGTGATTGATCAAACCAACATTCAATCACAATCATGGGTTTACGGTTCTACCAAAACAAGTTTCGGTTCTACCTCCATGTGAGTACTGTGCATAGTCACACTAGCTTCCCAAAAATTCGGTTGACTAGGTACTAGGATCGGTTCCCCACATATATATGGTATCTAACTTATATGTTTTGCACATGTCCATAGGATCGGTTCCCCTTTCTGCTATAAACCTTGCTGTACCCCATACAAGGATCGGTTCCCTTTGATGTACTTTGCACCCTTACTAGGATCGGTTCCCTTTCCCTTACAAGGTCGGACATACAAAATCCGATCATACCACAGGTGATTACTTAAGATCGGTTTTACTAATAAAAGTTATACCAATACATAAGTCGGCCTTTGTGAACAGTTCTACCAAAGAACACAACAAGTTGTGAGCGGTTATACTCTATCATACATATTGGTTGTTTATAAGATATGCAATGAATAACAAAACCAATAACACTTGGCAATTTCCTTTTCGGTTCACAAACAAGTTTATGAACTTACTTCCTTAGAAAACATGTAAACATTGTTTCCTAGGATGAAATCCTCACCTCATACCCATACATAATCACAATAACATTCAAATGATTATGGTGATGTCTTATCTACAAAGTTTAATGGTTAAGCAATAAACCTCGTATTGTATTCCTTAATACTATGTCTATCTAGAGTTCAAATATGCTTCGCAGTTATGTTTTCAATATGAACGACTTGAAAGATACATTAGGGAATGAAACAGTTCAAGTCAAATATCACTAACCTCAAGTGGAAGAATGATTGTTGTCGTTGTAGCTCCTTGCTTCTTCACATATTCAAGTCTTCGCAATACTTGTAATGTCTCATATCCTAATAATTTGAAGCTAACCTATACGAAGTTTAACTCTAGTACATAATCAAGAGACTCTTAACATGAGTTTTGATTCACTAAAATATGACAACCAAACTTGACATACCAACGCTTGGTGGGTTCAATCGAGCCATGCTCTAACAATTAATTTAATCGGAAATGCTCAACATAAGAGAACTCATGGAGAAGCACAATATATACATAAAAAATATGGATCAGGGAAGATCAATACCGCGGAATAAACAAACATTCGTCCAATTTTCCATCTCTATTTGCACAATGACATACAATAGACAAAATCCTCGTAAACAAAAGTTTTATCCTTTCTTCCATCAAAATATGAAATAAAAGGCTTTTAACTTTTGTAATGTCAAAAGTTCATTCTTTCTTTTATCAATACATGCATATCGACATACAAAAGACTTAACATTTGAAAAAGTATGGGACAATCATAGTTCACGACGCAAACACACATATCCCATTACATATTGCAATATATCAAACCATAAAGATTAATACTGCAAAAATCATCTTCCAAACAATTTTAGAATTTAAAAAAATAAACCTAAAACAATGAAGATGAAAACGTCGAACATATCTATGTGTAATCACAATAATGGCTATTCCAAAAAGAACTAGTTATTCTTCCTAAAATACAAGAAATAAAATTCTCATAAGAAGATTTACTAGACAAAATAAAATCAACAAGCTAATGAACAATGACAGACTCCTAAACCATCAAAACCGAAAACGAACTGAAATCACATAGACGTTTCGGAATCCTCACGATCCTTGAGGTCCTTGAGCTTGTGATTGACAACTTCCACTACATCTTCAGAGAAGATATCCTCATTGAGAAGGTGTCTAACATGAGTCTTTATGAGACCAAGGTCGGAAGTAACCTTTTTCAACTTAGTTCTTAACACATCAAGACTCTTCAAGGTATCAACAAGCTGCAGTTTTGCTTCTTCAAAATATTTAAGAAAATCATGAACCACTTCGGCAGAAACCATATCCTCATTCTCAACATCCTGATGTGTATAGGCATAGTAACATGAGGCATTAAGATGATTCGTCTTCCCTTTCATAGTAACATCCTCATTCATCTTCTACTATGGTTCTTTTCTTCCTCCCTTTGGACTCAAAACCAATACCTTTATCAAGAAAGCCTCTTGCAAAACCACCAGAACATGAAGATGAAGAGGATGACATTCTTGACAAAAAATAACCCAGAGTATGTGATGTGGTTTTATGTTGTTGTAGTAAAGTGGTAAGAAAGAGTTCGTTCAACTCAGACTTGTAAAGATTTGGTTTCGGAAAATACTAAAAATAAAGAAAATATATACACAAGTTTTGTCACAAATATCGAGAGAACTGGGACTTCGGATTCCACCATAAATTCATTCATGCGATTCATATATTTATTCTAGACAATTATAGCTCAAATAATAATAAAATATTGACTCTATGTTTTGCCAAGGTAGATTTTTGAAAAGCAACGATTGTATATCTAAAGCATGGGATATCGAAAGACTTAACCTAAGTATAACCCATCAATTGAAATCACAACCATTCAATAAAAACCATAAAACAATTAACAATCCATGCAAAAAGTCATGAAAGAATTAAATATAATTACCACACGCATGAAATATGGCTTCCTCCGTCGTCCCAGTGTTGGGGTTTAGCTCCTCATATCAAAAACACGCACAAAATAATAATCCATAGCTCAAAAAGGTGTTTTATTGAAGAATTATATAAAACAGAGATTCGTAACGCTGTAATGGTGTTACGTACGTTCTCGTTACAGATTTCTAAGACCGTTGAACAACGATACTTGTTTGTCTCTCGTCGTTGTTTCGAGACCGCTTCGCGACCGCTCTCGTTGGTTCAACGTTCTTGATGTTCTTGAGTTTTGCAGCAGCAGAGAACTTTCTCTGAAACTCCTTCTGTTGATCTCTGTAGCTCCTCCAAAACCTCTGCTCAGCCCCCAAAACTATCCCCAAGTCTCGACAGACCTCTGATACTCGATAACACCTTTTATATATACCCAACAGCCGAAAGAAATCACGAAAATATCGTCTCTTTTCTTCCCGGCCAAGCTGCGATAATATTTCTCTCACGCCTGTTTTATTTCCAAACTCGGTTTGTTCCCTTTCTTTACGAATCTCATCAAGATACATTCCCTGTTTAATCAAAACAGGGTCATACCAATCCAAAACGCGAGAAGAATCCGGCCAAAATTCTCCTAATTAATCAACAGAATGCCGATAATATCTCTCCCCGTTTAACTCAAACTCGGTGATGCGGCTCAAATCCGATCGATTCTAATGGACCTAACAACCTTGTATACTCTTGATAAGTCAGCCCATCAAAAATCAGCCATTGAATCTCGTTATTTCTCGTCTAATTCTTGCATCCAAATTCACGCAGTGATAGTGTAGTTTCCCGCCAAAACCGTGCGTTTAAACCATGAAGATGGTGTCCCCCTAACAATGGCTGGGGTGCGAATAGCAGGTGCCCTGAGGTTACCCCATATCAACTGGGTTGCCCCTTATCCAAACTGGGAGGTACGAATAGTAATTTTCTCCCACGAGCGCAAATACCACTTTTCGAGCCAATTTTCCCGCAAAAGCTTATTTCTCCGAAAACACCTACAAAGACATAAAAAGCCACAATAAATACGAAATCGAGCACTAACAATACATACAATTGAGATCATATTAGACACATAAATATGTCCATCGGTATGCGTACGATACTCAAGGGGTTTGGTATTTATATAGTTTCTTAGGGAAGTTAATTTTTAGGGTTTCCAAAATTGATTCGTAACAGCAACACGGGTACCCATACAAACACAATTCGACCCACGGAAATTAAAAACACACAAACAGGTCGTATTTTTTTTGACACAAAGAATTTTTGATACGCGAAGAATTTTCACAAGATTTATGGCTCAATAAATTTTATATCTTCATAGAGAAATAATTTAGAGCACAAACGTAGCAGGCAACATGGTTGCAACAAATATTTTTTTTAAAAAAAATAAATAAAATAAAAACAAAAACAAAACGAAAAAAGAACAACATTAGATACAACCAAAACTTAAGGCAAAGTTGTTCGCAGTTAATAGTTTAACTATAGACGATAAGAAAATAGTTCAACTAAACAGAAAGCAATTTTGCCAACACTATACCTAATTAATAACACATCTTAATCAACATGATTTTTATGAGTAAGTTTTCAATCCTTGTGATTAATTGACACAAGTATGAGCACTAAGCTCATTAAATGAACAGTGTTTACGGTTGGGTCTCCTTTTGGATCTAGGAAAGAATTCTTTTTGATGTGAGAAATTATCATAAAACTTACTGTCATCAAAATACGAGACATAATTTGGGTTCTTACCAGAAGAATTTTTACTTGAAGAGGTTGGCAACCTATTGACAATTTCTTTATAGCCTTCAATTATCTCCTTCAGGTTATTTTTCATATCATCATTTTTGCTCCTTTATCTTGGAATTTTGTTCACATCAAACGTAACATTATCTCCTCTTTTAACAAAAGAAAAGACTTGATATTTACTTAGACGATTTTTGTTAAGACGTATGTTCTCAGTGGCATACACTTTCCGGGTAAGTACGAAAACCAATTGGTTTAGACATAAGAATGTCAGTTACACCTTTGAGAATTAAGTCTAAGGTGTGTTGAAGTTGAACAAAGGAATTTTTATTCATCCTAGAGTTTCCCCTTTGTTTAACAGGACCTTTTGCATTGCAGAAGAAACATACTCTGATCACAAGAGTGATTAGATAGTGCAGTCTTAACAACTTCGTTTGGAGATTTCTTCCTTTCATGTGATGTGGAACATCCTTGATTACAGGAGGTGACAAACACATTTTTTCCGATAGGTAGGGATTCCGGTTTTACTTCTGAAACTGGGACTCTATCAGTTATGGTAGAATTATATGATATAGAGGAATTTTTGGAACATCCTTGAATCGAGAGTTTACTCAAGTGATGTCCAATTTCCAATGCATCCTTTTTGAGGCTTGCCTCGAGTAGGATACGTGAAGAATCAACTTCAGCATTTTTGGAGTCGCAGTCTTTTACTACACCAAGAAGAACATTGACATGGTTTTTCAACCGATTAAATCTATTAGCCTGGATTCTTACAAGATTTAGAATCAGTTCACTCTCTTCAGGTGTCTCCATTTCATGAGTAGAGATAGACTCTTTTGAAGGGTAATCGGAATAACATATGTCAATGCTTTTCTGTCTCGTCAGAACACTCGGTTCGTCTATATTTGAGATTGAAGAATCTTTCTCTTTAATAGATACAATAGAGACAAAACTTTTATTTCTGGTGATGTGTTTACCAGAGATAGTACTCTTGTCCATAGAGTCAGATCGCTACAAACACAGACTTATAAGGTCTTTAAACATGTTTGCCTTCTCTGATACCAATTGAAAAAGCGGGGGTCTAATAACCACACCCTATATTTTGCTTACAATCTGTATGGACAAAATCCAATATACTTTTAAGACAATCAACTAGACAGTCAGACTCAATCTTAATAAAAGTATATCAAAGAGTTATATCTCTCTTTCTCGATTCAATACTTACTCAAGCAAATAGAAATCTGCGAGTTTATTGGAATACAAGAGAAACTACTTGAACAGTACCAAAGACCAATGTTCAAGGACCAATCAATTTCAATCAACAACCCAAGGTTGGATTTACCAATTGATCGATTCAACGCACAACCTGTGATATTTCAATTATATGAAAAAATATAATGTGGAAAATAAATAACACAGACACCAGAATTTTTGTTAATGAGGAAACCGCAAATGCAGAAAAACCAGGGACCTAGTCCAGATTGAACACACACTGTATTAAGCTGCTACATACACTAGCCTAATACAAACTAACTTCGGTATGGACTGTAGTTGAACCCCAATCAATCTCACATTGATCCAAGGTACATTTGCACTCCTTACGTCTCTGATCCCAGCAGGATACTACGCACTTGATTCCCTTAGATGATCTCACCCACAACTAAGAATTGCTACGACCCAAAGTCGAAGACTTTAATAAATAAATATGTATCACACAAAAAGTATAAGGTAATAGATAAATCTGTCTCCCACAGAAATACCTACAAGTTTTTGTTCCGTCTTTTGATAAATAAAGGTGAACAGGAACCAATTGATAACCCGGACTTGTATTCCGAAGAACAGTCTAGAATTATCAATCACCTCACAATAATCTTAATCGACTAGCGAAAGAAGATATTGCGGAATGACAAACGATGAGACGAAGATGTTTGTGACTTCTTTTATATCTTGCCTATTGGAGAAATCAATCTCAAGCCAATCTTACGATTGTACTCAAATACGATAGAAACAACAAGATCAGATCATGCAACTACAGAGAAAATAGTTTGTTCTGGCTTCACAATCCCAGTATATGAAGTCTTCAAGTCGTTAACCTATAGGGTCTCGAGAAGAAACCTAAGGTTAAAGGAGAATCGAATCTAGATAATACAACTAGTATCATACAGAAGGTGTGGGGATTAGGTTTCCCAGTTGCTAGAGTTATCCTTTATATAGACTTTCAAATAAGGGTTTGCAATCTAAGTTACCTTGGTAACAAAGCATTCAATATTTACCGTTAGATGAAAACCTGATTAGATTCAAGCTAATATCTTTCAACCGTAAGATCGAACTTAGCTTGTTACACACAAATGAAATGCATGTTTATTTAGGTTTGTGTAACCGTACCCAAACATGTAAACTTGGTTGGTTCAACATAGTTTACCAAATGGTTAGCCATATGAGAACTTCCATATCAACCATATTCTTTTTTACCACAACTAGTTCAAATGACTCAAATGAACTAGTTAGAGAGTTGTTCAATTGCTTAGATATTATAAAAGTATTGTTCAATTGCTTAGATCTTATAGAAGTATACAAGACATAATCGAAGCAAAAAAGATTTGATTCACTCGAATCAATTCATGAACTTTATAGCCACGGTTTGCAAATATGCATTCCTTAGTTTATATAAGTTTAAGTTCACGAATAATATTTTTTAGAAAATAACCAACCTAAGTACGTGGACTTAAGTACCTGGAATGAGTTTGTTTTCAGTTCACAAACTCTAGCAGATTTTCACGGGACGTGAACTTCCGATGGTGCGCGTACTGGTACGCGTAGTTTAGTTCCGGTTTTCCTGAGTAGCAAAGTACGCATACTTTGGCTCAAGGAATAAGGACTTACACACATATGTGTTACTACACAATGTTTATATCCTCCCAAGATTATATATTCTAAACTCTCATTTCAATCATTGAAACATTCTTAGAGTACGTTATATGATTGTTATTCACAAACCATTTTTCGTCAAAGCCATTTTCAAGTAATTGAAAATTAATATGACTTTCGTAATTAGTAAAGATGAAGTTGGCCAAAGCGAAAGCTTACCAACATATATTTCTAGAAATAGATATGCGAGATAAACTCGGCTCGAAATAGCAAATGTGTATAATCATAGTCCATATAGCAATAAGACTTTTGTTTCAAGATACGAGATTTAGTAGATAAACTTTTGAGTGATAGATAAGTTCAAGTCTCCACATACCTTTTAAAAGATGAAGTTCCACAAGTTCCTTGAGTAGTTATTCTTGTTTGTATGATGATTACCATGGAGTCTTGAGCTCAACTAAACTTTCTATCCTAGTCCGAGAGTTAGCTATAAGTAGACTAGAAATCAAGACTTATAGTTTTGATCATTAACATTGACAAACATGCTTGAGATAGCAACGCATGCGAGTTCGACCGAGCAATGCTCTAACAGGCGGTTAAAGTGAGGACGTAAGTTTAGTAATGAGTCACACATGCTGGAGATTAAACGAGATGAATGAGTTTTATCATTGGGCCCAAAAAGAAGTTCAAAACTAGAAATACATGTTAGGTAGCATATTATGATGCCCCGACTACTAGATGCGCATAAGTTTATCACTTTCTAAATATATTCCACCAACTGACTTATATATATATTTGACAGGGGTCAGTGTATCCGTGGTTCGTAGGGTACCTTACTAACTCTTGAGGAAGGTTAAGACTATGGACCTTACCATCTATACCAGACTAGTAAAAATATTTATTGTGAGATTAGACTTTAATCCAACCTCTAGATTGTGCGGATGATAAATTATTAAAAGAATTGTTATCAACTTTGTATGCGATAAAGATTGAAAGGGAATAAAGTAGTGGGAGTGAAGCGTTAGAAACTCATAAATGAGAGTTTCATGACTGAAATCGCTTTGTGTCTAGACGTTTTATTTTTCTTATGGGAAGTATAGAAGAAGTGGAAATAAAATGTTAACAACTTTTGACACGAAATTAAATCTACCCATAACCCTAAATTGGTTTCTTGTTGGAAAAACCAGTCGAGACGACATAAATGATTCGAGGATCCAGAATCCGTTCACAAATCCCGGGGCGTAAAGGGCGAAAAAGAATGGGTATTTAAGTTATTTTATACTCCACGAACAAAATCAGAACAACCGAGAAAAATACTGATAGATTAAGGGGCGGGTTTTTTAGGGGTTATAAGGTGAGCAAATCGAAGATATCAAAACTCTTTTTAATCTCCTCGACCAGCATATTATACCCCCTTAAACCTAAACCCACCTAAAGGGGACTATTCTGCTGTTGAGTTAATTTTTGCATTGGAGGCTGGACAGATGTTCTTAGGCGAGGACATTCTTTATTTTATTTTATTGTGTTTGTTCAATCTTCCTTGATTTCTTAACTGTTCTTAGGATAGGTTTATATGAAACTAAATTATTAGATTTATATATGATGAGTATTTGATTGATATAGAATGAGATATTAAGGCATGTTAATGCCACACCGTATGGTGTTGATGGGGATTCAGATTCCTAGATGTAGATAATTCTACTGGTGGTATAAAGGTGAGATGATGTTGATGAGTGTGTATTTGTTACATGATAAATGATAGTATTAGGATTAGGTGCAGCATGTTCAAATATATAATTTGACACGTATCTTTCCCGAGAGCATGAAATAAGAAAGCAACATCATGAACTTTGAAACAAATACAACACCGTCAAAAATACCTAGAGATAACGTAGGATCATATAATTCAACGGAGATTTAGAAACAAAATCACAAATACATAAGGAAGATGTGCTTAGCGGTATTTATTTTAAATTAACTTACTAGTATTAAAAACGTTTAATTCTTTTTTACGCATAAGATTTCTTTTAATTAACATTTATCCACATCTTCAGAAACCTGAACAGAATATTAATTTAGGACTTGCAAATGCCCAACCTTGTTTATATATTGAAAGATTTTGGCGTTTAAATTTTATGTTATACTACATTTTGGTGTTCATATACAATCTTTATAACTAGTACGATCGTTGCCACGGTGGAAAGGCCGACCAAAGAAGAATCTGAAGATGGGTTTGTCTACGATTACTTTCGTCCCGTTTGAGAAAAAGTGATACTTTCACCCCGTTTCAGAAAAAGTGATACTTTTGCCCCGTTTCGGAAAAAGTGATACTTTACTTTTGCTGAAACGGAGCGAAAGTTTCATTTTTTCCGAAACAGAGCGAAAGTATCACTTTTCCCAAAACGGGGCGAAAGTATCACTTTTCCTGAAACGGGATATGAAAGTATCACTTTTTCTCAAACGGAAAATTAGTCGATCCATAAATCAAAATATGGTTGCATGATGTCTTATGCATCCGTTGTGGTGGTTTGCATAATGGCTATGTATTTAATTTTCGAGAATTGTGCCTAAAATGAAAGTATTATTTTTCTTGAAACGGAGGGAGTACATCGTTTTATTAATTGCAACGGAAAATTAGTTGATGCATAAACAAAAAATTTGCTACATAAAGTATTATGTATCCTTTGTGGTAGTTTGCATAATGAATATACATTTAATTTTCTAAAATTATGCTTAAAATGATAAATACCTCCGAATTTTTCGCAAAAACTTTAAATTTAATATTGTTGTTTATACTCGTTGCGTAGAGTTTTTTATAGCCTTTCCAACGAGATAAAATTTGTAAAATTCCAAGGCACGGATTTTTAGATATGTTATATTAAAGTTTGTTTTTCAATTATACCCTTGAAAAGATAGGATACACAAGGAGTTGTAGTAATTGGACTAAAAGGGAGGGACATTTTTGGTTTTTCGGCCCTAACCATTTCCAATCTTTTTGTGGTAATTGATCACTTAGATTTTACAAAAAAGTGGCCATATAAAGGACCTCCCTCGCTTCGCTCGGTCGGCCCAATAACATTTATCATTTATTTTTACTATAACATTTTGCAAATGAATATCTTTTTTACATTTAAGTTTTTTTCCCGGCCCAAGGTTTCTTTTTTTCCTCTAAATATTTGCTAGTCGTATATATATCAATTTATAAATATTACAATAAATAGTTTATAAATTTCATGACTAAGATTGATGATATTAACTAAATAGTTTACATACTAATATTAACTAATTAGTTATAGAAAGGTGTCTCATGTGTTAGTTAAACTCACAACTCTCCTGATATATATTTTTTTTGAGCATATGAAGATCTACAAATATATATTTTATATATTATTTTGTCTTGTATAGTGTTGGAGCATCGCTCGGTTAAACTCACAATGTTTGGAATGTCAATGTCAAATTTAGTTGATCAAAACTATATTTTGATTTATAGTCTACTAAAGTCGATTTCATACTAGGAAAGCATGGTAGTTAAGATTCACCAATCAAACTTGAAGATTAAATATTGAAGAACAACAAAGACATATATGAGGACTTCATCAATAAAGGTATATGAAGAGTGGCTATCATATGTACTCATATTTTCTACCATTCTATATACTCAGACTATGTCGTATGAATTTAGTATTATGGGGAAAATTATTAAGAAGAAAATTCGAGTTCAAGCTAGTACTTGATAAATCTCAAAATATTTTTCATGCGATAGAAGTTCTATAAAAACTTATCGCGTAATAGGTTGAGAACGATTTATTGTTCAATATTTCATTATTGCTTAAGAAATTCATAGGAGACATCAAGTTATATTCATGTTCACGAACTTATCCGGTCAGTACAAAATTTTTGAGTATTGATAATACACTTAATGAATTTTGAGTTTATTGAAAATATATATAACAGGAAGAGTCCGACATTCAACTAAGCATCTCTTGACTAGGTCAACCTTTCGTGACTTTGTCAATGTTGAAAGAGAATCAAAATAAAAGTTTCGAGTTCAACCCCCGACTTTTGTTGGCCGTTCAGTTCACCGGTGCTAGTTTTATGGTGTGCTCACATTGGAAAAAAATGCCTTTAAAAATTACAGTCATGTCAGAAGGTTAATATTGGTAGTTCCACGGATAAGATCTGAAACATTTCTCCACATAAAATCTGGAGAAATCCAACAGAAAGAAGAGAAATCGAGTAGTGTAAAACCTTAATCAGTCCCAGTGCTCCTTCAATTTCAGATTCCTAATTTTCAGATCTTATTTCAGATTTCGCAGATTGATACATGTAATCAATTTCCCAACAAGTTTCATTCCTATTTCTCATTTTTGATCTTTCGCCCAAATCAAAATCCTAATCAGTAAGTAAGAAGACAGTAAGGTAGCGATGGATTCTTTAAGATGGAGTATTGGTTTTGTTGTATGGGATTCTGGCGGAGGGATCGCAACACACAAAGAAATTAAACCACATCATGATGATATTTCCTCTCAAAACAGGATGGATAATTTGATATATGAATGTGTATTTAAGTTATTTTATACTCCATGAAAAAAATCAGAACAACCGAGAAAAAGAGTAATTGATTTAAGGGGTGGGATTTTGGGGGTTATAAGGTGATATGAAACTAAATAATTATATTTATAGATGATGAGTATTTGATTGATAGAGAATGTTAATGCCACGTCGTATGGTGTTGATGGGGATTCCGATTCCTAGATGTAGATAAGCCTATTGGTGGTATAGAGGTGAGATGATGCTGATGAATGTGTATTTGCTACATGATAAATGATAGTATCAGGATTAAGTGAATCATGTTAAAAAATAATTTGACATGTGTGTTTCCCGGGAGCATGAAATAAGAAAGCAATAACATGAATTTTGAAACAAATATCGCACAGTCAAAAAGACCTAGAGATAACGTAGGATCATATAATTCAATGGAGCTTTAGAGACAAAATCACAAATACATAAGGAATATGTGCTTACCGGTATTTACTTTAAATTAGCTTACTAGTATTAAAAACTTTTAATTCTTTTTTACGCATAAGATTTCTTTAACATTTATCCACATCTTCAAAATCCCAAACAGAATATTAATTTAGGATTTGAAAATGCCCAACCTTGTTTATATATTGAAAGATTTTGTCGTTTAAATGTTATGTTATACTACATTTTGGTGTTCATATACAATCTTGATAATAACATTTTTCATTTATTTTTACGATACTATTTTGCAAATGAATATCTCTTTTACATTTAAGTTTTTTTCCCGATACAAGGTTTTTTTTTTTTTTTTGCTTCTAAATATTTGCTAGTCGTATATGTATCAATATATAAGTATTACAATAAATAGTTTATAAAATATCATGACTAAAATTGATGATGTATTTAACATATACTGATATTAATTAAGACATATATACACTAAGGAATGCATATTTGCAAACCGTGGCTATAATTTTCATGAATCGATTCGAGTGAATCAAAATCGTTTTTGCTTCGAGTGTGTCTTGTATACTTCTATGAGATCTAAGCAATTGAACAACTCTCTAACTAGTTCTTTTGAGTCATTTGAACTAGTTATGGTGAAGATGAATATCGATAAGAAAGTGCTCATATGGCTAACCATTTGGTTAACTACCGTTGAACTAACTAGGTGTACACGTTTAGGTACGGTTACACAAACCTAAATGAACGTGAATTTTATTTGTGTATAACAAGATAAGTTCGATCTAACGGTTGAAAGTTATTAGCTTGAATCTAATCATGTTTTCATCTAACGGTGAATATTGAATGCTTTGTTACCAAGGTAACTTAGATTGCAAACCCTGAATTGGAGACTATATAAAGGAGAATTCTAGCAACTTGGAAACCTAATCCCCACACCTCCTGTGTGATACTATTTGTATAAGGTAGAGTCGATTCTCCTTTAACCTTAGGTTTCTACCGAGACCCTGTAGGTTAACGACTTGAAGACTTCATTGGGATTTTGAAGCCAGACCAACTATTTTCTCTTTAGTTGCGTGATTTGATCTTGCTGTTTCTATCGTATTTGGGTACAATCTTAAGATTGGTTTGAGATTAATTTCTCTGATAGGCAAGATATAAAAGTAGTCACAAACATCTTCGTCTCATCGTTTGTGATTCCACAATATCTTGTTTCGCTAGTCGATTAAGATTATTGTGAGGTGACTGATATTTCTAGGTTGTTCTTCGGGAATATAAGTCCGGTATATCAACTGGATCCTGTTCACCTTGATTTATCAAAAGACGGAACAAAACTTGCAGGTAATTATGTGGGAGACAGATTTATCTATTCATGTAGACTTTTCTGTGTGATATAGACTTGTTTATTAAAGTCTTCGACTTTGGGTCGTAGCAACTCTTAGTTGTGGGTGAGATCAACTAAGGGAATCAAGTGCGTAGTATCCCGATGGGATCGAGAGATGTAAGGAGCTTGGTACTGTACCTTGGATCAATGTGAGATTGATTGGGGTTCGACTATAGTCTAGACCGATTTTAGTAGGCTAGTGTCTGCAGCGTCTTAATACAGTGTGTTTAATCTGTACTAGGACCCGGGATTTTTCTGCATTTGCGTTTCCTCGTTAACAAAACTTGTGGTGTTTGTGTTATTTCTTTTCCGCATTATATTTTGTTATATAATTGAAATATCACAGGTTGTGCGTCGAATCGATCAATTGGTAAATCCAACTTTTGGTTGTTGATTGAAATTGATTGATCCTTGAACATTGGTCTTTGGTACCATTCAAGTTCATTTCTCTTGTATTCAATCAGGCTCGTAGATTTCTATTTGTTTGAGTAAGGATTGAATCGAGAAATTGAGATATAACTCTTTGATATAATTTTCTTCAAGATTGAGTTTGATTGTCTAGTTGATTCTCTTAAAAGTATATTGGAGTTAATCCATACAGATTGCTAAGCGAAATATTGGGTGAGTTTGTTGTACCCCCACTTTTTCACACTTGACCCAGGAGGTAGCTTCAATTCTTTAGGCCTTACAGAGTATCTAGAGGCATTTACTGAGCTAAAGATAGAGGAACTTAAGAATGGTCGCCTCGCTAAGTTCTCCATGTTTGGGTTATTTGTTCAGGATATTGTGAATGGTAAAGGTCCTATAGAGAACCTCTCGGACCACCTTTTTGACTTAGATAACAACAATGATTGGTCATATGCTACCAATTCCACACATGGGAAGTGAGAATAAGACTGAAAGTTTCGTAAGACAATTACACTCCCATGAACCAAGGAGAAATAATGTTTAATTTCTACTGTTTTTCATAAATTTCCTCTTCATATCCACTTTATCTTGTAAAATTGTATAGTGTGGCTGTTCGAAGGAGGCCATCGATCATTGTCTCCATTTGATAACATCTTGCTTCGAAGGAGGAAATAGATCATTGTGGTATATGTTACTATATCAGTTTTCTTGGAATATCATTAAACAGTTTTCTTGCATCTTCCAACTTGTCACCGTTACAAAAACCCCAAATAAGAATTGTGTATATGCCAATATCATGAGATACCTGTACTCTCCATGGATTTAAGCAATCCAACCGCTTCGTTAAATTTTTCATTCTCACAAAGTCCATCCAACTACCATATGTAACTTTATTAGGAGATAGACAAAAACTTTGCATCTCATTAACGAAATTCTTAGATGATAGTGGGACGACATCTAAAGGCATGAAACAGATTTCAAAGTTTGGGAAATGAAATGAATGTGTGGTAGACTATTGGAAACATATGTTTAAAACAAAATATATTTCCATCTATAATTTTTTGCAGAAATTACAGTTAATAGTCTTAATGATCTTCATAAAAGAATTTATTTTTTGTAATAAATTCCTGTACCCTTTTATGCTACAAGAGTAAATGGTTTTTACACATAAATGTTTCCATTAAACCCAATTGAAACTCTCGAGTGCAACAATAGTTTTTTTGGTTGGAAAACAATTAGAGAGTTTTTGTTTAATGTTTTTGGAGTTTTTAGAGAAAAATAAGAATTCTTGTTGTAAAGAAAACTAGTGTGTGTAATTATCAGTTGTTTTCTACAAATTCGATTTTGAGCATCACATATTCTCAAGTACGAGAGTGACCGTGAAAGAGATTTTACGAGCATCGCTAAGCTATCGAATCTCTCATCCATATCTTATAGTAGCGGATTTGGCATAATGGGGTGTGTTGATTGCGCACTTATGCAGCTAAACATGGGGGGGGTGGAGCTAGAAGTTTTTTTTTTTTTTTTAGTGGAAATTGAATAAATACCCTTTCTTTTCAGGGCTCTTCACAAATACTCCTAAGGACTTCGTAAATACCCTTAAAGGGTATATTTTAAGTTTTTGGCACATCTAAAATTATATTAAGTCAATTCAACCTCCGGAGGCCGGAGGAGGTTGAGTTGACATTTTTATGGTGAAGAACATACTGGTTCATTCTTATTATCCAAATAAATACTAGTTCATTTTCATTATCCACTTAAAAAATACCCCTTAGGGATATTTAAATAAAATGGACAGAAATGTTTATGAAGGTCTTATATTCTAGGGATATTTAATTAATGTTCCCTTTAGTTTAAGCATAGAAACTTTGTCATGGAGACGAACAAATTTTGCAGAGTCCGCAAAAAAAAAAAAAAAAAAAAAAAAAAGGCTTTCGGTACTTAATTTTGGAAATCACTATTAGGGGAGAGCATGGGACGGTATGGACCGGTTTTCATCACATCCGCATCCAGTCCAATTCACCACGGATTTCAAATTTGGTATCTGCATCCAATCCAGATCCAATAGATGCACGGATGGACGAATTGGATGCGGATAATCCAATGGATTTTTTTTAGTTAAAATTTATAGTAAAGAAAATAAAGCCAACACAAATGACTCCTTATAAAAACTACATATCCCTAAGGCTGCACAGGAACCGAGACGAAAAACCGGACCGTCCCGGAACCGGTGGAACCGTACATGTTTTTGTACCGAACCGAGGAAGGGGGTACAGGTACCGGTTCTAAAACTGAGAACCGAGCCTAGAGAGGTACAGGTACACGGTCTTAAGCATGTCCCGTACCGTCCTGTCCTGATTGTACCGAGCAATAATAACCATTAGATTTAGGGATTTAATCTACTGCAATCATCTATATGATTAGTGTACTTTCATCTTTCCAATTATTCCATCAAGTTGCCTAAGTCATAATTTACTCATAAGAATTCCGGGTACAGAAGATAAAGTTGAACATTGAATAATTCCGTGTGCGCATATATGGGTGTGTCAGTGTTATAGTCATTTTGGCCTTGACTAATCAAAAAAAAATTGCTGGATGCTAAATTGCAGATGTGCTCTGACAAAGATGCAGCACCAGAGAGGGATGAGCTAGATCTTGAGTTCTTGGGAAACAGAACAGGTGAACCGTACATAATTCAAACCAATGTATACAAGACTGGCGTAGGAAACAGAGAAATGAGGCACAACCTTTGGTTTGATCCAACTGAAGATTTTCATACTTATTCAACTCTTTGGAACAATCACCAAATTGTGTAAGTTAACTCAATATTAGAACTTCTAAATTGTGCCTGGATAGTACATCGCTTAATTAGTCTATGACAATATTCTTCAGCACGACCAAAAGACCTGAAACATTTGGTTCATTCTTTTGGTGTCGGATCTTGGGAAAATTTAAAGGGAGAGATGGATTGTCAGATCTTAGTGAACAACTGAATAGAGCACCCATTAGTGAATAACCATCCCCCAAAGCATGATGAAGCTTGAACAAAAGTGTCCTGGAAGCATTTGTTGTTGGGTACTTAAATATGTGAATTTCCCACAATGGTCTACTCTCTGGAAGTTGTTCCGCAACTATCTTTATCGAGTATTCTTGAAAGCACTCGTCGTAAGATTCTAACGACAACCCGTCAGGAAAAATGGGAACCTGAACGTGGTCTTTGAGTTTAACTCTAACCTTATTCCAGTGTTTTCCCCATTCTCATCATTTTTGACCTTCGTCCCGATTGAACAAAAAGTACCGACTGGTACCGGAATCGTGCCTGGTACCGTATACTTGTCCCGAATGGTACCGGAACCGAGGACACCTTATACAGGTACCGGTCCAAAATCTAAGAACCGAGGCTAGGGAGGTACATGTACTCGGCCTCGGCAAGAACAAAGCCAAACCGTACCGCGTGCACCCTTACATATCCCATATATATATACAAATATAAAAATGTCATGTACGACACCCCAAGCAAACACCTTAAAATTTCATAAATGATCAGTAGTATTTCCTAGAACTATATAAATGCCCTTAATTTAACGGATATGGATGTCCAACGGATTTTCAAGATTGCATCAAGGCCCGATAGGTAGTCCATTGGATTTCAAAAATTACATCCGCATCTAACCCATTAAAAAACGGTTCGGACATCCATCCGCAAAAAAACGGTTGGTCCCGGTTAAATCCGCGGATCAGGAGCCAAATGCTCACCCCTAAGATTCACTATCACCGGGTAAAATTAACCAACTGCCCACCCTGGTAATGGGCTGGGCTGGCTCCACCTACTAGCAAGGGACATGGATGGAAATAATAAATTGTTGCGAGAGCGCAACTACTTAAATACCCACAAATTAATTCCACCAGAAATGAATCGATTCGGCAGCCTCCTCCTCCTCCTCTACCTAGGGTTATCGGTGGAAATTTTCGATTTTGATTTAGGGTTCGTAGAAATTGAAATAGCATCTTAAAATTCGACGCAAACTGATTCCTTTTTTAATTACTGTCTCCGGGGAAAGCCCAAGTAATTTTGGGGGAAATTTAATTTCTTCAGATAAAAATTGTTCATATTCAGGTAATCTCGTTTTCCAATTTCAATCTCAATTTCAGTTTGTTTTAGATTTAGGGTTTATTCAACATCTTAAAGGTATTCATTTTTTAATCAGAGTCTCTAAGAAAGGAATATAAACCAAGTGATTTTGGGGAAATTTCAAATTTTGTTTCTTTTGGATGCATCAGCAGTGATGGAGATCAAGAAGAAAAGAGCATATAGAAGAAAGAAGTACCTTCCTCATGATTTAATTGTGGAACAAATATTAACCAGGCTTTCAGTCCGGACACTCTTAAAGTCCGTTCTGGTATCCAAACTGTGGTATAACTCGATTCACAATGATCATAAACGCTTAACTTATTCTCATTTCCTTCAATCACAGAAACAACCAGAGCTTCTCTTTAGTCTTTTAAATGTCAGGGATACCCCGGTTGACAAGGTTGATTACGGGTGTCACTTTTTCAAATTTACTACTGGATGGATGTACAGGAAACATGAAAATCTTCTAGAACTGCACCAGCTTCGAGGTGGTATTGCTATTGGTGATTTATTCGAAATGGTTGGTTACTGCAATGGTTTACCTTGTATGGCACTTGTTGCTAAGCACTCAACTGCTTACATAATATTGGACCCAAACAGGAATGACCTTCTCTACATCTTTTATCCAGCCAGAGTTGGGAAAGAGATCTCTAGTGTCCGCATCATCTGTCACGGATTTGGGTTCGATCCTTCAGCAAACGAGTTCAAGTTGGTAAGTGTTCTACGTACTCCTCTAAAGGAGCTTAACTTCCTGGTGTTTACGCTGGGAACTAAATCATGGAGAAATGTCACAGCTAGAAGCACGCCCATATCAGGTCACGGTGGTCGTCCTATATTGAAGATAAGATCCCCCACGGGTAGTGACAGATCGGCCATCTTCTGTACTGGTAGTAGCAGCAGCAGTGGATGTTTGGCTTGGAAGGTAATAGCAACTTTAGGGGGACAACATGATAATAGTAATGAAATGGAGATGCTACTGCTGTTCAATCTCCATGATGAGAAATTTCATTTCATTCAACTACCAGCTAGAATTACAACTGACGAGCAGCAGAACCACTTACTTGTTGATTATCCTCATCTTCTGAGGTTCAAGGGATCTCCTTGTATTGCACGTATCGAAAAAATATCAGGGAGTCGAACTGATTATCCTCATCGTTGCCTTGATGATCATCAGGTTAGTAATAGTAGTTGCTGCTGTTGTTGTAAAGTTCATTTGTACATATTGAAGGACAACGTCAAGCAAGTGTGGGTTAAGGAGGAGACTTTTGATGTTCGTGTAAATTCTACTCCCGAATGGTTAGCGACCATGGGCTACCTGGCACCAGATCCCTGCTGTTTTTGCTTCTGCACTACTACTCCTCCTACTCGCATCTTCAGTTTCTCAGATCAGATGGTACTTTACTGGTTCAACGGGAAATATCTTCAAATTTACAACTTGCGTTCTGAAAAACTTCAGCTTATACTGCCTGTTAATTCAACACATGATCTTATCTTGCAAGCTAAGATGGAAGAACCGCGGCACATCTCTATTTCTGGTACCAATGATGATATTTATTCCTCCAATATGGATTATCAGCTACATTGTCATGAGGAGAACTTCCTGTCTCTGCAAACATTCATACCAGAAGGAGTGGAAGGTGTTGTTGCTGATGAGTTCAGTGGGTCACTTTTGAAGAGAGATCGTACGTGTTCGGCATACGTGTTGATCCGCAGAGGCTCAAAAGTTTACTATCCTATTTATAGATAGTACACTTATGTACTGACTAATCTTAGTAACTGTCATCAGTTAGTAGATTAGTTTAGTAGTTGAGTTTCAGAGTTACATGCGTGCTTTATTTGTGTTTAGTAGTTGAGTTTCAGAGTTACATGAGTTAAATTGAAGATAGGGAGTGACTTAATTCTTCCTCCTTCATCATCCTCGTATGCATTCTCCTCTTTTTCATCAGTGTCCACATCATCAGAATCATTATCATCCTTGTCATTATCATCTTCAGCAGCAGTATCACCACCACCATCATCATCAACTTCTTTATCAGAGTTAAACTGCTTAAAGCGTTCATTATCATCCTCATCTGATGGATGGTCTTCGTACTCCATTGGTCCTTGCCACAGATTAGTACCCAAGTTAAGTGACACAAGGCTCTCTACGTAAGCAGAAGTACACACGGAGTAGCTCTTTATTCTCTCGCTTCTGGTAACTTCGCAAATGGTTTTAGTTGTATCATCTTTACGGTCATGCAGAACTAGCGAATCGGCCTTGTCTAATCCTGGCATCAAATTTGTGACGCCAGCTCCAAAATGCTTTTGCAGTTGAATGGTAAAAATTTCAGTCCAAGCAGGTTGTCTCTTTGCTGTAGAATCGTTCAACTCCCACACATTAACACCAACCTCTGGAGTAAACTGAATCAAGCAAAGAGACCCTCCTAACACACACATTCTTATTTCATACGATAACGAAGTTTCAAAGGGTAGCAGCACATAATCAAATACTCCTATCTCTTTTTCAAAATCGAAATAAATGACAGCTTCACTGGATTCAATACCGTCGGCAGTTGCTAACCAATAAAGAGCTCCTTTTAACAGTCGGCCTCTGTATATCATTTATTTTTTTTTTTTTTAAGATATCTCCACGAATTAGATTTTAATGTATATAGCTGAACCTCACACCCAGCTACATGCGCAAAAGAGGCTACAATAACCACTTTGAAATCATGAATCTTGTCATCATAACCAAATCCATATTCAATAGTGCGTATGTCATCGTGCTCAGTTTGAAGTCGTGGAATTGGTATTCTCCTATATTCTTGAGTAGTTGGGTTCCAAAGGACGGTGACATCCCTCGAATAAGAACTAAAGCAAACCAAGCCATTGCAGTAATCCAAAATATTGAATATCGCTTTTAGGACTAAAAGGGCAGTTGATTTTCACAAGATCATTACATGTAGAAGACAATGGATCATAGCTTATGGTGGATATCATGTCTTCATGAGAGCTAAGCATAAGACTAAATTTGTTGCATTCGGTAGCACGAGTTAGGTGCCTTTGAACAAAATTATGTTTTTTCAATAACTTGCAACGTAGCTTGTTTACGCACCTGAATTCCCCAATAGACTTTGCAGGCAACCGAACAAGGATGTCCGCTAAGATATCATCTGAGAAGTTTGCCATAACTGTAGCAATTAAAATAAAAGGAGGAGATATAAGATAAAGTTCTAAAAATAGAGATATAGCTACTGCATTGAAATCTAAACTAGAAATGATCCATGATTCTTTGATTGCTATTAACAGAACGACGTACTTACATTCAGTTCTAACTTCTAAATCTTTGCTTCAATAAAAAAAAAAGTACTCGTACCAATAAGACCCGTAGAAGTAATGGTAAGTGAATGTCGGGAAAAACTGGTAGGTATGCATTATATGCATGATACGATACAAACAAGTGAAAACAGAAAAATCTATCTAGGTTTTTCGTCATCCATGTTACTACTATGTTAAGGCAACTCAAGTTAAGGTGAAGAACGCTAGCTAATAGCTAGCACAAACTATTGGATACATATATATATACGGACACTTTTGAATGCTCTGTGATAAATACATGCAAACTTGATAAGGTGAAAGAAATTAAGCTAATGCTTTGTGATAATACATGTAAACTTGAAAAACCATAGAAGACGGAAGAAAAACTGCTTACCTTGTTCAGCTTCGATCCTTGAATTGTGAAGACTCGTAAGGTGGAAGGTGGTTGTGTATATATATATATGTATATCACCAGGGCCGGAAGGCCCCGGCTCAACCTCTCATTATAGTTTTAAGTATATATACATTAAAACAGACTACAACTTAGTTAATGTATCCAAATACTTTTAAAAGACTACAACATAGTCAATGTAATTATTTGGACCCTTATGATCTTCACATGTATTTCATGAAATCTACGCAAATATGAAAAAATAATGTAATCCTATCTCATTAAACTTAAACACCTAAACTACGTCTACATTAAAGGAATAAAAGGTATTTCATGAAATACATGCCGATAGGAAAAAATAATATACTATTTCTGCTTATAAAAAAAGATTGGATTAAAGATTATTAGAATTAGATTGCAGACGAAAAATTTAACCCTTACAAAAGAGTGAATCAATAATTCCAAACAAAAAAAGAATTGAAACCCCTACATAGGTACATATTCATATCTATTATAGCCGGCATTGGTATATATCACGTTTAACCAAAATAAGAAAGCAATAATATATGTTGATTAAAAAACGACATAAAACATTCATAAAGTTTCACGTAAAACGTAAATTGACATTACCTTTTAATCTTATTTGACTTCTGTTAGTCATTTAATCCGAAACCAAACCTATGTCGTTAAATTGCACTCGTCTTCCCACATTATTTTTTCAGTTATCCATGTTAACATTGTAATTTTGTTGTTCTTTGAAGGTTAACATCAAAAGTTTTTTTTTTTTAACTTTTCGTTCATCTTTGTTATAATATTTCCCAAAATTTCTATCTGCTCTTCAAATCCATGATCCTGGAAAAAACTCTTATTATCACGCTCTCTATATACTTATTCAATTACTTGTTCTCCTGGAAATGAAATCACTTCTCCGTCTATTTCTTTTACTATTTTCTTCTTCAAAACAATATCTGCAAAACAAAAATTGCCTACTTTTTTAATGCTTTGAAAAGAATTTTTGTAGTTCTTTTGCATCCGACCCTCCATTAGACTCTCAATCTTCTCGAAAGTTTTCCCGAAAATAAGCCTCAAGCATTTTACTCCCACACGAAAATAGATGGGTTGTAGAATTTTTTTTTCTGCATTGTTGATTTCGTCATGTCATCCAATTTTAAAAATTGGCTAAACGTGAAGCTATTTAGTCATTTTCTAAGTTTTGATATTGTCCAAACTTTGTCAGCTCATGTTTTTGTCTTCTCTTTTCATTGTACATATATATGATCATATTGTAATGATCTTTAATCCGACTTTTCTAGATTTCGAAAACTCAATCGGATAATATTGCGAAAACATGGTCTCTTACCAATATTGCTCTCCATTTATATGTTGTGTGAACTCATAGTTGTCATCGTAATCCATTAGCTTCATATTAAGGAAAAAAGGGCATCGTGTGTATGGTTTCTTTTATTGTGTCGTACCTAACAATGGTTATTTGATAATGATTTTTTCTTCATCTATTGAACTATATATCTTAATCTGAAGTTTTAACTATATCTAGTTAAGGAGAGATATTTTTCTCTTTCTACTGTCCAATAACCCATATCTTTTATTGTTCTCAAACTTCAGCTGTTGTAATACGAAAAATTTGTTATTTTCTGAGTTTATATAGCAACAAACCCTATTATTCTGTTGATAACAGCTTGTGATTTGTATGCTTGATTACATGCCATGTTTTCTACTCTTTTATCACTACGGGAAAAATCATCATTGACGACTACAGATTAGAGTTGTAGTACCCCTACGACAACTCCATTTTATGCATTGTGGAAGGGGGTATTGTAGAAAGTCCAAGCTTTTCTACAATGCTTGACTAAGAGTTGTAAAGGGTGATGTGATTCATGGTTCGACAATATTTTGCCAAAGTTGTGATTCTCTTTCGATTTTTTTGAAAGCCTAACACAACTCTTGCTTGTGTTGTAGGACTATTTTACACAACAAAGGATGCGTATCATATAAATATGTAACACAACACTTGTATAAGATGAAGGACTATCTTAGACAACCTAGGATGTGTATTGTAGAAATATGTAACAACTCTTATTACTATTATGAATAAGATTTGCACGACACTTGTTAGAGTTGTAGAACTATGTTGGACATCACCTAGTTATGTCGTAAAGACATTCTTTCACAACCTTTGGTTTGTGTAGTTGAAATGTGGAACACAACTCTTATTAGAAGTTGTGTGCATATAACTATTTTGAAAAAAAAATTATAGCTGAAACCTAATTGCGGAAAGTATTTCACATTCATAATTTCATATTAACCTGCCAGTGTAACACATTTACATTCATTCAAGACATGCCACTCAATTGCATTACTTAGCTAACTTCAAATCACCTTGTATGAAAGTGTGTTACGCAACGAAAGAAAAGAAAATGATAAATTCTTTGAACATGACTATAAATATCATATAAATCGTAATCCAGATATGGGCCTCCGCTACAAATGTGGTAGTCGCACACCCGTTCCAGTATGGTAGTCTGGGTTACACAACACCTTCAATTTAGCTGCAAACATCAGCTTGTAATCTCGACAGTTACCTTGTAATCATTTTTAACAGCTTCATTCTCCAAATCCCTGCATCTTGAACTCAAACTCGAGCAACTCAGCACAAGACATTTGCGCACCATCAACATAACTTGAACTACTGCAATGTCATCTTCTGTAGCTTCACAACCACCTAGGCCGTGGCAACAACTCACAGAGAACCACACAAACTACTGCAACTTGGATTACACAACACCTTCAGTTCAGGCTAGCAGCAACCATTTCCCTGCAATGGCATTCTTACAACTCAAACCCTCAATCCATTGCCTGGAGCTTCCAATTACAGCTTCTCTGCAAAACCATTCACATACTGCATATTATAGCTCCTAACATTCATCTAATTCCTTATCAAATTCATCCATACATGGAACTGATTCATTCCCTTCTCTGCAGCACACACAACATCAGCATCAACTCAAATCCATTGCAACCACCACCTAAAGCAACAACAACAACAAAAATGCAACTGTAGCTTGTTGTATTCTTTCCTGGCTTCTCAAATATCATTCAGTCCATAACTCCCCATTAAACCAATAATGCAACATTGCCTTACCTGCAACCTCCACTTTCTATATAAACGAATCAATTGAACATTCTCTATTGCAAGCTTCTCCATTAGCAATTGCTCCTCTCTTTCCATCTAAGTCTCGTCTTCAATTAGTCTGCAAATCAAACCAATTAATCCCATAATAACCATCTCAATTACTGTCATTTCATAGAAGAATGTTTACAAACTCTTATGCTTCCTTTTTCATGAATCATGAATCATGACAATTACGGTATGGTTTTACAAACTCACCAATATAGCATGAATCATGACAATTACTAACAAAACAACACACTGCAAGCAAAAACTGTACTCTCTCGGTGTCAATGCCAATGTAATACAGAACCTAGTATGGATACTGCAACTACAACCTTATGTTTATGAACATCACAGATATTTTACAAATAGCTCTAAAGATTGCATCTCATATATAATTTGACACCATAGTTTCTACTAAATCTGTTACTTGTCATTAGTTCTCTCTCTTTGTGTTCATTCTATCCAAAACGAAATCGAGGTTGCAGTTCTCAAACGCCAAGAATAGCGTTCTCGATAAATAAAAATATAAACCATCTCAACAAACAATCATTATGTCTTATCAGGTTGTCACTAAAGCACTTGAATTCAATCATAGTGTCAAACTTTCAATAACTACTGATATCTTTTTTGGAAAATTAACTGGAATTTTTTGTCGATCAAAAAAACCGAAAAAGTGTTACTGTGGAGACCAAATTACAAACAAAAATTATTCAATGACAATGATTGTCTCATGCAAAATCTACAATTAACCATATAGAACCAATCATAGAACCCAAATCCAAACCAAAATTTCAACCAACACAATCCTGAAAAGAAAGTACTTTTGAAGCGGGTAATACCAATTTTACTTACAAAGTCACGACTTTACCATGATGAGAACATTCAACACCAAGCCAAGAACCTGGGTTTTGATCCTCCTCATCCTTATTTTGTCTCCAATCCAATAAAGCACCATAGGGATCACTAACAATTCCATCTTTAAATCTCAACAGTGCCAACCCTGCAACAGAAACACAAATATTTCGGCTTAACTTAACCACCAATACAAATGAAAAAAAAAATCAGATAAAAAAAAATCAAATACCTTCATCATTGAGAGAATGACAAAGCTGAAAATTCTGATTGAAGAGACATAAAAGAAGTAACAAGAAATGTAATTGTAACCTAAAACCATTAAATCTCCAACTTCTCTCCATTCATATGAAAACCTAAAGTGAAAATCCCAACCCCAGAAATCCTTAAATTCTTTCTCTATTCAACAAATCTCTTGAAGCATTACTATATTCGACACAATTTTCCGAAGCTTAATCTTAGAAGAACCCACTTCAACTTATGTTGTTTCATGATCTATCGACTTGTGAAGAATTAAAAACCTCAATGGATAAAGGCTATCAAAAGCTATCAGAGTGTCTCCTCATTCAAACATGAACACTAATCAATAATCGTCCCCAGTTCAAACCCTAACTGTACCATCTTGATTTCTAGCAGTAGCAACACCAATTACACAAATTGAACCCATAATTAAGAAACTTTGATCAGAGATAAAGGAGATAATGAATTTTTTGTTGTTGATTCGATGTTCAGGGATGGAGAGGTATGATTCTTATGACTAGGTTAGATGTTGAATGAAGAGTTGAAAGGGGTTCTGAGATTGAATCATTGAAATAAGAAATTGGTAGCAGATTACGAATTGAAGTTGGGTTTCGTTTGATTTAAGGTTTGTACAAGGTGGATCTGAGGTATTCGATTGATGAGTTTTTGTGACTGAGGTTGTGATGATTTTCACCAGAAATTGCAGATGAGAACTAATATGGGTCGATTTAATCAAGAAATCGATGGACCACGTTTCTTTTGATCCCCTCATACGGATGAAGAAAAGATCTTGACGGTTGATGTTGTATTTGGGATGCTCATACGGATTGAGAAGCATGTGTGTTTCTCTTTGTGCTAATACGAACTCATGTATTCGGTTCTATTATCAACCTTCGACACGAAAAAAATTCTAAAAAAAATATTAATAAATTTAGGACATTGTTATGTTGTAGGAGATTTCTGCTAAATTCTAGTCTTAACCCCGAGACTTCAACTTAATCATCACTAAAGTATGGAAATTATCTTTGATACTAGAAGCCATGGCATGGGCTGTAGGCCCCGTCTAATTTGAACCGAACAACAAAACACTGGGATCGCATATGCGAGCTCCGGCTAATTTGACCCGATCAACAAAATATTGGGAGCGCGTAGCTAATCTATAGGCTCAACTCCCGAACATAATATTGGATAATTAATTTACAACCCAAGTCGGTTACAATATATGATTCGACTAACTAAATATGCTACTGTGACCCAACTAATTAACACACAATAACTAAGGCACGATAAACTAAATACTTGGACCATTCATAATGGTTCGGGCCTATGATCCCGACTAACTAAACTCGGTCCTAACCATTATAGGTTGACTAAAATTTCGTGGGAGCATACTAATAGGTCGACAAAACAATTAAAAAATCAAAAAAGGTTGAGTCCTAGTCGCGGGCTAATTTGACACGACCAACAAAACATCGTGGCTACAGGCCCTGTTAATTTTTAAAGGGTTGATGTCGGGGATGTAGGCCCTGACTAATTTGACCCGACTAGTGGTATGATTTTGAAGTGGTTTGTGAAGTGGTAAGAAAATTGATTCGATTCTCGAACTTGTGAAGGATTTCCTAGACTTAAATTCAAAACAAAAATAGAAAACTCACTAAAAATTATAGCAAACTTTGACAAAGATGTTATCAATATTAAAAGAATACGAGGCTAAGATTCCACTATTTTCCAATTTCAAAGTAATTTAATCCAATATATATATTCATGCAATTTTCTCATCCAAGTTGATTCTAAACTATTGCAACAAGTAGATTTTCAAAATAACAAGTGTATATCCGAAGCATAGAACATCAAAAACCTAGGTCCAAGTATGCTCTATCAAAAGAAATCACAATTGTTTAACAAAAATCATTCAAACAATTATCGATCAAGGAAAAATAATCATAAAAATAATTGCAATAAATAGATAAATAAAAATATACCACTTCTTGTTGGAAAAATAGCTTCCTCTATCGCCTCAAAGAATGGGGTTTAGCTCCTCATATTAACCACTTGCTCAAAATACATGTTTGTTGCTCCAAAGTTGATTAAAAAGAAGAGATCGTATAAAACAGCGTGTTTGTAACGATTATAATTGTTCTGAGAACCACTTTGTTACAAAGAACTCTAACACTGAACTGTTATGAAATCAAAAGTAATTGTTACATAAATTGTGACAAATGGTATTGAGTTTGAAAGAAAAGGCCACGGATTCTCGCGACCTTCTTCTTGTTGTTTTCGTTTGTTCTTCTTTCTCTTTGTATTCTCTCTGCAACTCGACTGTGTCTCTCTGTTGTGTTCTAAAACCTCCCTAAAGTGTACGTGATCCCTCCTGTGACTCCAGGCAGCCTTTATATAGCCAACATGTCTCGATTAAACCACTTTTTCTTTTTCCAAAAGTCATGAACTTTCCTTTTATTTTTCTCATATATGCGGCCTCTAGCTCTTTCCAAACTCTCCAAAAAAAGGATAAATATCTTCGAAGGGTAATCTTCCCTAATTTGCATGGAACTAAACAAAACAGAACCCATAATATCCCGATATATCCTCTTATCCCCTGTTTAACGTCAACCCGATTATTCAGCTTATTGTAACCGATCCAAATGCATGTATCAACCCCGTTTGGTCAATTAAAGTCCACCCAACACAAATATGCGATCAAATCTCCTTGGAACATCTCTAGATTCGAATCAAAAAATCTGCCAGACGCATTTTGCTTTCCCGCCAAAATCGATTTCAAACGGAGAAGATGGTGTGCCCCTTATCCTACGGTGGGGTGCGAATAGTAGCTGCCCTGAGGTGGCCCTTATCAACTGGGTACCCCTTATCCAATGTGAAAGGTCCGAATAGCAAGTGTCCTCCGGAAGTCCCTTAAGCAACTTTTCGAGCCGATTTCTCCAAAAATGTTTATTGCCCAAAAATACCTACACACACATAAAATACCATAATAAGTACAAAAATGAGCACTATCAAATTATATAATCGAGACAAATTAGACACAAAAATGTGTCTATCAAATACCCCCAAACCTATTATTTGCTAGTCCTCGAGCAAAAATAAAACAAAAATAAAATCCTAACTCACTTATCATGGGCATCGTCGATTGCATTTAGCGTATGCAATAAGCCTTTAAACCCCTAGGTGGCCCTAGTGGGCAGAGTTATAGTCTAGGAGGGTTTACCGGAGAGGTGTACCCACAAAACCTTTACTCCGCACCCTAACTATCTACGCAGAACCTTGGAAGGCACTAAAAAATCTCCTTGGTTGGCATACTTATTGACTACGGGAGGAAGTACCACGATGCGAAATTCCAATTGTTGTACACGAGTTTGCACTCAAGCATACTAAAATTCATATATAAGTGATGAGCTCTACTCGAGATATTGTCACTATGGACATCAATATAATCTTGTCAAAACTAATCACATGGATAGATCAAGAAGATGGATATAGAAAAAACATAGATGGTTTTGATGTTTACTAAGTGAACGGTGTTTCCCATATATGTCCAAGACCTCCGCCAAAATGAACCTATCCTAATGGATGAGATACCCGATCGACTAATTTCAACACACTAGCATAAACAAGGGAACCAAAGTGATCGATAATCCTAACTCTAGGTCAACATGAATCGGCATATACAAGGGTACCAGTGGTCAACTTTATTGAATTTATTCCGGTTGGTCTGATGGTCTGGTCTCAATATTTTTTTTTTTTGTTGGTATGTCAATCACTCTAATTCACCCTAGCATTGGTAACAACTTGATTCGTGAGCCCCACCTAATCTCTTAGAAAAACATAGTTTAAAAACAAAACAAAATAAAAATAGAAGTGAAAAGGACTCAACGAGATATGGTGAAACTATCATGTTATTTCTAACACCTGAGCTTTGTGCTTTTATGAATAGACTCTTTAGATGTTTCCATCTAATCGAGTTGGTTCTCAACTCCTACAACCAAAATTCTTCCATCCACTTAGATTGGTTAGTGCCATCCTTAATAAGCATAAATTTTTAGGCTCTCGAGTTTATTTATTGTAACAAAAAGGTAACAAAAGTTTCTACCCCACTCCCAAACTTAAATCTAACATTGTCCTCAATGTTTCTAATTAAAGAACAGTACCAAAATATAATTAACATGAGGAAATAGTAAAGATAGAAGTCGAAAAGATAGTACCAAAGGTGAAGTATAACCAAAAACCTACAAAAATAATATACAACATACACACCCCGATGGTCAATCAAGGCTCTAAAAAGGGCTTCAATCGCGATCGTAACCTTTGAAGAACTACTACCATCTGGCATCTCAATCTCAATAGCGCCATGAGGAAAAACAAGATCGGACCACAAAAGGACCTGGTCCACCTAGAGCGCAACTTCCCTAGAAATAGATGCAAACGAGTGTCATACGTAAGAACTTTTTGACCTGGAGAAAATGACTTTCGTAAAATATTCTTATCATGCACAAGTTTCATTTTGTTCTTATACTCCTTAGCACTATCGTATGCATCTCTACGAATCTCGTCCAACTCATTGAGTGGAGCTTTCGTGAGCTCCTGCCTTGTCAAGTGAAAATTTTAGGCCGCTTAATAGCCCAATAGGCTCTATACTCTAACTCGACAGGAAGGTGAGATTCCTTGCCAAGTACTAGACGATAAGGTGACATTCCAATGGGTGTCTTAAATGCAAGATTGGTAAGCGCATAAGGCATCGGTAAGCCTCGACGACCAGTCTTTCCTATTGGGATTAATCTTGTTTTCTCTAAAATCCGCTTAATTTCCCTATTGGAGACCTCTACCTGACAACTAGTCTGTGGGTGATATGGGGTAGCTACTTTATGGGTAATACCATATTGTTTCATTAAAAGAGCAAACGGTCTATTACAAAAGTGTGAACCTCCATCACTAATTATAGCTCGATGTGTACCATAACGTGTAAGTATGTTCTCTTTCAAAATATGGACTACGACCCTGTGGTCATTTGTTTTACACGGAACCGCCTCAACCCACTTAGACACATAATCTACAACGACAAGTATGTAAAGATAACCAAAAAAATTAGGAAATGGACCCATAAAATATCAAAGACCTCAATCACTAAAATAGGGTTCAAAGGCATCATATTTCCACGGAAATGGTTCCTAACCTCGGCAACGCTCACAAGAAACACAATGAATATGGGAGTCTTTAAAGAACGAAGGCCAAGAAAAACCACACCGCAATATCTTAGCACGGTCTTCTTAGCACTAAAATGACCCCCACATGCATGTTCATGACAAAAGGAGATAATCATTGGGACGGGTCACTCTCGTGTACACATCTCCTAATAACTGCTCGACAATACTTAAAAAGATAAGGATCGTCCCAAAATAAATGCTTAACCTCGGCTAAAAACCTAGAACGATCTTGCTTACCCTTATGTTGAGGCATTCGACCAGTAACAAGATAATTCACTATATTTGCATACCAAGGTGATTGGTAAACAGAGAACAATTGTTCATCAGAAAGCTATCCCTTATAGGAAGAGAATCATTAGGGGAACTAACAACCATCCTAGACAAGTGGTCTGCTACTACATTTTCGGCACCCTTTTGTCTCTAATGTCGGACAAAATTCTTTTAACAAAAGTATCCACCTAATCAATCTAGGTTTGGTATCCTTCTTAGACAAAAGGTATTTCAAAGCGGATGATCAGTATAGATTATGATCTTAGAACCTAATAGGTAGGATCTAAACTTATCCAAGGCAAACACGATGGATAAAAGTTCCTTCTCGGTAGTTGTATAGTTCATTTGGGCATCATTCGAGTTTTGCTAGCATAGTAAATCACATGAAGTAATTTGTTTTCTTCTTGACCTAACATAACACCTATAGCATAATCAAGCATCACACATAATTTCAAAGGGTAGGTTCGGTTAGGTGCACGGACTATCTAGGGCGATGGTGAGTAAATTCTTAAGCTTCTCAAAAGCCTCTAAACAAGCATCATCAAAGACAAACATAACATCTTTTGCAAGCAAATTGCAAAGAGGCCTAGAAATCAAGCTAAAATCCTTAATGAATCGACGGTAAAAACCTACATGCCCTAGGAATGACCTAATATCTTTTACGGTTTTTGGGACTGTAAAGTCTTAATAAGGTCAACTTTGGATTTATCTACCTCTATACCCTTTGAAGCAACGATGTGCCCTAACACAATTCCCGATTTAACCATGAAATGACATTTTTCCCAATTAAGCACTAAATTCTTTTCCTTACACCTAGCCAACACTAATGTCAAATGATGCAAGCACTCATCAAAAGATGAACCAAACACCTAAAAGTCATCCATAAAGACCTCTAGAAACAGTTCTACCATATCGGAAAATATGCTCATCATACAACGCTGAAAAGTCGCGGGGGCATTACATAGCCCGAAAGGCATGCATCTATACACAAAGGTACCAAAGGGAAAGGTAAAAGTGGTTTTCTCTTGGTCTTACAGGGCAATAACGATCGATTATAACCGGAGTAGCCATCTAAGAAGCAATAATGACTATGTCCACTAATCTCTCTAGCATTTGGTCGATAAAAGGAAGGGAAAGTGATCCTTCCTTGTGACCTTGTTTAATTTCCTATAGTCGATACGACCACGCCATCCCGTGTGGTCACTCGGGTTGGGATTAACTCATTATTATCATTCTGGACTACGGTGATACCCGATTTCTTGGGGACAACCCGAACGGGGCCGACCCACTTACCGTCTCAAATTGGGTAGATAATACCCGCATCTAACAACTTAAGCACCTCTTTTTCGAACTACCTCTTTCATGTTAAGGTTGATCGACATTGCATCTCCCTAGAAGGTTTGGATTCTTCTTCTAAAGGAATCCGATTCATACACACACATGGGACTTATACCCTTAATGTCCGCTATAGTCCACCCTAAAGCTTCCTTATTGTCTTGAAGTACTTTTACTAGCCTACTTTCCCGATCACTATCCAAATCGGAAGCTACAATAATAATAAAAGTCTCATATGGGCCTAAAAACACATACTTTAGAGTGTCGGGTAGTGGTTTTAGGTCCAACTTATGAGGCTCTTATAAAGAAAGAATTAAGGTAGTCTCAGAAACTGGTAATGGTTAGAAACTAGCTTTACATCTATCGGTGTCTAACACAGGGGTAGAATCTAATAGAGCATTCACTTGTGCAATAGTGCTATCGTCATCAAAATCTAAACCAAAATAGGATAGCCAACTTTCTAATGGGTCTTGAGATAAAATGTTTGGTAATGACTCCCGAACTAAGGCTTATATCATGTTCACCTCTTCAACACATGTGTCATATAGCTCATAAGGTAGCTAACTTGACATTAAAAATGTTCATCTCCATAGTCATATTACCAAAAGATAAATTCATCACACCATTCCTACAGTTAATGATCGCATTAGACGTAGCTAAAAATGGGCGAACTAATATCACATGTATCTTATTCTCTGGGTCTGGGATAGGTTGGGTATCTAGGACCATGAAATCCACTGGATAAATAAACTCGTCGACCTCAATAAGAACATCCTCAATAACACCTCGAGGAATTTTAACAGACCTATCAGCTAACTGAGTAGGTTTCATTTCACCAAGTCCTAGTTGTAAGTACACATGGTACCTGAGTAAGTTCACACTTGGCTCCTAAGTCAAGTAAAGCTTTTCTACCCTAGGTGTTTACCTATTGTACAAGCAATGGTAGGGGAACCTGGGTCTTTGTACTTTGGAGTTATGGTGTTCTGAATGATTGAACTTACGTGACTAGCTAAAAAGGCTTTCTTATGGACGCTAAGTTTTCTCTTTCGCGTACACATATCCTTAAGGAACTTGGAATAAGCAGGAATTTGCCTAATTGCATCTAATAAAGGAAGGTTTATGGTAACTTGCTTAAAAACCTCCAATATGTCATTAAAGTTCGATTCCTTCTTTGTTGGTACTAATAGTTGGGGAAACGGGGCTCTAGGCATAGAATCGGACCTCTCGGAACCAAATTGGCATCATCAAAAATTTTATCAGTCCCTCATCTAGTGGTGTTCTGAGGGGTGAGATCCCGAGGTGAACTACAAGTATGTTCACTATCGGGCATGGTTACACGATTGTCTACTACTCTACCACTCCTAAGGGTTCTAATATAATTCAACTGATTCGATGTTTTTGCACCTACTTCATGAACTCCTCTAGGATTGGGATTAGTCTGACTAGGGAACCTTCCATTATCTCTTTCAATTAAGGTTTTAGCTATTTGGCCCACTTAAAGTTCTAACTTAGCAAGGCTCTGAGCATTAGTTTGAAAGTTCTGCTTGGTTTCTTGTTGAAAACTAACATGGATCTGTGCTAACATTTCTGAGTTTTTGTTAACATCTTAATAGATTCTGTAAGCTAGTCGTTTTATATTCTCAATCAAGAATTCTTAGTGTAACCAAAACTTGGGGAGCATTAGAATTACTAAACCTGACCTTGACTTTGGCCCTTAGACCACGAAAAGTTCGGATGGTTTCTCCAACCAGGATTATAGGTTTCCGAATATGGGTCAAACTTTTGACGGTTATCAAATCTAGTATTATTATAGAGAGCATTGGCTTGCTCTTCATTATTCTGGCCTTCCCAAAAAGGCTCAAATCTACCACTAGTGTGGCCCACTTCTAAACCTTCTAACCTTTTCGCTATTACAGCAATTTTGGCATCTGATTCAAAGCCTCCTTCTACCCTATTAACGTTTCCTCTGCCTAGAAGAATTGTTTTTGGGGTTCCCTATTATTTTCCCATTGTTGGGTCTTTTCGGCGATTTCATGCAAATATGTCATCGCCTCATCAACTGTTTGGTTTTCAAACCCACCTGTACACATAGATTCTACTTTGGTTGTAGTTGATTAATCTAAACCCTCGTAAAGGATCTGAACTAACCTAACCTTTTCTAGACCATGATGAGGACATTGGGCTAATAGATCATTGAACCTTTCCAAATACCTATACAAAGATTCTCCCTCTTGTTGAGAAAATGTGCATATTTGCGTCCTAATAGACGATGTTTTGTGCCTAGGGAAAAACTTGTTCAAAAAGGCGAGATGTAAGTTGTTCATATGTTTCAATTGAACTGAATCCAAACTATATAGCCACGATTTGGCTTTATCTTTTAAGGAAAAAGGGAATAACCCGAGTTTCAAAGCATCATCATCAAGGTTTCTAATCTTTAGGGTACTACAAATTTCATCAAAGTCCCTAACATGGAAATAGGGGTTTTCATTTTCTTTCCCTAAGAAGATTGGGAGCATTTGTAAGGTCCCAAGTTTAAGTTCATAATTTGCTTACTGTTTCATATAACACGATACACGAGGGACGAGTAGTCCTAATCGGGTTCAACAAAGATTTCAAAGTTGCCATTTAAACTATCGAATATTAGGGATTGTCTCCCCAAACGGACGTTCAAAACGGACTCTTCAAAAATCGAGACTTTCTAAATTTAGGTAATCGAGACGCTTAGAATTACTAGGTTTCTCTTTAACAAATCTACCTAGGGCGTCTCTTTTACGTTCCTAAGCATGCAAAATAATAAGGAAGGGGATTCTATGCAATTACAAAACAAGGTCGACTCAACCAAATCAAACCTATTGATTTCTAGCAAACAAAAAGCATGATGGCTCCACTTAGATTGTTTCTAGACCATCTTCTAATCCTTCAAAGGGAATTCGTTACAATTTAAGCAAACCCCTCTGGGATTAATCCGAGTCAAAGTAAGTTGAATAGAGGCGAGGGAAGCTCGGTGGAGAATTGATACCCAAGGCCTCACCGGAATTACAAGGCGGCGCAGTCACGCATTCAACTTACAGAAACCTTCATGAACTTCGAAGTGTGCTTAAAAGAGTAACCAATATTTTTCGAATGACTTTCCTATTAAGCTCGTTACCCTATCGGTCTTGTTCTAGTCAAAATTTTAAGGCTTAGGTTTGCGTAAGTTACGTGTTCCTAAGGCGGGCAAGAAGAGAACGGTGATCACTACACCAAATCAGGAATTTTGTCACAGGCTATACCTGTTACTAATTAGATTTGTAACGGTTATAGCCGTAGTAAATAGGCCGTTATTAATAACTGTGATTGCATTTGTAACGTTTTTATCTGTGACAATCTCCAGATACAGTCACATTTAAAAAGCGTTACAAAAATTAATAGTCACAATTGAACTAATTTTAAGATTGCGACACGTGTCATATTTGTCATATTTATCTTAACGGTTTTAATCACATACGATATATTTACCACGATTGAGTGCCCGACACGTGTCACTTTTGGTACGATTCTGACAACACCTTTAAGTGTTGCCACTATTTTGCAACAAATTTTTTTGAGAACACGTGTCATCCTTCTAAGCGCTTACTCTTAAACGATGACACGTGGTTTTTTTAATTACATTTGTTGTCACAGTAAAACCAGTGACAATTTTTTAAATTACAATTAAAAAAAAATGGATGGCCCAAACCATTTTCATGGACCTGGGCTTCCCGGTTTGTTTCTGAAAAGCTGCAATCATGAACCTGCACTTTCGGTTTAAATCCAAGTGGAGCACAAATAAACACGCAACTATCCATATTTTACCAACTATAATTTTTACATTCTAGCTTTTTCTCAGATCTGAAAAACACAACACTCATACATGATATTTATTAAGACGCACCTGAGAACACCATTTTAAGATCTGTCATTAAGCAATATAGTCGCACACAATGAGTGCTTAACTTGACAAATTACAAATCGTACGCCCCTACGATTATATACAAAGCTCCCAAAGACGCAATAAATGAGATGCTTGAAGAACTGTTTAAACTCAAATTGGGATAGCATTCTAACTATGGAATTTGAGTAGTGACAAGAGAGTAATAAAGACGAAGCACGAATTAAAGGAACACACCTATCAACTTCAATTGTGTGAACAAGCGCCCGGGATAACTTGATGATGTTTCATTCTTATTCTCTAGAGTATCTCTCTCACAATCCTGTGAATGCATCGGGAAAGTTAGAATACGACAAAAAACTTGGACCAAAGTAGACTTGATCAGCTTGACAGTTAAACCACCCTGGTAGCACAGTTAAGACTTGACAGAGGCGTTTTATGTTAAAGTTTTAGCTGGATATACCCAATTCAGGAAGGGTTTGATGCTTGGTAAGCGAAACAAGAAACAAAGAAGAAGGCATACAAACAATAACCATAACGATTATGATAATTGAATCCTAGATTAGCCAAACCTCCATTGTTGATAAGCACATAAGTTTAAAAACTTTAATTGAAATAGTTGGAAACATCACAATGATAATAAGGAAGAAAGGTCAACTGTACATTAAGCGTATTTGCCGACTCATTTACGATCCTACTTTAGGCACACAATGTCAAAATGAAACTGTCAGGCATCTCTTTAGGCAAGTGAAGTTCACTATATGTCATAACACGGATATTCCATACTCATTTTATATTGATTTCATCATGTTAACATATCATTTTCTGATTTCACATTATCAAAGTTAACATACTTACCACACATAAAAGGCGAGGTCCTCGTAATCAATGTAAAAAACCAATCAATGTTTGCGAGAAAGGTGTAAAATAAAATGCAACAAATACACATTTACTTGTGAGAATACATACACTGCGACTACTTATCATATTATATTGACAAACACTCAATGCGATGGTTGTCGCTTTCTAATATCACTACAAGCTTTTTCTTACAATGTATTAACATCAACAACTTAAAGAGCAAAAACAGATAGTGAACTAAAAGCTTAGCAATGAGGAGAACTTTACCACGACAAGCCCGTATTTAGGCTCAAATGTCTTTGCATTATCAACAAAGTGGGTCTTGAACTTGAACACAAAAATAGAACTAGTATCCTTCACTTTATACATTTTTGCCAACTTCTCCTTCAATTCCGCCTACAAAGTCACAACAACCAAAATCAACAGAGGGTTTAGATTAAGAAAATACATCAAGTCATAAGGTTTAGATTAAGAAACTGAAAGTTACTTGTCGTAGCTCGTGAGATGCGATTAATGAGACAAGGCATGTCTTTTCCGACCTCATGTTGTTGTTGTGCATACGGTGTCAGCTTCTCCCCTTGATTGGAGAGGCTACTTTGGTAAGTAGAACATCAGCCTCTTTAGCCACGCCCTTCAAAAGCTGATCCCAACCAAAATAGTGATCAGCACAGATATAATTGCTCCACAAATACAATTATACATGTAACTTAAGCAGCACAAAAAGATAAAATACCCATAATAGTTAAAATTGAATTTTACCAATTCAGATCCGCGTGAGAATTGCTAGCACTTGATGAAGCATTATTCAATCCACCTACAATAGCAACATGCATTTTCTGAATGAAATTACACTTAATAGAAAATCTCAGACACATTTAGGCAATACAAACTAGAAGATATAAAAACCAGCAGAATACTACAAAGAAAACATGCCAAATATACAATACATAACCTGCATAATGAAATAAATAGTCTTAGTCAGAAACAAGACACAAGTAACACTAAAATTCAACTCAAACCAAAATAAATAAATAAATAAAAAATCACACGAAACAGTAAAGCTGGGGAGCATCAGTTGTCTGGCCACCGGCAGGTATCCAATAGAATAATAATCCACCATATGAACAAAAACATCGTATTTGCAGATTCAAATGCTTAGCAGCACTGTAAACAATAAATCCAAGTACCAGAATTCATCAATACAGCTATGAAACCCACCAAATGACATCCAAATATCTCTACCAAAATCCTAATTTCAACCAATAATGTGGAATGTTTTGCAACCCCAAGTTCTCAGCACTTCACAGAGAACAAAAATATAAAAACTAACTGGTCATGAGCATCGTATAAGATGCAAAAATGGAATAAAACTCACACGCCATCTGGGCAGCTCAAAGGAAATTAAGATAAAAGTCAGGAATAACATGTAGTGTTTGCTAATTCTCTAGCATCACTTAAACCACCAATTTTGTATATACATAGGAAATTCATTGAAGAAGCTTACAAAGAGTAAGCAAGTGACAAAGCAGGGGAAACCCAAAGAGGAAAGGAGAAACAGACTCCACCAACCCAAACCCAAGAGACCTTAAAAACCACAAAACCAAAAGACTAAGTTACAAAAAACATACCCCAGTTGTAAGACTATATTAAGTGAGGTTTGTCATTGCAAGAGCTAGACTAGAGGCATATTCAAACGCGAAAGGCACATAAAACCTAAGGTGTCGTAGCTAGACAGACACAAATAAGATAAAAGGACCATAACAATAAGACGTCACCAGTTGAAGAAATAAGAAGTGAAGAACTTACATTTCCGCAGTACAGACTGACAACAAACATCAACACAAGTCGCCATTCGTTGTCTGTTTTACACTCGACTATGAATCAACAATTTACACTAGCCGAATGCCCAGAAGGACCTATTCCACTCCTAACAGAAAACACAACAAATTTGTTAATTAGAACAAAGGGTTCAGTACTCAAGAGATTCTTTCAGGTATATCTCCATACTTTATAACAAAATGGATAGTCAACAAAGACTTGCACACCAGTAACACAATTTCATACCAGGAAGATCTCGAAGCACCATCCTTCCTTTACCTACACCACCACCAAGCCAACGACCATGAAACCAACAAATCAAATCAGCTCCGATTAATGATTAAGTAACCACACTACAAGCACAAGAATTAAATCTTTGGTGCTGCTTCACTAACCTCAATTCATTTCGCATGCTAATGTAGTTGCAAAGCAAAATAAGTACTAAAGAGGTAATGCTAGTTACTGTGCAATGAAGTTATATAGGTCCTGAATCACAATCATTTGATTTGAAGTTTAGATTGTAACCACGTAAATCAAATCACAAATCAATAAGAGACCGAACTCAAACTTACATATAAACAGACAACGAATTGAAGGCCGAGGGATTGGCACCTAGGTTGTTCCCTTATTGGTTCATCAAATCGAATCGCAAGGTGTGAAACTCCATCTCTTCTCGAAGAACCAAAGGCTCATTCTTCTCACTTACGTTCTTTTCAAAATCGGTAACTTCATGGATCTACCGGATAAACCGAGAAAATCCAGATTAACTCAACACCCACCACACAAATCTCGAGATCTATGAGATTAAATTCAATTAGGAGAAACCAAAAAAAGACCCAAACGTAAAAAAGCCCATAAATCTTAAACCTAAATGACTTCTACTTATAAATCCCATATAAAATTAAAAGCAAACAAAATTAAACCTATCAAATTCATAGAAACATATGGGAAGATGTACATAAATCAAACTCAAAACTAAAATTCATAAAAATATAGAGATTAGGTTTAAAGCGAGTTACTAAAAATTGAATTTTCCTTCTAAAATATGGGTTTTGATTATGAGATGAGTTCAAGAGATCTCAAAAATCAGATTGAGAATGAGAAAAAAGATAAAATAAAATTGCTTAAGCTCGATCTTATAAAAAGCAATCTCACAAATCGGATCGAGTTCAACAGATCTTATGAATTAGGTTTCCTCTCGAGATAATATTTCTTTTGATTTGGACATATTGAGTTCGATTTCAAGAGATTTCGAAGAGAATAAAATGGGAAGGACAAGTATCAGGGGAAAAAAAAGTGAGAGGGTGAGAATTGAGAGGCGGAGGAAAAATAGAAAGAGATTAGGTTTAATTTTCTCTCTCTTCTATGAATATATACGAAAACCTAATAGTTTCTCGACTAACTAATCAACGAGATAAATGGACACAATATCTTGTTTGTGTTTTCCCCCACATGTACCTTAACTCGATTTTGGTGTGGTAAAGCATTGACCCAATTTAATTGGTCCACAAATATTTGATGGTAAGCTTCTTGTCATGTGTCAAAAATTATACTCCCTCCGTCCCACTATTAGATAACCTACTTAGTTCAAAATATTGTCTCACTATTATTTGACCTATCTCATTAAATAAGAGAATATTTCTAAAACTATCCTTTTGATTGATTATAATTAGTATAAGAAATATGTATAATTTGGTATCCATGTTTATATTCGTTACGTAGGTGTTTTAAAATGCCTTTCAATGATACAAAGACGAAATATATCATAATTGAACATCACAGGTTCATGGATTACTAAAGTTAGACCTGAGTTTCTCGTTCGGGTGAACTGGAGACGAAATATATCTCAATTGAACATCACGAGTTCAAAAATTACTAGAGTTAGACCTAAGTTTCTCGTTCGGATGAACTAGAGACGAAAAATATCATAATTGAACATCACGGTTCAAAGATTACTAAAGTTATACAGAGTTTCTCGTTCGGGTGAACCGAGTGAAATATATCTCAATTGAACATCACGGGTTCAAATATTACTAGAGGTAGAGCTGAGTTTCTCTTTGAGGATGAACCGGAGATGAAATATATCATAATTGAACATCACAGTAAATGGATTACTAAAGTTAGACCCGAGTTTCTCGTTCGGGTGAACCCCAGACGAAATATATCCCGAATTGAACATCACAGGTTCAAAAATTACTAGAGTTAGACCTAAGTTTCTCGTTCGGATGAATCTGGAGACGAAAAATATCATAATTGAACATCACGGGTTCAAAGATTACTAAAGTGATACTGAGTTTCTCGTTCGGGTGAACTGAGACGAAATATATCCGAATTGAACATCACAAAGTTCAAATATTACTAGAGGTAGAGCCGAAGTTTCTCTTTCGGATGAACCTGAGACAAAATATATCATAATTGAACATCACAGGTAAATGGATTACTAAAGTTAGACCTGAGTTTCTCGTTCGGGTGAACTGGAGACGAAATATATCTGAATTGAACATCACAGGTTCAAAAATTACTAGAGTTAGACCTAAGTTTCTCGTTCGGATGAACTGGAGATGAAAAATATCATAATTGAACATCACAGGTTCAAAGATTACTAAAGTTAGACAGGTTTCTCGTTCGGGTGAAGCTGGAAACGAAATATATCAATTGAACATCACGAGGTTCAAATATTACGGGTAAGATTCCTTCGAGATATTCTATGAAACCTTAAATAACCCTATTTACGCATATTGTATGCGTACCGGGATCCGAGATCGAAACACGGCGCGAGTTGACTACTCTAAGTCGAAACTTGGTAAGAATGATGAATCCATCCATTTACGGGTAAGATTCCTTGAGATATTCTATGAAACCTTGAATAACCCTATTTCGCATATTGTATGCGTGCAGGATCCGAGATCGAAACACGGCGCGAGTTGACTACTCTAAGTCGAAACTTGGTAAGAATGACGAATCCATCCATTTACGGGTAAGATTCCTTCAAGATATTCTACGAAACCTTAAAAACCCTATTTACGTATATTGTATGCGTACCAGGGATCCGAGATCGAAACTTTGGCCGCGAGTTGACTACTCTAAGTCGAAAATTCGGTAAAACGACGAATCCATCCATTTACAGGTAAGATTCCTTCTAGATATTATACGAAACCTTAAATAACCCTATTTACGCATATTGTATGCGTACCAGGATCCGAGATCGAAACCTGGCCGCGAGTTGACTACTCTGGGTCGAAACTTGGTAAGAATGACGAATCCATCCATTTACGGGTAAGATTCCTTCAAGATATTCTACGAAACCTTAAAAAACCCTATTTACGTATATTGTATGCGTGCCGGGATCCGAGATCGAAACACGGCCGCGAGTTGACTACTCTAAGTCGAAATTCGGTAAGAAGGACGAATCCATCCATTTACGGGTAAGATTCCTTCTAGATATTCTATGAAACCTTGAATAACCCTATTTCGCATATTGTATGCGTGCCGGGATCCGAGATCGAAACACGCCGCGAGTTGACTACTCTAAGTCGAAACTTGGTAAGAATGACGAATCCATCCATTTACTGGTAAGATTCCTTCAAGATATTCTACTAAACCTTAAAAAACCCTATTTACGTATATTGTATCGTGCCGAGGATCCGAGATCGAAACCTCGGCCGCGAGTTGACTACTCTAAGTCGAAATTCGGTAAGAACAGCGAATCCATCCATTTACGGTAAGATTCCTTCTAGATATTATACAAAGAAACCTTAAATAACCCTATTTCGCATATTGTATGCGTACCAGGATCCGAGATCGAAACACGGCCGCGAGTTGACTACTCTAAGTCGAAACTTGGTAAGAATGACGAATCCATCCATTTACGGGTAAGATTCCTTCAAGATATTCTACTGAACCTTTAAAAAACCCTATTTACGTATATTGTATGCGTGCCCGGGATCCGAGATCGAAACCTAGCCGCGAGTTGACTACTCAAGTGAGAAATTCGGCGGTAAGAACGACGAATCCATCCATTTACGGGTAAGATTCCCTTCTAGATATTATACTGAAACCTTAAATAACCCTATTTCGCATATTGTATCGTGCAGGATCCGAGATCGAAACACGGCGCGAGTTGACTACTCTAAGTCGAAACTTGGTAAGAATGACGAATCCATCCATTTACGGGTAAGATTCCTTCAAGATATTCTACGAAACCTTAAAAAAACCCTATTTAAGTATCTTTGTATGCGTACGGGATCCGAGAGATCGAAACACGGCCGCGAGTTGACTACTCTAAGTCGAAATTCGGTAAGAGCAGCCGAATCCATCCATTTACGGTAAGATTCCTTCCAGATATTATACTAAACCTTAAATAACCCTATTTTCAAGCATATTGTATGCGTACCCGGGATCCGAGATCGAAACACGCCGCGAGTTGACTACTCTAAGTCGAAACTTGGTAAGAATGACGAATCCATCCATTTACGGGTAAGATTCCTTCAAGATATTCTACGAAACCTTAAAAAACCCTATTTCGTATATTGTATGCGTACGGGATCCGAGATCGAAACACGGCCGCGAGTTGACTACTCTAAGTCGAAATTAGGTAAGAACAACGAATCCATCCATTTACGGGTGTAAGATTCCTTCTAGATATTCTACGAAAACCTTAAAAATCCTATTTCGCATATTGTATGCGTACTAGGATCCGAGATCGAAACCCGGCCGCGAGTTGGGGCTTCCTAAGTCGAAACTTGGTTAGAATGACGAATCCATCATTTTGGGGTAAGATTCCTTGAAATATTCTACGAAACCTTAAAAAAACCATATTTACGCATATTGTATGCGTACAAGGATCCGAGATCGAAACACACCGCGAGTTGACTATTATAAGTCGAAATTCGGTAAGAACGACGAATTCATCCATTTACAAGTAAGATTCCTTGAGATATTCTACTGAAACCTTAAACAAACCCTTTTTATGCATATATGTATGCATACCGGCTCTAAGATCGAAACACGGCCGCGAGTTGACTACTCTAATTGAGAAATTCGAGTAAGAACAACGAGTCCATCCATTTGGTAAGATTCCTTGAATATTCTACGAAACCTTAAAGAAACCCTATTTCTCGCATATTGTATGCAAACCAGACTCCGTGATCGAAACCCGACCGCGAGTTGACTACTAAGTTAGAAACTTGGTAAGAACGATTTAATCCATCCATTTACAAGTACGAAACCTTAAACAAACCCTTTTTTTATATTGCATGCAAACCAGAGCTCCGAGATCGAAACACGACCGCGAGTTGACTACTCTAATTGAAATTGAAAAAACGACGAATCCATCCATTTACAAAGATTTCTTAGATATTCTACGAAACCTTAAACAAGCCCTATTTATGCATAAATGTATGCATACCGGGCTCTTAAATCGATACGACCGCGAGTTGACTACTCTAAGTCGAAACTTGGTAAGAACGAAGAAACCATCCGGTTCGAAGATTACTAAAGTTAAACTTGAGTTTCTCATTCATGTGAACGGAAGAAATATATCGATTCAAAAACATCCCGAGTTAAGATTACTAAAGTTAGACACGAGTTTCTAATTCAGAACCGGAGAAGAAATATATCAGATTAAAACATCACGGGTTAAGAATACTAAAGTTAGACTCAGTTTCTCATTCTAGTGAACTAAAATGAAATTTATCAAATTTGAACATCCAGAGTTCAAAGATTACGAGTTAGAATCGATTTTTAGATTCGGATGAACATCGATTCTAGAGTTAGACACGAGTTTCTAACTCTAGTAACTGTAACATCAGAATTGTACATCACGGGTTCAAAGATTACTAGAGTGAAAATGACAAGACTACCCTTATTGGAAATAAGTAAAGTAATATTACATTAAGAAAATGACCATATTACCCTTATCGGATATAAGTAAAATAAATAATACAAACAATGAAAATGACCATATTACCCTTACTAGAAATTAGTGCAATAAATATCATGGAGATAGTGAAAATGACCGAGACTACCCTTATCGGAAATAAGTGAAATAAATATTACAGTTGTGAAAATGACCATATTACCCTTCTTAGAAATAAATGCAATAAATATCACAAAGTGAAAATGACCATATTACCCTTATCTTGGTAATTAGTGCAATAAATATCATGGAGACAGTTAAAATGACCATATTAACCTTATCGGAAATAAGTAAAGTAAATATTATATCTACTGTGAAAATGACTATTTTACCCTTACTGGAAGTAATTGCAATAAATATTTTGGAGACTGTAAAAATGACGGACCACCCTTATCGAATATGAGTAAAGTAATTATTACGATCGCTAAAATGACCATTTTACCCTTAGGGAAATAAGTCTGATAAATATTTTGGAGGCAGTCAAAATGACCAAACTACCCTTATTCGAAATAAGTGTAATAAATATCACACCTATGACGGTGAAAATTACCATACTACCCTTACTGAAATAAGTGCAATAAATATTATGGAGATATGTGAAAATGACCAGACCACCTTTTTCGGATATGAGTAAAGTAAGTAGTACAGTCTATGAAAATGACCATTTTACCCTTAGGGGAAATAAATGCAATAAATGTTATGGATATTGTGAAAATGACCATACTACACTTATCGGAAATAAGTAAAGTAAATATCACTGACGGTGAAAATGACCAAATTACCCTTACTAAAAATTAGTGCAATAAATACATGGTGACAAAGAAAATGACCAGACTATCCTTATAGGAAATAAGTCAAGTAAATATTATAGTATGTGAAAATGACCATTTTACCCTTATCGCAGTCTCCATTACATTTATTAACCTAATTTCATGTAAGGGTAAAATGGTCATTTTCACAGACTATAATATTTACTTTACTTATTTCCTATAAGGATAGTCTGGTCATTTTGACAGTCTCCATAATATTTATTACACTAATTTCCATTAAGGGTAATATGGTCATTTTCATAGTTTGTAATATTTACATTACTTATTTCCGATAAGGGTAGTAATTGGTCATCTGCACATCTCTATTACATTTATTAACCTTATTTCCGATAAGGGTAAAATGGTCATTTTCACATACTATAATATTTACTCGACTTATTTTTGATAAGGGCGGTTTGATCATTTTATAGTCTCCCGATGTTTATTGCATTAATTTCTTAGTAAGGGTAATATGGTCATTTTCACAATCACAAATATTAACTTTACTTATTTTTAATAAGGGTTGATCTGTCATTTTCACACTCTAAATAATATTTATTGCACTAATTTCTAGTAAGGGTAATATGGTCATTTTCACAGTCTGTAATATTTACTTTACTTATTTCCAATAAGGGTAATCGGTCATTTTCCTGTTTCCATAATATTTATTGCATATGTTTCCAATAAAGGGCATGCAGTGGTCATTTTCATAGTCTATAATATTTAATTTACTTATTTTTGATAAGGGTAGTTTGGTAATTTTCATAGTCTCCATGATATTTATTGTACTTATTTCCATTAAGGGTAATATGGTCATTTTCGATCTGTAATATTTACTTTACTTATTTTCGATAAGGGTAGTTTGGTAATTTTCATAGTCTCCATGATATTTATTGTATTTATTTCGATGAAGGGTAATATGGTCATTTTCACGATCTATAATATTTTACTTTACTTATTTATGATAAGGGTAGTCGGTCATTTTCATAATCTCTGAATATTTATTACACTTATTTCCGATGGGGTAAAATAGTCATTTCCATAGTATGTAATATCTACCTTACTTATTTACGATAAGGGTAGTTTGGTCATTTTCATAGTCTATGATATTTATTGCACTTATTTCTTGTAAGTGTAATATAGTCATTTTCATAGTCTCCATGATATTTATTGCACTTATTTCTAGTAAGGGTAATATGGTCATTTTCAAATAAGGTTAATATGGTCGTTTTCAAAATGTGTAATATTTCCTTTACTTATTTAGATAAGGGTAGTTTGGTCATTTCCACATTCTCCATTATTTCTAGTAAAGGGTAAGATGGTCATTTTCACTATGCTGTAATATTTTCTTTACTTATTTCTTATAAGAGTTGTATGGTTATTTTCATAGTCTGTAATATTTACTTTACTTATTTCCGATAAGGGTAGTTTGGTCATTTTCACAGTCTGCATAATATTTTGTTGCACTTTTTTCCATTAAGGGTAATATGGTCATTTTAACAGTCTGTAATATTTACTTTACTTATTTACTTTAAGGGTAATATGGTCATTTTAACAGTCTGGTAATTTTCACCGTCTTCGGAAGAAGCAGATATGTCAAAGTCAAATTTCTATAAAGTCATGACTTGTTGACTTGGTCTTGATCATGTTTTCTAATATTAAGAAAATTAAAAGAAAAAGAAAAAATATATTTTGATTTATAGAAATGAAATATAATTGTTAGTTTGTACAAATGTGGGAAAATTAGTGACAAGTAAAATTCAAAGTGTTATAATTTTGGGGTTGTTTTAGATGTTGTGAAATATTTGGGTGGAATCATCACTTTGATTTATAATTGTGATTGTCTGTAAAATTGTCAACAAATATTATTGTGACTAATAAAAGAATTTAATATTCCTAATTATTATCACGAATACTAAATTTAATAACATTATAACTGTTGCAGGACTTATCACAGGTGTATCTGTGACTGAAAAATAAACTGTGACAGGTTGCACTGTTACAAAATCCTGATTTTGGTGTAGTGGATGAAATCCGAACCTTTATCTTGTATGGCCAGGCCTTGCCCTTTACTAGAAAAATAAATGTCCGTATTCAGTCCTCAACATATAAGCATCAATGTAGTCAAAATCGCTCTCCATGGCAGATTACTCACCGAGTAATCGCTACAAGCTCTATGACCGAGGAGATTTCCGATTCCAAGGCCTCTCCGATTTTTAGTAATTAAGGCGGCCGATTTGGACAGATTTTTTAGCAAAACGAGTTAACGATTTTTCTGAGTTGGCCTTGCATGCACTTAAATAAGAAAATAAAATATTCATAACCATTAGATGATAGTTATAAAATCGAAAAACCTCTAAATACATGATAAATACGTTCAATATAACAATATTACACACTTAATTACATCATACTGTTAAAATTTTAATTTTAGTTAGGTACAAATCATGACTTATGAGCAGCAATATATAAATTATTAATAAATAGATTCCGAGTATTAGACAGAGTTTTGGCGATTTCCAAGTCCGAACTTATTGCTCCTCGCTCCAAGCTCCCGAACCGAGTAGCTTCGAGGAACGATTTGATTACTTTGATAAGCATACGAAGAGTCAAGTAACTTCTTGAAACGGAGGATTCGCGAGTGTTTGGAGTCTTACCTCCCGTTCCGAGACGGGGATGAACCGATTGTAGTCGACTCGGGCCACGACTCCTATGTCATTGTACGAACCCAAGGTGCAGAGACAATATCGTAACTGTCCTCCTTCTCTGCAAACAGTTTATATTCAAAGTACCCTTCCGTAGGGTAAAAATAAAAAATAATGTCCAAAGTCCAAAAAGAAAAGAAAAATTACAAAAATAATAAACCCTAAAAACAAAATAACTAAAATAAAATCGTCTTCTTTTCCGTTCTTTTTGCCTTAATCTTTCGCTCCAAGTCTTTACGAAATCACCAAACTCCTTGGCTCAATTTTCTTTATGATCCAGAACCTGTAGACAAAAGATAAATACCCAAAAACGTAAAAAAGAACAAAGATAAATACCTAAAAAACTAAAAATAAATAAATCTAAAACCCTAAAAACAAGTCCCAGTAGGCGGCGCAAAAATTGGTATGATTTTGAAGTTGTTTGTGAAGTGGTAAGAAAAAGTGATTCGATTCTCGAACTTGTGAAGGATTTCCTAGACTTAAATTCAAAACAAAAATAGAAAACTCACTAAAAATTATAGCAAACTTTGACAAAGATGTTATCAATATTAAAAGAATCTGAGGGTAAGATTCCACTATTTTCCAATTTCAAAGTGATTTAATCCAATATTTATATTCATGCAATTTTCTCATCAAGTTGATTCTAAACTATTGCAACAAGTAGATTTTCAAAATAACAAGTGTAAATTCGAAGCATAGAACATCAAAAACCTAGGTCCAAGTATGCTCTATCAAAAGAAATCACAATTGTTTAACAAAAATCATTCAAACTATTATCGATCAAGGAAAAATAATCATAAAAATAATTGCAATAAATAGATAAATAAAAATATACCACTTCTTGTTGGAAAAATAGCTTCCTCTATCGCCTCGGCAATGGGGTTTAGCTCCTCATATTAACCACTTGCTCAAAATACATGTTTGTTGCTCCAAAGTTGATTAAAAAGAAGAGAAGGTATAAAACAGCGTGTTTGTAACAGTTATAATTGTTACAGAACCACTGTTACAAAGAACTCTAACACAGAACTGTTGCGAACTGAAAGTAATTGTTACAGAAATTGTGACAAATGGTATTGAGTTTGAAAGAAAAGGCCACGGATTCTGCGACCTTCTTCTTCTGCTTGTTTTAAGTTTGTTCTTCTTCCTCTTTGTATTCTCTCCGAAACTCGACCGTGTCTCTCCGACGTGTTCTAAAACCTCCCAAAGTGTACGTGATCCCTCCCGTGACTCCCAACGGACTTTATCTGACCAACATGTATCGATTAAACCTCTTTTTCTTTTGCGAAAGTCATGAACTTTCCTTTTCTTTTTCTCCTATATGCGGCCTCTAGCTCCCGCCAAAAACCGATTTCAAACGGAGAAGATGGTGTGCTCCTTATCCTCTGGTGGGGTGCGAATAGTAGCTTCCCCGAGGTGGCCCTTATCAACTGGGTATCCCTTATCCAATGTGAAAGGTCCGAATAGCAAGTGTCCTCCGCAAGTCCCTTAAGAAACTTTTCGAGCCGATTTCTCCAAAAATGTTTATTGCCCAAAAATACGTACACACACATAAAATACCATAATAAGTACAAAAATGAGCACTATCAAATTATAGAATCGAGACAAATTAGACACAAAAATGTGTCTATCAACTAGCAAAATATCGAGGTTGTAGGCCCCAGCTAATGTCTAGAGCCAAAAACTCCGACTACTTTGGTCCAATTAATTAAACACGCTACTAAAGCCCGACTAACTAACACACTATACTATGACAAGACTAACTAGAATACCGGGTCCATCCTACGGCCTCGACCACTATAACCCGCCGACTAACTAAACATGACCCGACAATTACAAAATGACCAAAATTTTGTGGGAGGATACTGACCAGCCGGCCAAACAACGAACACAAATCGAAAAAGATTGAGCCCCATCTGTAGGCCGAGGTGATACATAGTACACCATATACTTTTTGCTTAGTCAATCTTGGTCAACGATGTCTTGGTCAATGATGTTCGACCAATGCATCCCCTAATATAAATTTTGGTTTCGGTGAAGAGTAGAATTCGTTCGGTTTCGTAGCTCTGGTAGAGGAATTCCAAAAGGTGGGGCTGTTAGTGCTGTTTTCCAATTTCAAAACAAGGTACATGCAAGAGCTTAGATGCGAGTCTGCAGGGCTCCTACTATTTCAAATGTAGGAGTTTAGGTGCGAGTCTGTAAGGCTCCTAGCAGGTGTTTAGGTGCGAGTCTGCAGGGCTCCTACTATTTCAAATGCAGGAGTTTAGGTGCGAGTCTGCAAGGCTCCTAGTAGGAGTATATATTTTGTCTTATATGTATTTTGGTAAGAATCCAAGGTGAGCAAACTTGTGGTACAAAAAACTCATTCAAATGTTGGGATCCATTAAAACTTAATCTTAAAAAAAATGATACAAAAACCCCAAGTTCTTTAAATTTGATAAAAAAAAACCCAAATTTCAAAATTGGTTTAATCAAAATTCTACAATGTTTCATCAAATTTTATGATGAAACCGTTTTCATCAAATTCTTTGGGGTGTTTGTGTTACTTTTGTTTTTTTGGGTTTTTGTGCTACTTTTATTTTAATGAGTTTTTTGTGGATGAGTGATACTTTTGGGGTTATAACTTGCGGGCTGTTTTCGTAAACCCCAAAATAAATTGATACCCTGCTGGTAATCTTGCGAGTCTCTGACCGACTTTAGGAATTTGAAGAAAAATTGAGAGGAACATATATATTTTTGGAAAGAAGGAAAGGAATATATAAACGGAAAGATATATGACAGCATTATGCAATCAATATTCCTCGGTATAAATATCTTCTCTAGCACTTCTTTTTAGAACTCTCGAGAAGAAACAAGACAGAAACAAAAAAAAAAAACAAAAAAAAAATGCATGGAAGAAGTGCAAGAGATTATAAGCGTTATAACAAGAACAAGAAGACAGAAGTGAGTTATAGCAGCAGCTAGGTGATTTTTTCAGATTATCACGACATTTTAAGGTCAGTTGATGTTTTTTTTTTTTTTTTTTTTTGGTATATAATTGTTAGTTTTTCTTTTCATGCCATGCATGCAATCAAGGGATGCAAGTGGAATTGATTCACACTTGATCAGGAAGATCAGATTCGATCAGAAAGAAGTATGAATAAGAAGAAGATGAAGGTCAGCCATGGTGATATTTTTGGTGGCAACGATTTAATTTTGTGTGACATTCTAAGCAGGCTTCCAGTGAAGACGCTCATTAGATTTATATTGGTATGTACACATTGGAGATTACTAATCACAGAAAATAAATACTTGATCGATTTGCACCTTTTGAGATCTAAAACACGCCGAGAAGGTACAAAACTCCTTATTTCTTCTGTTCTAGGAAGGAAAACGGCTTTGTTCTTTTGTGACTTATTCCAAGGAGGACCAGCAATTCCCATATTAGGTCGCAAAACAAGTGATGATAATATTTTTGATAATGCATTAATGCTGAATCCGGTAAACGGGTTGGTCTGTTTCGTTAAACCTTTTGAAGGTTGTGTTCTCATCTATAATCCAAACACCGGAGATAAAACATCTTGGTTAGAAACAAATGCTAGGAAACTACTTAGAAAACATGATGGGCAAGGAGTGGACACTTCTAGGATGAGGTGGGGTTTTGGGTTCGGATTTGATCCTGCTACTAAGCAACACAAAGTGGTTTCTGTGTTTGAGACTATAAATACAGAAGAAAAAATCTCCAATGAGAACCCTTACGGTCTTGATACTCAACAGTGTGAGGTTTTAACAATAGGAGGAGTTCGGAATGAATGGAGGCAAATCGATAAGAAGTTTACCCCGGGTAAAATAGTTGGTGCATCTGTTTACGTTAGTGGTGTTATCTATTGGTTGGATGAACACCAAAAAGTTCATGAAGTCATAATGGCGTTTGATGTTGGAAGTGAAAAGTTTAACAAAGTCATTGTAATCCCTACTTTCATCAATAATCTTTGGCGGGATTATCCGGTTAATGGAGGCATACAAACTATTTGGATATATGTAGATTTAGTAGAAGTTGATGGGCATATAGCTTTATGGGAAAGAGTGGATGCATGTTCTATTAATCTATGGATTTACGATGATGTCAATACCAACAGCATAATTCATGGGAACTGGACTGAAGAGAAAATTACGTTACCATTTGACTTGTGGGACTCGTGCGATGATTATGTATCTATTGAAGCGATTACCGGGACAGATCTCATCATCTTCAAAAACTTCAATCAGCAAACGAAGTTCGAAACTCTTTATTATTACAACCGGAAAATGAAGAACATTGAAAAACAAGTTGATATCAAAGGGATTTGTCGGGATCATGATGGCATCGGCTTCAAATTTTCAACTTTCGTGGATAGTTTAATGCCTGTTTAGAGTACGTACCCATGCTACACCCCTAATTTGATCAAAGTTAAAGACTGAAACGGCACCTTCGGAATCCCTCAGTACCTTCGATGCTACACCCCTAATTTGACCAAGCTCTCGAAGTTGTTTGCTTCATAAGCTTGTGTGCACTGCTCGTATCTTGGCTTTCCATTTTTGGGATTATGTAATAGTTATAAGTCATGTTTTTTGTTTTACACTAAACTTGTTTTACCTCTTTTGTATTCTCTTCGGATTGCCAGGATTGCCACTTTGTTTTACAATGTTGTTTTTCTTTAAACAAACAGCAAAAGTTGTTTTAGAAGAATTCCATGTCGGTGTACACTAGTCCCTCCATGTCGGTGTTACATTCCAGAAGGAGGGGGCAGTTAGTGCTTTCCTAATTCAGAACAAGGTACGTAGTTTGGAAAGAAAAGAAAGATCTCAAATTTGGAAATCCAACTTCTATATAAATAAAAATCTATGATGTAGCCATTCCCTCATTCAATTCTCTAGCTCTTTGTAGCCGGAGCAGCACTAGGTAAGCTAAGTAGGGTTTTTTTTCTTCTTTTTTTTCTTCTGTTGATTTGAAAATCTTTAGGAAGGTGAGGTGGTTGATTTGGTAGATGGGGGTATGTTGATCGGTAGGATTAATAAGGTTTAAGGCTTACGGGTACAGCGGGTTGGGCGATCCAACCTTTTGACCTGCCAAGTAAGTTTTGAATAGATCGTGTTACAAAGATAGCAGAGGAGCGAGAGAGGTGCTGATATGCATGGTTAAAAGTGGTGGTGTTGGTGCTGACTTGACTGGCCGAGGAGGAAAGTCATTCCCAACACAACCACTTTTACTCCTTGATTTCAATACTTTTCCTCTTCTTTGCTGTCTTTCTAACATCTCTAATCAAATTTATACGGTTAGGTTCAAATGGTTGAATCTAGCAACTTGCTGAACCCGTATGGTATCTTGAAATCTATTAACTCTCATTCAATTATTCTTGTATCAAATTTACCATTCCAGTTGATGGTCACCAGAAGCTATTTTAATTTTTATTTTCCGATATTCGGGACAAAGTCTTGGAAAGGAAAAAGCAATTATAGCTGATCCAATTGCATGCACAAACGCCTGAGGTGAACCACCTCATGCAAGGTTGCAGCTGCATGAAAGTAGCTATAGCTAGGGTTCAGGCAGATGGGTCCTGCAGGATGGGGCGTTTTATTATTCAATCAATCTCATGGATTTTGGTAACAAGAGTTGATCAATTGATAAGACAATGAAGGCGTTATTGACATATGGGAAGGTTGATACACTTCTTATCTTGTCAATTGTAACAACTCTTCTTGTCAAATTCATCGGGTTAGGTTGAATACTAGAACGGTCCTTCTTGCAGAACCCATATGACTTGATGAATGCAATCTATTGCTGGCCGACCCAACAGTAGTGCACAATAAGATTCAGGCAGAGAAGTGACTGTTTCGAGAAATTCCGTTGTCATGGATTCGCAAAAATCACAACTACTTAAGAAGGTTTTACTGAATTTACACAAATTATAAGCATGTCATACGTTACAGGCCTAAAATTAAGAACGCAATGAAAGACATAATTTGACCACCAGAGAAAAGGACATAAATTTTTCTGTGTATTCAACCATGATTCTTCTGCACAACAGTAAACATGGCCAAAGAGACCTAAAGGAAAAAAAACAAACTACTTTCCTCTAAAACTCAATAATAAGGTGTGTTGCTCAGTTCCACTTTTGTGAGGTACTCTGGTTTCCCATCTAAAGTGATCTAATTGGCTTCAACTTATTTGAGTTGTACATTCCAGTCTTTATAGTAAATTTGAAGAGTATTTATGGGTTCCTGATCTTTGAAGTACGTCTTACTTGATTTTTCTATGTCTGAACATTCTCAGGCATCCAAATTCTATGTCAACCGTGGTTAGCTCAAAGTGGTTGTTGTAAACCGAGACATCCCCTTTACAGAGCTTACGTCATAGTTATATATACTGTAGGTGGTTTCTAATCTTCCTAAAAGTGCTATAGTGGGAGCTTTTACAATCGAAGATTTGAAGATAAGTACAATTTCAAAGGGGGTGGGGGTGGGGGTGGGGAATTTGTGTTGTGGAGTTTGATTGGTGGGTGTATAGAATATAAAACTCAGTGAACCTTAATGTCGATGCCTAATAAATTCGGTTAGACAGAATGAATGAGACAAAGAATCCGTCAGCAACTGTAAATTGTACTTCGCAACTATTTGTTAATACTTTCATGAAATATACTAAAATTTAATTCATGATTGGATAGCACATCGTAAGTAGCTTTTCAACTTTTAGAAGTCGAAAAATCAGAAGTATCGTTAGATTTCAAAATAATTTCTAGAAATCAAAAAGTAGAAATCAAAAAGTTAATTTTTTGTGAAGCAAAATAGTCTACTACTTACTTTTGTTATGGACTTCAACTTCTAAAGAAGTAGAAGTCAGAAACTGATTTGTATCCAAACGCACCATAAATTGGAACATATCTATTTTTTTTTTTTTTGGGTTTCTTTTCTTTTATACAGTTGAACAACATTATTTTTCCAGCTAAATATTAAATTCGAATGAAATGTCGAATATCCACTAAAATTCGAACTTATCCGAACAAAAACACAAAACTAACGTTAAAATGTCGAATTATCATGGAGGAAACAAAATTATCCTGTGGCGTTACAGTACGGGTTGAGCTCTATGCCACTAGTCTATAATACAAAATAACATGAGGTTTTGAGCTTTGGGCAGATGGAAAACAACTTGAGAGAAAAACATTAAATCCGACCATCTCAAACATCGCAGTTTAACAAAAGACATTTGACGATCATGTGATTAGTAACTTCCCTTGATTATAAGATTACTTATCGACCTTTGGTTGATTTCTTCACCACATCAATAGTTCGGTTATTAAAGTAGTCATAACTCGAGATATTTAGTACTAATTAAATTAGACATCTAAATTTTTTTATAGGCAAAAGAAATAAAAAAGACTTACACGACCCGAGATGGTGCTCTTCTTTCGAGAATCGCCACAGGAGGCGAGATTAAGCCAAATTGGTACATGGACCAAGACATTTGGGTTAAATTTTTCTTTCCCCATTGGCTAATTCATGGGCAGCCCCATTACATATGCGGTTAACAAAATTAAACTCTATCAGTTGGAAATTTAGGATTAGGGTTTTGACATCTTGATATAGGCAGTGTGTTCTTTGATTTCCTAAGAAATTCTTTCTCTTTATCTTCTCAATTACCTCTTCGGCATCAACTTCAATTATAATTCGGTCCATCTTCATTTTCTTCGCAAGTCTTAAAGCCTCTACGATTCCAGTAGATTTACGCTATTCTGTGAGAAGCAAATCAAATTATCGATTCTGCATAGATGAATTGATGAGTGAAATCTATTATTAAGAAACCCATTCCCCCTATTTCAGAATTAGGGTTCCAAGCACCGCCAGTGTTAATTTTTAACCAATTTCTAGGTGGAGTTATCCAGGGAGTAAGTACTGGTTGATTTTGGGTTGCTGCTGAGATTCGACTAAAGGTATGTATTTTAGGACTGTTTAACATCATGGTTTTAGCTCTTGAAAGTATTTCCATTGGTTCTTTTTGTTTATTGTCATGAACAATGCTATTTCTGTTTGTCCAGATGGACCATACGACAACAACAATCAAAGGAAATTGTTCTACTCTAGATGATTGATCTTTATAAGAGTATAGTTGCAGACAAGATTTGGTCCATTTGAATGAAGGTAAAATCTTGAAATTGACTACTTTGAATGTCTATGAGTTGCCACACCTTTGTTAGCTTTTTTGCAGGTAACTAAAGCATGCATAATTGTTTCTGTCTTCAAATGACATTTAGGACAAATGTATTCATATGTTTGAATTCTATTGTATAATATTTGATTCACTGGTAGTGCACCTTTTAAAGCCTTCCATACAAAGAGTTGAATCCTTGCAGGTACTTTGAGTTTCCAAACCGCACTCCATAGTTCAGAGTTAGATTCATCCCCCTCACACTTAGAGTGAGATAAGCGATTTTGTAGTAAAGACTCCATTTTTGGTTGGAATCCAAATTCATCTATCAATAGAAGATTCGAGCTAAGAGGGATGTTTTCAATCATCTCTTTTGAAGATTGATCAAAAACAACACTTATTTTTGTTGTATCCCATGTTCTTGTATCATGGTTAATTAGATCACTTACCTTTAAATTTTTTTTAGGAGTTGTATCTGCTTTTGGTGTAGCCACTCCTTTTCCTGGTATCCAGTTATCACACCAGGGGTCTATAAAATTTCCTTCTCCCACTATGATAAGCACGAAAGTGCGACATATTTTCACCCATAAATACATTTGCTGGGACTCATTTTATCACTAATAAACTTGTTCGTAGGTGTTTTTGTGAAATAAGCTCTTATGGAGAAAGTTGCTCGAAAAGTGGTTTTTGTACCCCGGGGGACACGTGTTATTCAGACTCTCAATGTCGGTTAAGGGGCACCTCAATTACTAAGGGGTACCCAGTTGATAAGGGGCACCTTCTTTATTATTTGGAACCCATGGCTATTCGCACCACACTCTGGTTAAGGGGCCATCATCTTCCCCATTTGAATTCAGTTTTGGCGGGAATAGAAGAACAAATTAGGGTTCGATTTTTGGGAAGCTTTTGGAAAGATTCAATCGCTGGTTTTGGTGCAGATGAACTTGATTGGCCTTAAAAGGCGAGGTAGGGTTGTTGGAATCGATTCATTTTGGCTGGTTAGTCTTGTGTAAGCAAAACAGGGAACTTATGAAAACCCAAACTGCTGATGGATTTATTTTGGTAGAGTTACAGTGAGACTCAATCACTAATATCGATTGGGATGAACTTTACAGGCCCAAACAATGCTGGTATGGCTGTTTGAACGAGCTTAATTGGGATGGATAATGGTATGGAGGCAAAACAGAGGGAAGAAACTCGGGTTCTTCTGAATTCAAGTCCTGAGGATTTGCTGAGTATTTTTAGGGATTTTCTCTTCCATGTTGATTGTGTTGTCCCTGCTTCACATAAACAAAGAATATATGTGGATTAGTTTCAAAAAAATAGAGTTTCCCGTCGAGCTTGGATATTACAGGGGCTTGGAGATTTTTACGGGTTGTTGGATATTCTGGAAGACGTTTTGCAGAGTTTTAACCGGAGTTTGACGTGGAACAGGATTGGTAGTATCTTGTTATTCGCAAATAGGAATGATAATGATCCCAGATTCGAGAAAATAGGGTTTAACCATCGGTGAGAAGGAAACATAGAAGATATATAATTAGAAGATTGCGCGTTCCTTTAGAGAGTTTCAATCGTTCTGATAGAGTTCTCAACGTCTTTGGAGTGTGATGACTGGATGATACATCATGGAAGAAGAAAAAAGGAAATAAAAGCCCGTGTTTTGAAGAAAAAATATTCCGAATATATTTTCTTTAGCTCGTTGATTTATTTCGGAGATTGGGGGAGATATTTTGGGTGTTGTGTGTATAAATAACATGGATCGAGAGTTTTGGGAGATATCGAGAGTTGGGAGAGGCTACAGAGCTTAAGAGGAGAAGTTGCAGAAACTTCTCTGCTGCTGCAGAGAAGTAGAAGACGAAGAACACAGACGACACTACAGGTCTGTCGTTTTAAAACTGTCACAGTTCTCGGATTAGTGACAGTTTTCTCACGACGATTTCTAATATAGTTTCTTTACAACTGTTTTTGCAAACTGAACGGTGAGTTTGTAACGCTCATTAGCCGTTGCAAATTCCCGATTTATGTTATTTTTCTCCTTTTCTTCATTGTAACACCATTTGAGCTAATAAAAAATATTTTGAGAGTGTCTACATCATGAGTAGCTAAACCCCTACATTGGGTCAACGGAGGAAGCCGAACTTCATACATGGGTGAATTTATTTTATGACTTTTGCATTTATTTTAAATTGTTTTATGATTTGAAAAAATTAGTTATCATTTTATTAGATGGGTCATGCTTGCTTAGATGTTTGATGTCCCATGCTTACGATTTATAACTAATATTTGGAGAATCTACCTTGGCAAAAATAAGAGTCGGTGTTGTTTTGTTTATTGAGCGATGATTGTTGAGAATAAATAATTGAACCTTATGTTATGAATGCGGTGGAATCCTAGACCCGGTGCCTCTCGCTTTTTTTTATTATTTTCGTTAAGCCTTTAAAATTAATCTCAACAAAGTCCGAGTGAACGACAACCTATTTACTACAACAAACAAATTAGAATTCTATTAGTTTTGGCGCCGCCGGCGCGGATTTGTTTTTAGATTAATTTTTAGGTTTATTTTTATTTTGTACAGTATTTTCTTTTCATTTTAGATTTTTTTTTTTTCGTTTTTATTCGTTTGTTTTTGTATTTATTTTAAGGGACTTTTTGAGGATGATGACTTCTTCTGAGGAGACATCACCTACGATGACGTTGGCGAAATATAAGCGTAGAAAGTCAAATTATCAGGAAACCTCATCTGAGATGACGCTTGCTGAATATATGCGTAGGCAATGGTATGGAGTTTCTGCTCCACATGAGGTAAGTGAAGATTCACATCAAACTATATATGAGAAGTATTACAAACACACACCGCCTAGTCTGGAACAAAGATTGGGAGTTCTTGAATGTCAAAGATTATTTGCTGATGATGATGAATCTGGTAGTGACTCTCTGTTCCAAACAGAACATATAGATGACCCTGTGGATGATTGTGTGGATGATTCGCCTAATTCCATAGATGAATCTACCTCACAAGATTATATACCCGACTTAGAGGTTGTTTCTAGACCCCTAAACTTCCAAAAGTTGCCTAATTTAGGGTTAGAATTGTGTGCTTCTAAAGTGTTGTTGGATTACTTTGCATCTAAGTACCCAGAGGACTTGTATATTCTTGATATCGTGCATGAATCAATTGATATTTCCCTAGTCTCAATAGAATCCCCATATTTTGTTCTTTACGCACTTCCATGTGCAGTAAAAACTTGGTTTAGGGGTAAATTTTGGTTTTTGATAGTTTCAATGTCCCCATATTTTCATAACATACTTGTGAAGTTGTCATTTGTAAATACTGTATTTTGGGTTGACCCCCAAATTTTCAGGCTGTTAATTTTTGGAGATCCCTTTTTGTACATTCTAGTAGGTATAATTATTTATTTATTTATGTTTATTTATTTTTGTTTATTCTTTTTTTGAATTTCCCATCTTAATTTTTACTTTGGATGACCCAATTACATTGAGGACAATGTAATATTTAAGTGTGGGGGAGTGGTTATTAACTTTTTATTTTTCCTTTTCAGGATTTTTATTTGCATATTGTGACCAGCTGTGTAACGGGTCTAAAAAATAAAAAAAAAATATTTATATTATGACCAGCTGTGTAGCGGGTCTAAAAAAAAATGATTTTTAGGGTTATGACCAGCTGTGTAGCGGGTCTTTTCTTTTTTCTTGCATATTATGACCAGCTGTGTAGCGGGTCTAAAAAAATTTAAAAAAAAAATTGTGTCGCGTCTAATGTATGGCATTTGTCATGACCAGCTGTGTGCGGGTCTAAATCTCTCTTATTATATGACCAGCTCCTCCGTAGCGGGTCAATTTTCAATCAATCATTTTGCTCGAGGACTAGCAAAATGTAAGTGTGGTGGAATTTGATAAGCACGAAAGTGCGGGTTTGAGATGGAAACCTAATTCACATTTTCACCCATAAATACATTAGCTGGGACTCATTTTATCACTAATAAACTTGTTCGTAGGTGTTTTTGTGAAATAAGCTCTTATGGAGAAAGTTGCTCGAAAGTGGTTTTTGTACCCAGGGGGCACGTGTTATTCATACTCTCAATGTCGGTTAAGGGCACCTCAATTACTAAGGGTGCCAGTTGCTAAGGGGCACCTTCTTTGTTATTTGGAACCCATGGCTATTCACACCCCACTGGTTAAGGAGCCATCATCTTCCCCATTTGAATTCGTTTTGGGAATAGAAGAACAAATTAGGGTTCGATTTTTGGGCATCTTTTGGAAAGATTCAATCGATAGGTTTTGTACAGATAAACTAGATTGGCCTTAACAGGCGTGGTAGGGTTGTTGGAATCGATTCATTTTGACTGGTTAGTCGTGTGTAAGCAAAACATGGAACTTTTGAAAACCCAAACTGCTTATGGATTTATTTTGGATGAGTTACAAAGTGAGACTCAATCACTGATATCGATTGGGATGAACTTTACAGGCCCAAACAATGCTGGTATGGCTGTTTGAACGAGCTTAATTGGGATGGATAATGGTATGGAGGCAAAACAGAGGTAAGAAACTCGGGTTCTTCTGAATTCAAGTCTTGAGGATTTGTTGAGTATTTTTAGGGATTTTCTCGTCCATGTTGATTGTGTTGTCCCTGCTTTACCTAAACAAACAAGGTATGTGGATTAGTTTCGAAAAAAGAGAGTTTCCTTCGAGTTTGGATATTACAGGGGCTTGGAGAGTATTACGGGTTGTTGGATATTATGGAAGACGTTTTGCAGAGTTTTAACTTTGAGTTTGACGTGGAACAAGATTGGTAGTATCCTGTTATTCGCAAACAGGAATGATAATGATCCCAGATTCGAGAAAATAGGGTTTAACCATCGGTGAGAAGGAAACAGAGAAGATATATACTCTCAGGTCTATTTCGGGAAGTTTGAGTCAGAATTGGAAGATTATGCGTGCCTTTAGAGAGTTTTCAATCGTTACGATAGAGTTCTCAACGTCTTTGGAGTGTGATGACTGGAAGATACAGCATGGAAGAAGAAGAAAAGGAAATAAAAGCCCATGTTTTGAAGAAAAAAATATTCCGAATATATTTTCTTTAACTATTGATTTATTTCGGAGATTAGGGGAGATATTTTGGGTGCTATGTGTTTAAATAACATGGATCGAGAGTTTTGGGAGATATCGAGAGTTGGGAGAGGCTACAGAGCTTAAGAGGAGAAGTTGCAGAAACTTCTCTGCTGCTGCAGAGAAGTAGAAGACGAAGAACACAGACGACACTACAGGTCTGTCGTTTTAAAATTGTCACAGTTCTCGGATTAGTGACAGTTTTTCTACGACAGTTTCCTAATATAGTTTCTGTAACAGCTGTTTTGCAAACTGAACGGTGAGTTTGTAACGCTCATTAGCCGTTGCAAATTCCCGATTTATGTTATTTTTCTCCTTTTCTTCATTGTAAACACCATTTGATCTATTAAAAAATATTTTGAGAGTGTCTACATCATGAGTAGCTAAACCCCTACATTGGGTCGACGGAGGAAGCCGAACTTCATACATGGGTGAATTTATTTTATTCTTTTTATGACTTTTGCATTTATTTTTAATTGTTTTATGATTTGAAAAAATTAGTTATCAATTTATTAGATGGGTCATGCTTGCTTAGATGTTTGATGTCCCATGCTTACGATTTATAACTAATATTTGGAGAATCTACCTTGGCAAAAATAAGAGTCTGTGTTGTTTTGTTTATTAAGCCATGATTGTTGAGAATAAATAATTGAACCTTATGTTATAAATGCGGTGGAATCCTAGACCCGGTGCCTCTCGCTTTTGTTTATTATTTTCGTTAAACCTTTAAAATTAATCTCAACAAAGTCCGAGTGAACGACAACCTATTTACTACAAAAAACAAATTAGAATTCTATTACACTACCCATGAGATAAATGGTTTTATTTTTTTTATTGTGTTATGAAGACATTTCCATACCCATAAAGCCTTATCAGGGCATGTTGAGTTTAGAACATCACAATTTGTATAATATTTTGCTTTTAGAACTTGAGCTAGAAGAGATGTTTGGTATTCAACTAATCTCCAAACACTTCTAGCCATCATGGCTAGATTATTTATCTCACTAGTTCTAAATACCAATCCACCCTCTTTCTTGGTTTTGCAGATACTTTCCCAAGCAATGATGTGCAATTTTCTCTTCTTTGAGTTCAGATCCTCCCCCCACCAATATCTATTAAGGTGAGAATCAATTTTGCTGCACATGCCTTTAGGAATTAAGAATGTAGCCATTTGTTATAGTGACATAGCTTGGCCTACATGCTTAACCAATGTGGAACTACCTTCCTGGGCTAGGAATTGAGTTAGCCAATTATTCACCCTTTTCTCCACTGCAGTCAGCAAAGATAGATGAGTTTGGGTCATAGATCTTATGATAACAACTGGTGTTCCCAAATACTTCTCTCCTAAGTTGAGAGTAGTGATGTTTAGTATTTTCGCTAATATCTTATTATGCCTCGGATGGACTTTTGAGCTAAAGAATAACCCACACTTATTGAAATTAATTTCTTGACCACTTGCATTGCAATACTTTTGCAGGTAATTTTGGATAGCATGAAAATCAGGAATAGTTGCATTAGTGAAGAGAAGGCTGTCATCCGCAAATAAAATGAGACTAATTGACGGTCCAGACTTAGCACATTTTATGCCATGAACCAGGTTAGTGCCTTCCAGATGTTTAATGTATGAAATAAGAGCTTCAGGACATATAATATATATAGATAAGGGGACATAGGGTCCCCTTGTCTTAAACCTCTTTCTGGTTTAAAATTCCCATTGGACTTCCATTTAGAAGGATGGAATAAGAAACTGTAGTTATGCAGTTCATAACAAGTCTTATCCATTTTGGGTTGAATCCAAATTTTGCCATAGCTTTAGCCAAAAAAGACAATTCCAATCTATCATAAGCCTTGACATGTCCAACTTAATAGATGCACTTCCATTTTTTTTTTTGTTCTTTTTTATTGAATCTATAAGCTCACGATCTAGAATAAAAATCAGGGATTTGCCTTTTAGGAATGAAGGAACTTTGATTGGGTGAAATAACTTTGTCCATCAAAGGCTTCATCCTATTGGCCAAAGTCTTAGATATCATTTTATAAACAAAATTGCATAATCCAATAGGTCTAAATTGATCAGCAGAATCAGCCATAGGGTTCTTAGGTATTAAAGTTAAGTTAGTGTGGTTGAAATGAGTAAGGAGATGTTCAGTCTCAAAGAATTGTTTAACCATTTGAATAACACTATCCCCCACAATATCCTAGTACGAATGGTAAAAAAGACCAGCGTAGCCATCTGGCCCTGGTGCTTTCTTTGCCCCATTTGAAAAGCTGCCACTCTAATCTCTTCATCTATTAGAGAAGTTTCCAAGATGTCATTGTCCAGACTAGACAATTTAGGTTTCATAGTATCTAAAACCACGTCCTGATCACAAGGATCGTAAGTGTTGTAAAGTTAATTGAAGTATGAAATGAATTCATCTCCGATGGCTTCTCTTGTGTTCAACCGGGTACCATTTCTGGATTTTAACCAAGAAATATTATTCCTTTTCCTTCGAAACATAGTGCATTATGGAAATAAGGCATATTCTTATCCGCTTCATTTAGCCATAGTTCACGAGACTTATCTTTCCACAAGATTTTTTCTAAAGAGTACAGATAAGACAATTTATCAGTTAGTTCAACAATCTTTCTTGTGTACCCTGGGTTGTTTGTTTGCACTAACTGAATTTCAGCTTTAGTATCCTGTAGAGATACATTAATATTTCCAAAAGAGACTTTATTCCATAGCCTCAGTTTGCTTTTTGCATGATTTAACTTTTGTTTTAATTGAAAAGATTTTGATCCTATAACTTTTAGTGACCATGCTTTTTCTAATGTTTTGCAGGAATTATCCTTAGTCCACATAGACATAAAATGGTATAGTTTTTGCAAGTTGTCGGCCTCAAGGCTTAAGGAAACTAGAATGGGAGCATGTTCTGTGCTTATCCAAGGGAAGTGCAGTACATGGGTATGTGGAAAGGCGTCTTCCCAAACCCCATTCACTAAGGCTCTATCGATACGTTCCATGACTAGGTTTTCCCCTACTTTTTTATTAGTCCATGTAAAGTCTGGACCAGAGAACGTTAATTCTCTCAAGTCCCACCCATTCATGAAATTTTCCAAATTTTTTGTATCCTGATCAGTGACTGGTCTTTTAACCCACTTATCTTGAGATAATAGAATACAATTCAAATCCCCTACTACAATAGTAGGAATACATTGATCATAAGGTTGAGACATAAAATTGTCCCAAAAATGGTTTCTTAAATTTCTATTTGGTTCACCGTAAACAAAGTACATGTTACATACCTTATAAGCTATTAAAGATTTAGTTGAGCATACAAATCCTTGTTGACTGGAATGGCTAATGGAAATGTCGAATCCATCCTTCCAAGCTAGTGCTACACCACCTTTCTTTCCGATTGAGGGTACCACATAGGAATTGTGATAGCCTAGAGATCGCAATTTAGATGTTGCAGTATTGATGCTAGTCATTGTTTCACATAAGAAAATGATGTCACGTAGTTCTCGAATTGCTTATGGTTTTCCAAACCCACGACAGTTCCAGTTCAGAATGCTCATGATTTCAATTCAGAAAATAATGTATTATCTTCTACGGACGCTGACGCAGAGTATCAGAATTTGCAACTTGAAAAGAATCTATGTATTTGTATCCGTAACTGGATAAAAGCCTTGAAAAAAGCTGTTGATTGAATGATCTTTTGTAACTTTAAGTGTCTTGAGAATATTGGGTCTAGAAGAAACAGGTGTCTTAGATCCAGTGATTGAAAAGTGTCTTTTGTATCTTGAGAAATTTTTTTGAGTCTTCAGAGGACATAAGGTCTTGATAACTGGATGTCTTCACACACACATAGGGACTTCAATTACTAAGTAGCTTTAAAGAGATTTCAAAAAATATGGAAATTAAGCCACCTGACTAGCCAAACGAGAAGAACTGTGGGTAGATTCTTGCTAGAAGAACCTAATGAGATATTGGGTTTGGGATTTTAGAAAGTTTTGAGGTTTTAAGAATTTTTCCGATCTATTCCGATCATCAAAGATGTTTATCAGTTAAGGAACGGAAAAATAACGGTCAAATAACTGGTATTCGAAGTAGTATTCAGTTCCCAAATCTGGGAATCCCCACCCTTATGGGTGGTATTGATTTGAAAAATTTTGGCAAGAGAGAGGGTAAGTCATACAGGAGAGAGAGAAATTTTTAAAAACAGTGACAACAATGACGATGAAAATGATAATAATGATTCACTTTGATGATTGGTCAATTTCACAGTATTTCCTAAACATATTTGGGTCCCCATTATCCGGTTGACCGGTAAATATATAGAAAGTTATTACTTATTTATTATTAAGAAAATCAAATTAAAAAAGGTATTCAGAAATTATTTGTATAATTTGTTAAACATTTGATTTCTGTTTATATATGTGAGTGTTTCTCCACTTATATTTTTGAAAAATATTTTAAACTTGAATATCAATAACTGATATTTTAAAATTAAAAAGTAGGTTAATTTGCTTAAATGTTTTTATTGTGTTTTTTAAACTAAAGAGAATGGTTCAGTCAGTAACTATTTTTTTATTTATTTATATACATATATAATAAACTGCAAACATTTTTAATAAAAAAGAGAGTTTACAAATAACTTGTCGGCAACCTAGCAACTAACTGGGCGCCAACACATTTTTTGAATAGTAACTCCTAATCTATGAAAAAGAATATCACCAATTTTTAACATTTACATCATGACTGCTTACAAATTTCTCCACTCTCTTCATGTAATCCACGGTCTCATCGCCTAACTCACCCTACGCCGTGAAAGCTATAGTACCAAAACCATAACCATGTGTAGTACACTTGTCAAGATACTTGTTCCGCTTTCTTGAAACCGGATTACATACAACCTTCCCCGGTACGAAAGTATAACTCCACCTCCCGTAAAAGGTGAAGTTGCAGTTACATCTAAACACACATCGCGACCAGTGTCCCAATTATAAACGAGAACATCTGCAACCCTTAAAGCACCACCTTCAACTAATAAGAAACCCAAATCCACTTCTTTTTTGTGCGTATATGCCAGCACGTGAACATATATTAAACAAAACATCACAAACCAAGTCATGCCGAAACTTTAAACCTATTTCGTGTGGATAGTGAGGAGCATGGTCACCAAACAAATCCATATCTCGACTACAGAAAGAACAAACACTCCCAGCTCAAAAGAGTCGAATACCAAGACGATAACAAAGAACAACACAAAACTGTCAAGGACCAATACATTGACCAAGAACACCTATAGGCACAACTAACAAATAATCATGAGCATGTGAGAGATTATTGCACTGCCATAAGAGTAAATCCCTATCTGACATGTTATATAGATTTGACATCTCTAGTTCAACAACACTAAAGTACTTAACACGATGCAACGACATAGGATGGGGGCGATTAACTCAATGCTAAAGAGGCAGAATCGAGATGACATACCTCGAAGAGTCTAAAGCAAGCTGGTAATTGGAACCATCGCTACATACACCAGAATAATGCAAAATAGTATCCTGCAGCTGCTTAGATTGTATGCAAAAGACAAGGTAACTAATTTTAATTTTTTATAATTTAAAATAATTTTCCAAGTCTTTAAATAAATGTATACCTTTAATGGTGACTTTTAGAGACCCAAAGACAAAATTACCTGTAAAGGAACAGACTCAAAGAGTTTGGTTACCCATAGATTTCATTTCAGTAAGTACACGCAGGATGTCAATATATGCAACAAAAAATCCATAGATATCCCGAAGGAAAATCACTACCCATTACACGAGCAGTTACATATATTTATGTGGTCCTAAGCATGTTAATAAATATAATGTTGTTGCATTCTTACGAAGCTATTGATCTTAAGTTGTGTTACAAACTTTTATATTCTCACTACATGTGAACTCTAAATAATTTTTATTCTCTATATTCCACCAATAGAAACAAGTGGCCTAAGGCAACACAAAGTCTCTAACATCAATCAAATGTATTTACCCATTGATTTTATTCAAAAAAACCATAAACAATGGGATGAAAACGCATACTGTTCCTAATTGTCTTGAACGTCCAAAATTGAATCACTTGATGTTCATTAATAGTCTACCAAAAAATAACGTCTGAAATTGAATAGGCTCACAAAAAGATAGAAGTAATACATAGTGACTAGAGACCTTGCTTCAAAAAAAAAAAAAAAAAAAACTGGATACCTATTTAATTGAGTAGTATTTGTTCCTTTTGTACCTTCATAAATCTCCAACTCATACTTCAGGTATAGTTTTTATACTGGCAACACCACCACCACCATCACAAAAAACAACAACACTGGAGCATTTAGGTGAGGTGCCTTATTCAGTGAATTAAATCAATATAGAGACAACCTAATTTAAGAAGTTCAGAAATGTCGTTAGAAATCCTATACATGGTTCTTTTTGTTGGCTCAAATTGACCGAAAATGTAACAACGATATTAGTAAAATATTTAAACCGGCCGAATAGCAACCTATTTATAAGGATGTTTTGAAGGAGTCCTATTATTTAGCGGTGACAAATATATTTAATATTGGTTGAGACCGATGCGTGAGCATTAGCTACAATTCATTATTAATATATATTCTTAGTTTAAAATGTTGGGTTATCATTCAAAAAACAAATATGTTAGGTCGAATGCATAGATTTTTGTATCATAATTTGAAATTCTAGATTTCTAACCTGATCGAAATAGTAGACATCCAAAACTCTTACCCACATTTAACCTGTCAAAGAAAGGGGAAGAAAACAAATAAATTCTAGAATTCAATGAAGTAAAATCATCCGTGTTAACCGTTAGATACAATAATTTGGTATAAACCAAACTCCAAATCGATTTAACTATGTTTCTCTAAATCATTCAAATTGATTCATACCAAACGTTTTCCTTTGTGGATCCAAATTCTTTGTCATCTCAAAACTCTAACATGTCCATTCGAGGATCAATAATAAAGTTGATAAGATAAAATAAAATAATATAAAAAACGATTGAGTAGAATGAATACCGTTGGAATATCAATCACTATATAACTTCAAGTAATTCCGGTTTCTGTTGCTGGTTTTAGCCGACCAAGTTTATAGGTTTTCACTTCTCTCTTTGATACCGAGTCACGCTTTCGAGAGCCTACCTACAAAACGAATAGTAGACACATCAGGCATGACACCAGAAGAAAAGAAAACAACGAATATGAATATCCTAGAAGACAAGCAACGTTAAAGGAAAGTAAGATTTGGCATTTGCTTAGATTATTTATACATAGCCGCCAAACCCATAAACAATAAGGCTTCTGTTTTGAAAATGATATTAATCAATATCTAGAATCTCTATATTTTCTATATCTTCTATATATTTGGCGAGGTCTTTATATATTTTTTTAACCAAGTGTATGTATCTGAAAAGTTAAAGTATCTTTTCTACTTCTATTTATAATCTTTTTTTTTTGGATAACTATAATATTTCTTAGACAGTGCATTTTCTTATTGGAAATTAAAAAAAATATTAAAGAACATTGTGTGTTTTCTCCGAGAAACAAATATTTTAATTTTATTTTTTTATTCTTTTTATGGAATGAAAAATATTGAGAAAAATGATACCTTCATTATGTATCGCATTTTATTCTTTTTTATTTTTAATATTATATTTTGGAGTTAAGTGGCATAGGATGGCAATGAAAATAGATCATATACAACATAGTAAACTAACGAAATTAATGGACTTTCATCTGAGATTATTTTGAAAAGAAATCCATAATTTTTGGATCCTCATTCCAAATATAATAAAATAAATGTAAATATTTACCGAATGCATTTTCCCCCAACATAACTGTTGATTTTTTTTACCTAAGGAAATTCAACCAAATCAACTTTTTAGATATTGAAAATGTATCATAGGGTACAAGTTTGCAATCAAGTTTCCAAGATAGTGTAAATTTCTTATCTTAGTATATTTTTACAGTATGCATAAATATTAATTGGATTATAAAATTAACATGCCACATGTGTTAAAAAATTACTCAATATTTCACGCGATGTTGTATGCATATATATTATCTGTATTTATTATACGCAGGAAGAAGCGTGAGCTTTCTTTCAAGTTACATAATATGCGAATCAACTTCAATATTTGAAGTTCAATTTTGAGAACGATAGATCGCATATGATAAATCTCTTGTAAAAAAAAAAAAAAACTAGTTCAGAGATGGTTATATTAATTAGTAAATGTCCAGGTTGGTTAAGTCAAAAACCTCAATGACTTTGTGTGTATATCAAGTTTATCAAGATTTAAACTAATCGATCAGAGACTTGTACTATTTAGGTTTGTTTTCTGGTGAATAATCCTTGAACAAGAAAATAATATTTATCGTAAAATGAATATCAGGATTTAAAGAAGAAGATGATGATGGATCCATTAATGGATTGAAAGAAGAAGAGGGAGTAAAGATAGAGAGATGCGGTGCTCTAAAGGCGGCGGTGGTGATTTACTAGAACTAGAAAAAAAAAGAGTATGGATAGGGGCTAGCTAGATTGGGGGAAAAAAATTAGGGCAACACCCATAATATAACTCGGTGGAAAAAATGCCCCTGCATCATTACTTAACTAAGTAATGCACATTCATAACATAAGTAATAAATTAGTTTGTCATCAAACAATGTAGATTAGTTGATTAGAGGGAGTATTAATAGAATCAGATCCGCACATACACCCGAAGATCTCATAGCTAAAGAAATAACAAAATGAAGCGTATAATGAGTTTGTAATTATGAACATTCTTTTTCTTTATTTTATCAAACACAACCTAAAAACATCCAACCGCCACTTCATATTATGTTCTTTTAAACTTAATAGAAAATCGATGCATTTAGATTTGTGCTCGAACAATGAAAATTACATTCATTGTGAGATCTAGTTATTTATTTGATGTTTTTTCCTCTTTTTTTTGGTTGATGTATATTCTTCTATGAAAACGTATGACCGAAATATCAGGTAAAGACTTTCTTAACTGCTAACTAAGATTGTTTTCTAGTTCTAACTATTTTAACGGTGCATGGATGAATCATAATGCCACGTTATTGGTGGTCGATTTTTTGTTTTCCTACTAATACTTACCAACACCCATTCCACCGTTATTAATTTCACCGCCTTATCTATCAGTCACCAATATCGACCACCACTACCTCCACCGACTCCACCCACAACCACAGCTAATGTACAATGATATAACTAATAGAAAATTTATTATCTATTAAAAAGTGCAAATTTGTGCACCCCCTATAAACCGGGGTGCACATTCCGTTTATCCTATTGGCCGAGAAAACCTTCCAAACCACTTCCGTTGTTTTTTTTTTTTTTTTGGTGAACTTTTTTTACAAATATACGAAACTAATCTTTTGCAATCTCTGTTCCGTATTTCTCTTGCTTCTTTATCTCTCTTTTTTTTTATCTTTTTGGCTTATTTATTCTCTCAAAACTCTAATCTGCTGATATATCGGTTAATTATTATTATCTTTTTGGCTTATTTATTCTCTCAAAACTCTAATTTGCTGATATATCGGTTGTTTTCTTACCTTTTCATAGTTAGGATTTGAATTTGGTGTGACAAAAATCCGTGTAGAAGTTGTGATTATTTTTATCTGATTATTATTAGAATCAAGGTTAGAAGAAAAAACCCCTTTCAAGCTTTCTTTACTATCGTATCTCATTATTTGGGATTCTTGCAGCGGATTATCAAGCTCTCTCTGATGAAGGAAAGAAGTAAAAAAATAAATACATTTAAACTTTCAGGGATTTATTTTTTCTTTCACTAGTCCGCTTAACTGGAGATCAAGTGACTAAAGTATTAACAATTTTTAGTATCCAATTCATACTAATCATTGACAAGAGGGATCAAACAAATCATCAACTACAAAAATTTAAAAACAATAGCAGATGCAACATGATTTCAACACAAAGTAATTATAATGTTTTATTCAAAAAAATAACTAACAAAACTCTGATCTGAATATTTCAATAGTGAGATATGGTATCGTTAAACATTCAAACTAGGTTGTCCAGAAATGATAAATGTAATATCAGAATAAATGTTGACGATGATGGAAATAATGTCTTTGCACCCACTTTTGTTTCTTTGGCATATATAAATTGCAGAGGGATGAACGTACAATGAGAGAATGAGAGAGGAAGAAGAAGAAGAGATGGAATAGGGATTGCAAAAGATTTGTTTCATATATTTGTAATAATAAAAAAAAAAAGTAAGTAGAAAATGAAGGTGGTTTTGGAAGTTTATCGACCAATATGAGAGGCCGGAACATGCACCCCGGTTTCAAGGGGTGCGCAAATTACTCGAAGGAGTACATTTATGAGTGTAAATTTGTGCACCCCTAGAAACCGGGGTGCACATTCCGGCCTCTCATATTGGCCAACAAAACCTCCAAAACCACTTACGTTTTCTTCTTACTTATTTTTTTAGTTTTTTTTTCTTTTTAAAAATTATAACAAATATACGAAACAAATCTTTTGCAATCTCTGATCCATCTCTTCTTCTTCTTCTCTCATCGTCTCCTTTGTACCTTCATCCCTCTGCAATTTCTATATGCCAAAAAAATAAAAGTAGGTGCAAAGATATTATCTCCATCATCGTCAAAATTTATTCTGATACTACGTTTATCATCTCTGGACAAACTAGTTTGAATGTTAACTATACCATATCTCACCATTGAAATATCCAAATCAGAGTTTTGTTAGTTATTTGTTTTTAAAAAACATTATAATTACTTGGTGTTGAAATCATGTTGAGTCTTCTCTTGTTTTTTATTTCTTGCAGTTGATGATTTCTTTGATCCCTCTTGTCAATGATTATTATGAATTATTCGAAGATGAAATGATCAGCTACAGACGCAGCAGTAGTTCCTAATTATAAGAGCGGCATCCTGACATATGCACCCAATTCTTTGTTTCATGTTCTCTGAAACTCTCCATCTGAGAATTAATCCTACTAGTGTACATCAATTATTTCTTCTCCTAGTGATTCTCTTTAGCGGTTATATCATCTACAGATCCATGTTACTTCTTTTTACAATTTCAGATAGAAAATCATCTTCTCCTAGTGATTCTCTTAGCCACTGCGGATATCCGACAGTGTGGGGTTTTCAATGGGCATCGCTGTGGTAATCCAGCAGAAACTTCCCGGATGGTCACCCATCCTCGGATTACTCCCGCCCCGAGCACGGTTAACTGGGCAGAGTTTTACCGCCAACTCGAGCCACCAGCCGAAAAGGCCTCGATATAATGTAGACGTTCATTGTCTCCTGTGAGAGCAGTATCTGGCATAATCGCCCAGCATACTCCCCCACCCGAGCACAAGCGAACGACCCCTATTTGTATCCCAACTAACACCGATATTGTTCCCACTTACCCAATACGGTTATCCAGCAGTGTGGGATTTTTTAGCGGCACTATCAAGGATATCCAACAACAAATTTTCCCGAGAGGTCACCCATCACGTGACTACTCACGGCCGAGCACGCTTAATCGAGAAGTTTTTCCCACAACTCGCCAAGTGAACCCATCAGGCCTCGGTGTTAGGAAAGGACAAATCATTACTTATATTCCATTCGCCAACCACTATAGAATATCTGGGTATTACATCACTGCATTCACCTCTTCCACATCATACTCGAACCCATCGGAAGCCTCTCTAATCACTTTCACAGCACTCCCATACTTTGGTGCTTTGGCATGCTTCTCTGCCCATTCTTCATATTTTCTATCTCGCCTTGCAAAGTACTTTGGCTTCCATGCAACATACAAATCTTCAATTCTCTCGGCTTCCGTCTGACGAATCCGCTCGCGAATTCGAAGATCAATCTCAGACTGAACATCAATCCGCAATTTTTGTAACTCTTCAAAGCTTAAAGACTGAACAAGAAGCTTGGCATGCGCATACTCAGGGGATTCTGGTAATTAATACAACGAGAAACTCTCCCTCACCGGCGTTTGGAGGATTCTGACCAGATGGATCAGCCATTATCCAAATTACTATCTTCTAACTTAAACCTTTCCTTTTCTGTGAAACTTTTAGAAGAAAATTACCTTGCCTATGATAATCTCTTGGCTAAACAACCTTTAAAGACCCAATTGTGCCTATTAATGGATGAGGTAAGATACCCCTTGTACAGTATTAAGTCACCAAATTTTGATGTCACATTTTGGGGTCTAATTAAAATTTGATGTTTTATGCAGATTAAGAGAAGGCAGCATCAGTTGGGAGGCACCATTGAAGTTTGGGGCATGTTTGCCAGATGGGTTATCTCCAATTCTAGACTAGCCATTAACCCACTCTCATTACCATAAAACACACCACCAATCAAGGCTTTAAACCACCACAAAATTTTTCCCACCATTTCTTTTGTTTTAACCCCACCACACATTCCATTATGCCATTACCATTATGACTCTTGGAAGCTTCCTCCCCCATACCCCTGTCAATCCTAAAGTGGACAAACCTATTTATGGTTCACCAATTTCTGATACCATCATGCCTACGTACCAAACTCAGATATCCCAACAAAAGGTTCAAAAGAGATTTGGGTTTGTCTACACTTGGATCATACCAAACTCAGATATACCGTTGATGCGATAGGGTCGTGGACTAACTTTGACCGTTTAATATCTTTATTAAAACACCCTTATGAATCAGTTGAATGACCTAATATCCCGACCTAGTTAAATACTTAACTAAACTAAGCTTTTGTGGCTACATTTTATGATGTTGGCGGATGCTTATTGGCGGGGCGATTCGCGGTCAGGAAGCCACGGAAGGATTGATGTTGATCTTGGACCCACCTTTAGTGTTTTATATAAATAAAACTCTCTTGGGTGAGGAAGCATTCCTCGCCTATATCCTAATTCCTGACCACTAGACTAAGACCTTACTTCAAGGTGACGTGTCATAATACTGTACAAGGGGTATCTTACCTCATCCATTACACTCAGCCTAAGACAATCAAGGCGTTATGGACATATGGGAAGGTTGATCCACTTATTATCTTGTCAATTGCAACAACTATTCTTGTAAAATTCATCGGGTTAGGTTGAATACTAGAACGGTGCTTCTTGCGGAACCCATCTGACTTAGGGAGTTTGGGTTCATCAACCCACGGATGTTGTTAGGCTAAGTCCTATGGGCTAGATTGGATTGCTAGATTGGCCAAAAAGTGTTGCAAATCATGAAAAAAGTGTGGGAAAAAAGTTAACACTAATCCGGCTACTTCTCTCTCTAGCATTTGTTCGCATAATGCACTATCAAATAGATTGAAACGCTGAACTGTTCGCGCTCAAAAAGTGATCCCAACGCCGAATGATTCGGCACTATATATTTTTTTTCTGTAGAAAGAGAAGAAGTGATAGAGAGAGAGAAAAATAAGGAAATAAAGTGATGGAGAACGTGGGGAAAGAGGAAGAAAAAGAGGGAGAGAGGAAAGAGGAAAAGATGGAGAGAGAAGAAAAAAGGGGAGAGAGAGGAAATAATGGAGAGAGAAATATTAAATAATCAGTTTTTTTAAAAAATAAAACATGTAACGCTATTTGGTTCGGCTTTGGACGCCGAATTGTTAAGCGTTTCGTTGCTAGATTGGCCATCTCATAGGGGTTAGGAGGTTGCCCATGCTAACATGGATTGCCAATCTAGCAGCTAGATATCTAGCCCATAGAACTAAGCCTTAGGCAATTGATAAATGATTATCTTGTAGGAAGAACCGTAAGGAGAGGAGTGAGAATAGTTTTCTAGTTTTTGTGGTCTCTGTCCGGTGTAGCAAAATAAAAAGTAAAATAATGAATGTCCCTACCATGAGATCTTTCGATCCACATTCACCGAGAAGTGATAGAATCACCACGCAATTCTCCCGCAATGTGTCCCGCGTCCCAATCTAACGGCTCCTGGCAGCATTCTCACCATCAGGATCAGAGCGGTGGAAGGTGGGTCCCTATATTCTCTCTCTTGCGGGATAAAGTGCAGGAGAATCAATCGGGATCTCTATATTTCTGACATTCACCCCATACACTCCTTTGATTTATATTAGAATGGGAGATGCCAACCAAGCTTTCTCTCGAGAAAGTTCCCTACAGGGAAATGAATGGATGAGATAAAAGCCTCATTTGGATTAGGAATGGGCCGAGCAGGTCCCATTTTCTATAATCGCTAGAAAATCTCGGTAGATTCTCGGTCAATCTATTATCTCCCTATTACAATTAGATCATCATGCAAACCTAAATACGTTAATCAAAGAAACACTTGATTCAACTTCAGAAATCTAAACCGTCTGTCACTCATCGGTTCACTTTTTTTTGATGATTAACTCGAAATTTGTGAGTCATATGGACATTCTTTGTATATCTCGAAAAGAACTTTCGAATATATGAAGTTTGTGAATTTTGGAACAAAGATATATGTTTCTACGTTATTTAAAATTATTAACATCATCATGAGTCATTTTGAACTAAACAAAGAAAATTTTTTGGACTAAGCTAAAATTCATGAGAGTTATTAGTGTACTTTGTGCATTTTTCAAATAGATAAAAGACTTATTTGCCTAGTTGAATGTGTCTGAACTTACTTGTTCGTTTTAGTACCATTTTGGACTACACCGTTTCCCCAAGGGATAAGCAAAAAGGAAAAAAAGGCCGCACAGGGTAGTGCGTTTTACATTGGCCTTTAATTAGGACCTTTTATCGCCGAGTGTCCAAGGCATACTGTATTTATATGTTCCATTTCCATTTAGTAACCTACGAAATGATGGGTTTTGCTTGTTAATTAATTGGATACTTTTTCTACGATTAAAATAAAAATTACTCCATGAACATTTTTCCTTGGTCAAGGATGCAGCGATGTTTAACCAAAACATCATCTAATAGATTTTTTTTTTTTGATCAGACAGCAGCGGGAATTGAATCCCTAGCCAACTGGGCTAATCCAAATTGGTTCATCTAATAGAAATTTTGGTTTCAGCTAAAAGAGGAATTCCATACATGTCGGTGCTACAAGAAAAGATATATTATCTTTTCGGATAAAAAAAAAAAAAAAGAAAAAGATATAGAGAGGAATTCCAGAAGGTGGGGCGGTTAGTGGCTTAGTGCTGCTTTCCTATTTCAAAACAACGAAACAACGTACGTAGCAGCTTAGTTACGAGTCTGCATTGTTAACAGGGGTATCAACAGAAAGTAAATTGATACCCCTGTTAGTAATCCTGCGAGTCTGTGACTGACTATAGAAGGAACATATTTTTGGAAAGAAAGAAAGGATTCTATAAACAGAAAGATATATTCCTCGTATAAATTTCTTCTCTAGCATTTATTTTTTAAAACTCTTGAGAAGAAACAAACAAACAAAAAAAAGAATGCATGGAAGAAGTGCAAGATTATAAGTATTATGATGAGCCCCAAACTCATCAATCAATGATCATTTGTGAAATAAGAAGAATAAACAGATAAAGAGAGACGAATTCAGATAAAGGAGCGGAAGAATTCATAGAATCAGGGAGAGGATAATAGACACAGGGATACTAATCCATTTCATTCAACAACCACACTAATAGTGCTTACAGACATATATATAGTAATCTACTGCAACCATACAAACTACCCTAACTTCCCTACCTTAACCACACGTACAAATCCAGAGCACAACCAACACACTTACCTATCTAACCGTACATACATAACCAGGGCCTATCACATTATAACAAGAAGACAGAAGTGAGTTATAGCAGCAGCTAGGTAATTTTTCAGATTATCACGACATTTTAAGGTCAGTTAATGTTGATTTTTTTTTTTGTTGATATATAATTGTTAGTAGTTTTTTTATTTCCTGCGCATGCAATCAACCCCATTCCTTTTTTATAAGGAAACTCAGATTCGATCAGAAAGAAGTATGAATAAGAAGAAGATGAAGGTCAGCCATGGTGATATTTTTGGTGGCAACGATCTAATTTTGTGTGACATTCTAAGCAGGCTTCCAGTGAAAACGCTCATGAGATTCAAATTGGTATGTACACATTGGAGATTTCTAATCAAAGAAAATAAATACTTGATCGATTTGCACCTTTTGAGATCTAAAACACGCCGAGAAGGTATGAAACTCCTTATTTCTTCTGTTCTAGGAAAGAAAACGACTTTGTTCTTTTGTGACTTGTTTCAAGGAGGACCAGCAATTCCCATATTAGGTCGTAAAATTACTGATGATAATATTTTTGGTAATGCATTAATGCTGAATCCGGTAAACGGGTTGGTCTGTTTCGTTAAACCTTTTGAAGGTTCTGTTCTCATCTATAATCCTAACACCGGAGACAAAACATCTTGGTTAGAAACACGGACTAGGAAACTACTTAGAGAACATGATGGACGAGCAGTGGACACTTCTAGGATGAGGTGGGGTTTTGGATTCGGATTTGATCCAGCTACTAAGGAACACAAAGTGGTTTCTGTGTTTGAGACTATAAATACAGAATACAACATCTCTAATGAGAACCCATACGGTCTTGATATACAACAGTGTGAGGTTTTAACAGTAGGAGGAGTTCGGAATGAATGGAGGAAAATCGATAAGAAGTTTACTCCGGGTAGAATAGTTGGTGCATCTGTTTACGTTAATGGTGTTATTTATTGGTTGGATGAACACCAGAAAGTTCATGAAGTCATAATGGCATTTGATGTTACGAGTGAAAAGTTTAACAAAGTCATTGTAATCCCTACTTTCATCAATAATCGTTGGCGGGATTATCCGGTTAACGGAGGGATGCAAACTATTTGGATATATGTAGATTTACTAGAAGTTGATGGGCATATAGCTTTGTGGGAAAGAGTGGATGCATGTTCTATTAATATATGGATTTACGATGAGAATTGGACTGAAGAGAAAATTACATTACCATTTAACTTGTGGAACACGTACGATGATTATGTATCTGTTGAAGCGATTACCGGGACAGATCTCATCATCTTCAAGAACTTCAATCAAGAAACAAAGTTCGAAACCCTTTATTATTACAACTGGAAAAGGAAGAACATTGAGAAACAAGTTGATATTAAAGGGATTTGTCGGGATCATGATGCCATCGGCTACAAATTTTCAACTTTCGTGGATAGTTTGATGCCTGTTCAGAGTATGCTACAACCCTGAATCCAGGGTTTGACCAAAGTTAAAGACTGAAACGGCACCTTTGACCGCCGGCAGTTTTCAAGCTCTTGAAGTTTTTTGCTTCAAAAGCTTTAGTGTGCACTGCTCGTATCTTGGCTTTACATTATAGGTTATTTTATAAGTCTGTTTCTTATTTTACGCTAAACTTGTTTTACCTCGTTTGTTTCCACTTTGCGTAGTTTTACAAAAAAAAAAAAAATTAATTTATTTTGCTGTGTAAAAAAGAAAATGAATTCGCGCACAAAGAAATCGTGGCGATGAATGAAGTTTTTTGTTATATTTCCTTTTTATTGTAACTAGGTGGTGCGCCCGTGCGTTGCACGGGCTTAGATTATTTTGTGTGTGTGTGTGGAGAGAAGTATATATTAGAGCCCGTGATTTTTATGAAAATTATACATTAAGATCTTATCATTAGGATTTACGGAAACCATTGCAATGTAAAATACCAAACGGGAAATAGAAAATTACATTAAGGGAAAAGACTACATAAACAAAATGGGGATCCATTGGCATATTTATATATTGACATTCAATAAAAATTGGTTAACAACCTGCAAAAGACTATAAGAGATTAATAATTCTTGATTCAGAAGTACAACATTTTAAACACTACAAAAACAAAATAAAATCTTCAAAATTCTCAGTTTAATTACTAAAACAATATGAAGGTATGCAAAATTATTGGAGCAAGGGTTTCCTTATACGATGCCTTTACATGCCCTTGATGGATTCAACTTCACATCTTCAACATATCAGGTAAAGCTTGTTTTGGAGTAAAGTAATACAACATAGCAAAGCTGTTCCAATCATCATGATGGGGAAACCGCAAATCTTCACCATTATAATGAATCACATTTGCTTGCTAGATATAAGAACTCAAAGTTTAATAAGATGTTTGACTATTAAAAGTGCAATCAAGTAAAAAGAAAAGCGGAGAGCCAGACAAAATTTATGTCATACAACCACAAATCTGCATGAAGTATTAAAATTCAGGTTTTTAGCCACCCATATAGACAAAATTTACACACAAACCTGCCTATTTAGAGACGGAGGGAGTATGTACCAAATTTACTTATCCACAAATTTACTTGATAAATGGGGAGATACTACAGTTTATGCTCTGTTCTAGTTCATCTATTCAATTACCCATATCATCAAGTGCAGGGGAGTTTAGGAAATCAAAGATTTTAGCTTTAAGTCAACAAAAAACATACCAAACGTTCTCTACAAAGCTCCCATGCTAGGAATGTTGGGTACGTAATTTGGTGTTCCATACAAATACTATTCCTTATGATTCCATAACATTTTGGTTTGCTGCAGGATACACCTGCATTCCAAGAATGATTGATTTTGTCTCGCTAACGATTACAGTACAATGAGATAAATACAAAATGATAAACCAATAAACTAAAATACCTGGTATTGTTTAAAAACGTCACCTATTTCAAACCGGATGACTCTCATCTGGAAAATAACAACACAACCAGCAAAAAGTACAACGAAAAGAGAAAACTCCGATTTCAACTCCAAGACTTCAAACTGGTTGAAAAAGCATTTGTAAGGTGAACGGATATGGCGTAAACATCTCCTGTACTTTCTTTCGCAAATACACCCTCTTTATGATTTCCTATTGGCTGAAATGACAGTTAACAAACCCAAGCAGTAAGTTGTACTCCCTAGAAATATAGATTGGAATCAAGGGACTGCGGAGCAATAACAGATCATGTGCTGATGCTCCACCACTTAGGCAATTCGAGCATTAGATTGTCAATATGACAGTCGAAGATTTAGGTCCCCAGTTAATATAATTCGAACATTAATACAATATAGTCAGGATTTCATCATCTACTTGATTAATTAGGAAATACTTAAAACCACATATGAACCAATCGTTTATATAGGAGGAGAGAGCGTACCCAACATTTATCTCAGGGGATCGAATATTCCTTTAAAATCAAATATTTCTTGATCTTCACAATTTTTCGCACTTCCATTATCATTTTCTGCAGCAACATCAATTGTCCCGGAGGCAAACATATAAAATAGAAATCAGATGGCTAATTAAATAGAATGTTTGAGATTTTTTCCATTTCAATATCATAATAATTTCCTACTTATCTCTTAATTGATCATGAATTTCATCAGGCATGTTAAGATGGAAGTACACCTTTGTAGTCTGTTAAGAGGAGAACTTCCCTGCAAAGTAGTAGGTAGGGAATTGTTATGTGTTTGTTGGGAACTCCGTTCATGTTTGAGGGTACTGAAAATAGAATTATGCAGAAACTGCAATCCGAACCTGCTATAAAACAAAGAAATATATGACCCACTGACTTTACCAATGAAAATTGTTGATACAAAATACAATACATATTGTATGCCTTTGATATTAAGATCCGAAGGTTCCATCAATTGGTTTTACTTTTACCATCTTTGATTACTCATGGCCTGCAACGAAGGAATATTAAATTCAAACTACAGTGGAATGTGTGAAGGATGTACATCATGGTAACATTAGTAATAACTACTTGCTTAAGTTGAAAATTGAAATAGAGTGTTTGTAGATTATGCTCACAGATATTGGGTTCCAGGGTATCGATTACCTTTACAGTCTCCATGATTATTCCTTTCACTCGCTCATTCCTTCATCTTCAGCAAGTATCATCTTGTACAATTTTTTGAAACCTACGAAAGAAGAAAAAAAAAACTCATGAGTGGAACCGTAAGGTGACAATTAGAAGCCGTAAAAGAGAATCTTCAGAAACAATAACAATAAGAGAATTAGCAAACTATTCATATCCACACCACAATTGAAGCATATCAATTTTTAACTTGAATAGTGTATTGTAACGTTAACTTATGTTACCTCTTGATGAACATGTAGCAGAAATAGAGAATCGGGTTTCTAAAGTTACCTCTTGATGTTGCGTAGTCTATACAATAATGTTTTTCCTCCGAAAAATAAGTTTCAGATATAGAAATTAGGTAAGAAATTTAACTCTGTAATCGGAAAAGGAGACTACAACCTCTTATAGTTGAAGAAGACCATCATTTCAGTGTAGGAACTTACCCAATAGACATGATTTAGGATCAAGAGCATTGAAAAGGATCAAAAATCCGAAAGAAAAAGAATGGAGGAAGATGTAATGCTAAAAACGAAGAAAGGTTTTATTTAGGGTTTTAGGATTTTCTTTCGAATGGAAAAACCAGAAAAGAGGATCAGGTAACCACCCGGGCGTGGTGCTAAAAATAATATCGAAAATTATGGAAACTCTCAATTCTTATTGGTCGGGGGCCAGGAGCTCTAGAATTCAAGCTTTTGGCCTAACTTTCAATGTGAGGCCAACAATTTCTACTCAAATTACATATACAATATCACCTCTCTATGTAGAATTGTTTTAGAGCACATTCAGGAACAAAATGAAAAGGGAGAAACAAAGATCAAAAAGGGGTGCAAAAGGGTGCTTAATCTTTGAGGTGCCAAGACGGCTTATAAGGTTCTCCCTGTTTGGAATTTTTGAAGACACCCATTGCCTTTAGGACCTTTTCTCACCAATTTTTCTACGGCCTACCTTATTTTTATGTCCTTAAGAGCATCCACAATCACGACCAAATTTGGAGACTATAACCAAATTTGATCCGAAAGTGAAGCGTAGTGGAATGGACTAAAGCTAAATTTGGTATGGTTTTCTAGGGTTTGAGACTAAATGTAGTCGCCACTCGCACTATAACTAAATTTAATGGGACGCAGGTATAGTGAGCGTTGTAGGTTAGGCGTGGATATAACGAGCGTATAGGATTAAACGTAAGTATAGTGTGCGTTTGAGTGTGGAGCGCTAACACAAAGAACGTCTCGGTGGGGCGTTAGTATAAAGTCCACCAACCTAAACGTTCACGAATGTACGCCCACTTCGAGCGTGAATAATACTCTCGCCTCATGTTTGTTTTTTCATGAGACTCTCTCAATACCTACGTCTCACACTTGGGCTCACTTGGAGCGTGAATAAAACTTGCGCCCAACGTCGGGCGATGATAATACTTACGCCCCACTTCCGAGCGTGAATAATACTTGGGTCCCATATATGCGTGCACAATAACTACGCCTAACCTTCATACGTTCACTATACATCCGTTCACTATCGGACGTTCACTATAACTACGTCGGACTAGATTTTAGTCTTTTAAGGCTGTGCTTCACCTCCAAAAAGCCCAAAAATTTAGCATTTGGTCCGCTTTTTAGTATTTAGTCCCGTCCATGGCTGTGGTTGCTCCGAGAAATTCTGTTTCAAAAGAGGAATTCCATGTCGGTGTACACTGGTCCCTCCATGTCGGTGTTACATTCCGAGAAGAGGGGCGGTCGGTGCTTCCTATTTCGGAACAAGGTACGTAGTTTGGAAAGAAAAGAAAGATCTCAAATTTGGAAATCCAACTTTTATATAAATAAAAAATCTGTCATTCAATTCTCTAGCTCTTTGAGTTTGTTGACTAGGTAAGCTAATTACGTAGGTATCTTTTTCTTTCTTTCTTCTATTGATTTGAAAATCTTTAGAAAGGTGAGGTGGTTGATTTGGTAGATGGGGGTATGTTGATTAATGGATTAATAAGGTTTAAGGCTTACGGGTATAGCGGGTTGGGCGATCCAACCTTTTGACCTGCCATGTAAGTTTTGAATAGATCGTGTTACAAAGATAGCAGAGGGAGCGAGAGGTGCTGATATGCATGGTTAAAAGTGGTGGTGTTGGTGCTGACTTGACTGGCCGAGGAGGAAAGTCATTCCCAACACAACCACTTTTACTCCTTGATTTCAATACTTTTCCTCTTCTTTCTTGTCTTTCTAACATCTCTAATCAAATTTATACTAAGTTAGGTTCAAATGGTTGAATCTAGCATCTTGCTTGAACCCGTATGGTTTCTCGATAGCTATTAATTTCGATTCAATTTGTAGGATTCAAATATCGCACAACATATTTTCTTAGCGTGCGAGATTCAATTATTTCCTTAACTCGCGAGAAGAGTTTGCGAGATTCATTATTTTCCATAACTCGCGAGAATGTAGCAAGACTCGCGAGAATGTCTCGAGAGAAGGTAGCAAGAGCCGGCGAAATCATCAAAGAGCTCGCGAGAATATGAGTTGTATGTGAGCTGTCATCCATTATGTAAACACCTATATAAAGAGGAGAGCAGGAGAGAGAAGAGGAGGATACTTTTAGGAGGAGAGAGAGAGATATTTTGGAGAGAGATATTTTTTTAGAGAGAGATTTATTTTCTTTATCATCTTCTTCCCCAAATAATTAGATCTAGAGCTCTAGAAAATATCCATTAATGGAGATTTCCAATGTAATATTAATGTAACCTCAACGATCATAGTGAAGAATCGTGGATGTAGATCACATTGATCGAACCACGTAAAAAATCCTTGTGTCTATTTAAATTTCTAGCACTTATATTTTGAGATTTAGATAATTAATAAGATTTAGATCTACGAAATTGAGTAAGGGGTGTAGTGTGGGATTTCCTGCAACTACATATGCGCTAGAAACAGGGGACCTAATCTTGTTGGTTCAAGAAAGTTTAGAAAAACGCGTCTCTCAAGGTGATGAATTCAATTGGATCTATAAACTTTAAGAGAAATTTCCATGAAAAGTAGTTATTGTTCATACTTTTTATTTAGATCTATAAAATTTGGGTTCAAAAATGGAAGTTTTATGGAAGAAATCACACTTTCGGGAGAAAACACCGTCAACAATTCAAGGACATGAAAAGAGGAAGAGAAAAAAATAGGTTGATGTGATGAAATTCAAGGAAGAAAGCTAATTTTTTAATGGAAGATTTCATATTCGTGGAGAAAAAGAAAAGAGGAAAATTGTTGAAGGAAATAAAGGAAGAATGAAGAAAAGGATAAGAACAAAACGCCGTGAATTTTATCACAAATAGGAGCTCGCATGGTTGGTTTGAGTTGGAGCGAAGAGGCTTGATGTCGCAAGATCAAATCTCGCTTATCATATTTTTTCAAATATTTTTGAACTTTCAAGAGGGAAAAATGGAATAAAGCTATAGCATTGTGTGTTTCCTTCGCAAGCGACAAGTAGCCCCGATGGTTAAGGGAATATTGAAAGAGATTGGAGTTGCGAGTTCGAATCTCACCTTTTACATATTTTTGAACTTCCGAGAGCGAAGAAGTGAGTAAAGTTATAGTATTGTGTGTTTCTTTCACAAACAAAGACTAGCACAATTGGTCACCGCGAAGAGTATAAACATAAGGTCGCGAGTTCGATTCTTACCCTTCGCAAAGAATTTTGTCATCTTTTTCCTTGAGTATCAAAGGGTGAATATAAGTCATGTATTAGCATTCTGCGATTCTTCGCAAAGGAGGAGTAGCACAATTGGTCACGAGCGAATATGAGGAGCTTAAGGTCGCGGGTTCGAATCTCCTTCCTCGCAAAGAATTTTTTGCTTCGCAAAAAAAAAAAAAAAAAAAAAAAAAAAAAATGGATAATTTCGCAAGGTTGTTTCATTCTTTCGCAAGCAAGAGGCGCACAATTCGTCACTGCGAAGTTAATGAGTTCATGGTCGCGAGTTCAAGTCTCAACGAACGTGTATTTTTCACATGGATTTTTCGGCAATGTGATATCTCGCAAGAAGAAAAGTAACCGATTATTTCGCGAAAACACTTCGCAGAGCGGGGGCTAGCACGGTTGGTCGGGAGGCATGAATGCAAGCGGGAGGTCGCAGATCAATTCTTGCTCTCGCACATTTATTTTTGTTATGCGAAATTTCGCAAGGACTTTGCTTATTTATCAAAGAAGAAAGTTGATGACTATCTCCCAAATTAATTTCGCAAGAGAAGGTTAGAACAGTTGGTATGGTGCGAGAATATGCAAGAGGCGAGATCAAGGGTTCAAATCTCATTTCTCCTATTTCTTTTTGCGACGAGATAATTATATTTTGTGCGACATTTATACATTTCAAGGATGCTAGCTTCGCCAAGCCAATCATATACTTCGCAAGAGACAACAGCAAAGAAGAAACAAACCACAAAAGCTAAGTACCACTTTCATTGAATATTTTACTTTTCTAAAAAATAAAAAGATTTTTGATTTGATTTACAAAGGGCGAGATAATCGCAAATTATAGAAATCTCAAAATTATTTAAAATTATTTTAAAATTACAAAGATTTAAAGATTTTAAAGATCTTAAAGATTTCAAAGATTTCAAATTATAAGGAATTACAAAGATTTCAAAGATTTCTAAATTACAAAGATCTTAAAGATTTCAAAGATTTGAGAAAGATCTCAGATTAATTTATATATTTCTCTTGAATATTTACTTTACTTCAAATGATATGATATTATGAGAATGAATGAAAGAAATGACAAATGAAAGAATGAGTGAAGGAAGTGACAGAAATGAAGGAATGAATGAAAGGATGAATGAAAGAATGAAGACATGCGATAATTTAGCAAAGATAATGGAAATGCGATAACTTCGCAAAGATACTGAGAAGAGAAAATAAAAATGAATGATTGAATGAATTGACAAAAATGAATGAGTGAGTGAATGGGACGAACCTTTATGGCGTACACCCTAGTTCGCGAATGATATTTCGTAAGAGGCAAATGTAAGACCGAAAGTGCGTCATATAAGGGGGTATCTCTTGACATGGCTCGGGGAAGGTTACACCGCTCACCGAAGCCGGGTCATGGAAATTTGGGGCCCATGAAAGCCTATCCGGAAGAGGTACCTTGGATTCCCAACTATATATATAAGGTTATACCGGTTGGGCGACCGAGGGTCTCTTCCAAGGAGTCGATGTATGCTCAAGGCGCCGAGGTACACGGTTGAGCAGTGCCCGGGATGGATGAACCTACCACTGGCCATTCTTGGCAAGTCTTGGCATATGTTGCACTCGCCCGAAGAAAACTCCACTTAGGGTGCGCCTCGTAACCATAAACCCTATAGGTATAAGGATAAGAGGCTGCGAAACAACAGTTGTTGTTAAGACCGGGATGGGAGGAGCTAGTCTTGTATGGCCGATGTTTCGCCTCCTTGAAGGGGCAACCAGGGAGAAGATAAGGGCGGCACTCTCCATTAGGGAAGTGCCAAAAAAGACGCAAATGTCATGAGGCTTTGTTTTCGCAAGGAGACTTAGGCTTGTCATATTTGTGCAATGATCCTCAAGAGGCAATAATACTAACGCGAGGGTAAGACGAGATCAATGGGTCTTTACACGAAAGTGTACGGACGTCTGCGATTTCGTCGCAAGACGGCAATGTCATGGGGCTTTATGTTCGCAAGGATATTTAGGCCTATCATATTGTCGCAACTAAAACATCCCTGCAGAGCAATAATACTAAGAAATGATAAGACAAGATCAAGGGGTCGTTGCATGAAAGTGTAAAGACGTCCTGCGATCCTGTCATGATAAAGGGTGGCGAGTAAGACCTTTAACTATGAAGGTCAAACTTAGAAGACCACCAAAGATGATAAGGCAAGATCAATGGGTCATTACGTGAAAATGTAAAGACGTCCCCGCGATCTTGTCGCAATGATAAAATTCAACGTAAAGCAATGAAGAGATTATACTATCGCATGAGCACAACGCGGAGATAGAGGAAAGATAAGAATAAAGAAATAACTCACTCATTCAACACTTTTTCAACGATTCTACCTTCGTAGATAAAGAAACAGAGGCAACAATGAATTACCGAAAAAACATTTTATGTTCTTTATTTTCTCAAGCAAGAATCATTTCCAAAGAAGATGTTTATCAATGAACAACAAGAATCCTCACCAAAAATGGAATAATGACTTCATGAACAGAGGCAATACTTCTTATACTTCAAGGATTAATATTTCTTATCCACTTCGCAAAGTTTCAGAACTTCGCGAAAGAATAGAGCATAGCATGAGGCAAAGAACAGGGAGCGAGAGTTTCACATGATGGATTCGCAATACTTCTTATATTTAGAGGATTAAGTACTTCTTATACTTCTCAAAGGATACTTCATACTTCTTATATATTTCGAGGATTAAGTACTTCATGTACTTCTTCAAGGATACTTCATACTTCGCATACTTCAAGAGATAATACTTCTTATTCACTTCGCAAAACTTCGGAACTTCGCAAAAGAATAGAGGCAAGTACGTACTTTTCAAGTCCAGTATTCTTCCGCTCGTTCCTTCATCAACAAAGATCAAAGATTACATCAACAACGGATTTTTCCTTAAAGATCGCTCTTCAAGCAATATTCAAGGAAAAAAGAGGCAAGATGTAGGATTCAAATATCGCACAACATATTTTCTTAGCGTGCGAGATTCAATTATTTCCTTAACTCGCGAGAAGAGTTTGCGAGATTCATTATTTTCCATAACTCGCGAGAATGTAGCAAGACTCGCGAGAATGTCTCGAGAGAAGGTAGCAAGAGCTCATAAATCATCAAAGAGCTCGCGAGAATATGAGTTGTATGTGAGCCGTCATCCATTATGTAAACACCTATATAAAGAGGAGAGTGTTAGGGAGAGAGAAAGGGAGGATACTTTTAGGAGGAGAGAGAGATATTTTGGAGAGAGTATTTTTAGAGAGAGATTTATTTTCTTTATCATCTTCTTCCCCAAATAATTAGATCTAGAGCTCTAGAAAATATCCATTAATGGAGATTTCAATGTAATATTAATGTAACCTCAACGATCATAGTGAAGAATCGTGGATGTAGATCACATTGATCGAACCACGTAAAAAATCCTTGTGTCTATTTAAATTTTTAGCACTTATATTTTGAGATTTAGATAATTAATAAGATTTAGATCTACGAAATTGAGTAAGGGGTGTAGTGTGGGATTTCTGCAACTACACAATTATTCTTGTATCAAATTTACCATTCCAGTTGATGGTCACCAGAAGCTATTTTAATTTTTATTTTCCGATATTCGGGACAAAGTCTTGCAAAGGAAAAAGCAATTATAGCTGATCCAATTGCATGCACAAAAGCCTGAGGTAAACCACCTCATGGAAGGTTGCAGCTGCATGTAAGTAGTTATATATAGCTAGGGTTCCAGGGAGATGGGTCCTGCAGGATTGTTATGTACGTGTTGTAAGTGTGCCATACTTAATTAGTAGTATTAGTTTAGACTTTTAGTTTGATTTGAATTGCAAAGTCAGGGACTTCACGTCCCTATATTGTAGGTATTTGTTGTGTTTTGGGTTTGTGTACGGTTATCTTTAGATAACCATTATGTCAGTCAGTTTCATATGCAGTTATTCCTTAGTTATAGGAAGTTATGTAACTTCTATATCTGTGTATAAATTCGCAATCAATTAATGAAGGAATCAGAGAATTATTATCAAAACAATTGTTAGTCATCTAACAGAGGTATTAGTGTCCCTTTGATGATACTAGAGGTCCGGCGTCCCTCTAACGATACCGCAAACCATTTTTTATTAATCCATTAACAAAATAGGTAGAAAGAAGGATCAAACCCTTGCTGTTTCAACTTCTTCTTCCCAGAAGCCTTCTACAAGATCAGTTACGCAAGAACGTAACAAGGATGGATTGTTTTACTATTCAATCAATCTGATGGATTTTGGTAACAAGAGTTGATCAATTGATAAGACAATGAAGGCGTTATGGTGGGAAGGTTGATACACTTCTTATCTTGTCAATCGCAAGAACTCTTCTTGTCAAATTCGTTGGGTTAGGTTGAATACTAGAACGGTGCTTTTTGCAGAACCCATCTGACTTGATGAATTAAACACTATTGTTGGCCGACCCAACAGTAGTGCATTATCAAATTATAATTTACACAAATTATAAGCAGGTTACAGGGCCTAATCGTAAGGTTTAATGAAAGACATAATTTGACCACCAGAGAAAAGGAAATAAATTTATCTGTCTATTCAATTATCACGCATGATTCTTCTGCACCAACAGTAAACGAGGCCAAAGAGACCTAAAGGAAGGAAAAAAAAATAAAGAAGAAAAAAACAGACTATTTTCCTCTAATCTATAATAAGGTTGTTCAGTTTCACTTTACTGAGGTACTCTGGTTTCCCATCGAAAGTGTTTGTTTTCCATCTGACCAGGTGCACATTTGTTTATCAGCGATCACTCGAGAAATGGCATGAGAAAGCCTAAGTCTGGGGAGATAAATATACTTGACTGCTCCAAAACGAATGCAGCTGCGATTTCATCAAGCTTTTGTTTTGTCCACATTCCTCCCATGCCCGTTCACAAACCAAACAAATACTGACATTCAATAACACAGGACAAGAAACATTTAGACGTTGTGTAGAGTGATTATTCTTGATTACTGCCACAGATAAACGTTAACTGCTGATAACTATGATATTAAATCCTAGTGATATTGGCTGGATGAACACCAGAAAGTTCATGAAGTTATAATGGCATTTGATGTTACAAGTGAAAAATTTAACGAAGTCATTGTAATCCCTAGTTTCATCAATAATCGTTGGCGGGATTATCCGGTGAATGGAGGTATTTCGATGTATGTTGATTATCCGGTCATGAATTCTTAACAGAAATTGTAAAGCAGAAGATGAGGTTCAGATCGAGAACAGGGATATAGAATGAAGAACAGGTTGAAGTCATGAATTCTTAACAGAAATTGTAAAGCAGAGAAGCCAAATCATTTGCGAGGATTGTGTCGATTGCAGGCGATGAGTGTGCTGCCTCAACTAGATGAATGTTAGGGTGCACGATTATATCCCTTTTTAAAGCTAAGTGTCATTTCTTCATCCATCAACCAATCAATCAATCAATCATTCAATCATCAAGTTCATAATCAGAAATGAAGAAATTATATCCCTTGATCACTGTTTCATTACTCTATCTTTGCTGCATTTCAGTTCCAGTAAATTCAATGTTAGATCCAGTAGATTTCTTAGCATTACAAGCAATTCGAAAATCGTTAAATGATTTACCAGGTTCTAAATGATCCGTGTCTATTGTGTTTCTGATAGAGTTATCGCATTGAACCTTGGTGATCCTACTGCTGGTTCGCAAGGTTTAACTGGTCATATACATCCATATATTGGTAAATTATCATCTCTCATTGAGCCATCCATCTTCCCTGGTCGGATCATAGGTACACTTCCAGACACTCTATCCAGCTGAAGAATTTAAGATTTCTCGCTATCAGTAAAAACTTCATTTCCGGTGATCTTCATTATTGTTATCAGAGTTTACCATTAAATTAAACAATGTAAAATTAGAAACAAATTAAAAATACGCCGAAAAACTACAACTGGTTTCTCAGATCCACCAAAATCTCCATAGCCTTCTTAATTTTACCCACTTTGTAATGCAACTTCATTTACTTGCATTTTTTTTTGAGAATAATTCGATTTATATTAATAAATCAGCTAAGTGAATAGAACATGATCATTAAAGGTTGCCCTAGGTAGGGATATGCCTTCAATGTCAGCCCAAATCACCAGCACAATAAGAAATACATAGGAAATAAAATTGAAAATTTGGAAAGAAGGACTAGCTTTTTTGTTGCCTCGTTAAAAACCTTGTCAAGGAAAACCCATTGTGGTAAACCCTTGGCTAAGGAAAAGAGTGCAACACCGAAAGTCAATAAAACTATTGCAAAACTACCTAAAAAGATAAAATTACATTTATAATTCCTTCAAGTTCATTGAAAATCTTCGTTCTCCATCACCCAATGAGCTGTCTTCTAATGTTGGTCGTATGTATGTCGCCACAAGCAAGTTGTGGAAGATGAGTGTCTTCACTCGCGATAAAACTATCAATGTATGGTCCTGAGCCCTTCTACAAATAGCAAGATTAACAGAAGTGTCACGATGGCTTGTACAGGATAAATAATTCGTCCTCTTGGAGATTGTAGATGCCCTTTTAGGATTTTCTGCAATCAAGAACTTATAAAATGAGAAATGTATCTCCAAAGAAATACAAGTAGAAAAGTCACAGTTTATAAAACCGGACTCAGACAATACATAACCAACATTGATTTCAACATCATGTTGTGTCACAGAATCAGTCATATTTTTTTGAAAGGAAGAATTACCAATGACTACACTAAATACTACAATCCTCAGAAGATAATGAAGCATTAAGACAAGATATAAATGATAAATCGAAAGATTAGCAGAAAACCTGTACAAAAACTTTAAATGATAAAACAATTAACTATTGATTTTGTTTTACTAAGCTAAAAGACCAGATGATGATTTAAGACCTCTAAAAATCTAGACAAATTCCTAATAATGTCGAAACCGGGAACAACCAAACTAAGGTATGCTTAATTCAAAGACAAAACTAATGAACTTAAATAATAATATTTTGAAAAAACAGTACAAATTTGATAATCTTTAAGAATTAAAAAAGAAAATGGCCCTTGAATAGTCCAAAACACAATCCTGTTTGATGTCTTTTTGCTAGTGAACTTGAAATGAATTCATCATGCACCATAGCCGTGACCACATCTTTACTGAATAAGTTGGTTCCAAAAGACTAAAGAATTAAACAGAGAAAAATTATAAACAACTGAAAACTATTCTTTGAAAAAGATTTCCGAGAGAGTAAGAAACAACAAAAAAACAATGGTCGGGAAGCAGCTTGCCATTGGGTTTTTTCAGGATTAGCGGAGCGGAGGTGTATAACTAAGACTCTATTAGGCATAGATGTCACGAAGAAAAACCAAAATAAAGACTCAACTATCAAATCTAACTTGCTTACAAACTCAGTTCAAATCTAGGACAAGGTCAGAAAATAGGGGAGGCCCTATATAAAAAAAAAAAAAAAAAAAAAAAAAAAAAAACTTAAAAAAAAAAAAAAAAATGGGGAACCACGAGGAAGACTTAAGGGTGTAGACCAGGACTTAGAGAACCAAAGAGCCAAATGGGGAACCACGAGGAAGACAATAAGGATTTAAGAAAACAAAAGACCCAGAACTTTACACTACAAAACCACTAACCACTATTTAAAAAAAAAAAAAAAAAAAAAAAAAGACTTCCTAATATTGTTAACCAATAAACCTTATAAAGCAAATCAGAAAAAACATTCCAAACTAATAAAAGACTCATTGGATAAGATAAAAATAGTATAAGATATGGCTTCACAAGACCACCTACAAAACTCAGGATATCCACTTAAAAAATAACTGAGATTCATGATAATATTTTGAAGAAGATTAAAAGATCCTCACAAAAAACTGGCTAAAGAAAATGGTGAACAAAGGTCAATAACTTGAAAAAGACATAGAAAGATACATAAATTCTTTGAAATCTATAAACTCCTAAATCTTCAATCGATAAATTTCTCGTAAAATCAAAAACATAAATTTGCTTCTTAAAAAGAACAAATTTCAAGTCTTCCCAAAATTAACGGTTAAGAAAGTTAAAACGAAAATTTTTTTTTGATGATAAATTGGCTCACTTAAACCATTTAAACAAATCGCATGGCTCACATAAACCAGTGATAACAGAAGGAAGAAAAGAAAAGGTAATTAAGTTTTGAAAATTTTAACTAATTTTAGGATGAGAACATCAACATGCTCATTTAAAACATCCATACAAAATCACATGGCTCACATAAACCAAGTTTTGAAAATTTTAACTAATTTTAGAAAACATCAACATGCTCATTTAAAACATCCAAAAAAAATGGATCACATACAAAACATTTTTTTTTGAAAACTTTAACCAATTTTAGGATGAGAACATCAACCTGCTCACATAAAACATCCATAGAAAAACACATGATTCACATAAACCAAGGAAAGATAAAAAGAAAAAAAAATTGCAAAGAAATTTGGATTTTTTTTTTTTTTTTACCAATTTTAGGATGAGAACATCGACATGCTCATTTAAAACATCCATACAAAGACAAATGGCTCACATAAATTACAGATAAAGAGGGAGAAAGGGAAATGAAAAATTTTTATAGGAATTTTGAACCATTTTTAAGAAGAGAACATCAAACAAGTTTAACATACATAGCTGGGTAACAAAAGCCGAAGACAACACGATTTTTTTTTATATCGGAAAAGACTAACAATTTCAAATAATTTGAAAAGAATTTTCAATAAACTTCTACCATAAACCCAATCAAGGAACCCCAAGAGAGAATCAGATTTCTAAAACCAAAAATCAAGGTGCAGAACATCATGAAATTGATCAGCAAAACCTAAAAATATTCACCCCAGATTTAATAAAGAGAGATCTCATCTTCAAATTAAAGTTTCATCTACTTAAAATAGCCAAAATATAGGATCCAAATAAAATTTGGGAAAAGACCAGAACGCACACATGAGATCGGATAAAGAAATTTCACAAAGCGCAAAGACATAGAGAAACAGAAGGGAAGAACAATCCTGTTGTTATTGTACCCAATACAGCGGTACCAAAGAAAACAACCTAAAATGGAGAAAGGAGAACATAAGAAGAAATTGAAAGAAAATAGATCCAAGGAAATGTCTGTTTTGAATGAAACAACAGCCCACTTTCCTTCTTGATCTCTAGGGAGGAATTAAACAATCAAGATAAAAAAAGAAAAAATTATCACATCTACACCTATCTATCGTCCAGATCCGTCCCTCTTAGCTCATAACCCATTATTACCCAAAGGCAAGCTTAGAGATTTACTCCATTATCAGAGGAAAGATAATGGAGGAAGAAACGAGAAATGGTTCCCAAATCACTATTTGGGAGCGAGGAGAGAGAAAGGGCTCGGTATCAGTTGTCATTTACTTGCATTTGCGTAGCACATATTGAAAGAACCTGTTGGATAAAAGATGAAATTAGGCTTCTCCTAAATATAACCCCACACATTTATTAACCCATATCCCATCCAAATAAGTGCTTATGCTAACCAAACGGACCTATATAACCAGCCTCCAAAATTATATATAGTTCAAGATAATAAGAATCCCTAAATCAACATCAACAACAAGAACAGATTAAAAGAAGCTAATTATGAACGCGCAATTGGGGGATATAGCTACATGACAAAAACTGGATCCATATATCAAATCTGGGACACCCCTTATGTAATTATTTTTTTAATTCCTAATCTAGCCCTGACTAATCAGGTTTAGTGGTTAATAATTATTAGGAAAATCTTAAGTATTTGGGGGATAGATTAGTGTGTATTTTTATTTGAATTTGTGTGAGGTGAGAGCTATGTTGTAAAAGGCGAGCGCCTTTGGCGCTTAAGCGAGTCTAACGCCCTAGCCAAAAAGGCGCCAAGGCGCCAAAGTATACATTCACCTGTTGTTTTCTAAATCTCGGGCGCTCTAGGCGCTGGGATTGGCGCCTCGCCTTGCCTAGCGCCTTTTACAACATTGGGTGAGAGTAGAAGGAGGGAAAAATATTTTTGGGTGGAAATTTTTTTGTCAAAATGGAAGATGATTGTGAGGAGAGAATTGCTGCTAAGAAGTTGAAATTTTGATTTTTTTTTCTTTGAATCCACAATTTTTGCAGCTGAAAAAGCTCGGTGCCGGCATGGTATTCAACCAAAAAACCATGATGGCATTTGTTAGACAAAGTCTCGTAACAAATTTTTCTGGTTTTGATCGTCAAAACCTTTTTTTTTGGGTTTTAATCAGTCCACTGCCGACAACAAGATCGATTAATTCTCGAGCATGCCGGTACCTATGCCGGCATAGTATGATGCTAAAATTTCTATGCCGGCACATGATGTAAAGTATCCAGAAAATTGATTTTTTTTCACTTGACTACCGGCATTGATAGATTTATATCGAGCATGCCGGCATTTAGTTTTGGCATTGAATTCATCAATTCCGGCATGATCTTCATCACTTCCGGCAATGTAAAAATATATATTTCCGGCATGGTCTTCATCACTTCCGGCGTGGTCTTCATCACTTCCGGCGCGGTCTTCATTACTTTCGGCGTGGTCTTCATCAGTACCGGCATGGGCTTCATCACTTCCGAATGTGAAAAAAAATAAATTGTTTTCAAAGTGAGGAGCTGACAGAGAAGGAGAAGAGAATTTGAAAGGGAGTGGGGAAAATTTAGGATTTGAAAGGGAATGGGAAACATTTGGGTTTCAAAGCTTTAACCCTAAAAGAGGTTAATAAGAAGAGGAGATGGAAATGGGGGATATGTTTTTGTTTTTTGATTTTAAGTTTTTTGATTTTTATTTTGAGGGAAGGGTGTTTTAGTATTTTCGCCCCAAAAAACACCCCTTAGTGGGGAAGTAATTCATATTCCCCAATTGGTTTTCATATCCCCCAATTGTGGGTTCCAAATTATGGCTTCCACCTAAACCTGTATTCCAGGAACATTGCCAAGCAGATGGTGAAATTTAATGATTTGTGGTTCAAGCTGCAGTACTGATCGTGATCTATGGGCTAGTTGGTAGTTGTAGGAGATAACAGATATTTTCATTACACAATAATGAAGAGAGAGTACACGGTTATATAGGACAGAGAGATATAACGGTAACTCAAGATACCGTTAACAGCTGTTGACAGCTCATAAGGGAACAACAAGAGACCACTCAGGAATGCACACGTGGATCTCTGAATGGTTTGACCCCTATCATATTAGTCATCTGAAGTAAATCTAAAGCATATTTGGTTTGAGAAAGAAATAAACCCTTATCAGATCGTTTTACCTCAAGATCAAGAAAGTAATGGAGAGATCCCAAATCCTTAACTGGAAAAACAGCTTGTAGTTGAGAGATAATACTATCACAAAAGGAGGAAGAGCTACCAGTGATGATAATATCATCAACATAGACCAATATGATAGTAAGCTCATTATTAATGAAATGAATAAACAGTGAAGAATCATCCAAAGAAGGAACAAAACTCAGTTCAAGTAGAACATCATCTAACCTCTCATACCAAGCCCTTGGGGCTTGCTTCAGGCCATACAATGATTTATGCAGCTTGCAGAGATAAGTGGGATGATCTGGATCTACAAATCCAGGGGGTTGTTGCATAAAAACATCTTCTTTGAGAGAGCCATGTAGAAATGCATTAGATACATCAAGTTGCTTGAGAGTCCAGTCATTATTCACTGCAAGAGAAAGAACTAGTCTAATAGTTGTGGGATTCACCACAGGACTAAATGTATCATGATAATCAAGACCTTCCAACTGACTAAACCCCTTTGCTACCAGTCTAGCTTTAAACTTGTCTATGGAGCCATCAGTATTTTCTTTCACTTTAAAAACCCATTTGCATCCAACCACATTTTGAGAAGCATCAGGAGGTACCAGAGAATAAGTACCACCATCTTGTAAAGCTTGGTGTTCATTTTTCAGTGCTACTTGCCACTTTGGATGTTTGTTAGCTTGAGCAAAAGTAGTAGGAACAGAAGTATTGAGAATATCCAAGTGAGCTTCAGAATGTAGATGTTTAGTAGCAAGATAAACTTTGGGTCTGTAAATACCATGTTGAGATCTAGTAGTCATAGAATGAGTTGAAGTAATAGCCTTAGTAGAAGGATCAACTTTAGATGAAGTATCAGGAACAGTAGAACTTGATGTTAAAGTTGGAGAAGCTGCTGTTGAAGTAATATCTTTTGTAGAAGGTGTTACTGAAGGAGAAATATCTGGAAGTATAATATCATGAGATGTATTGGAATAAACATCTGAAATAGCAGAATGAGGCATCTCCAAATTGCAAGGAGAAGATAACCCAACAGACATAAATGGAAACTGATCTTCATTAAACTCAACATGTATGGATACATAAATATTTCCAGAACTCATATCTTGACATCTATAACCTTTTTGATGATTGATGTAGCCCAGAAATACACAAGGCTTACTTCTTGATTCCAATTTATTTTTGGTGTAAGGTCTAAGCCAAGGGAAACAAAGACAACCAAAAGTCCTTAAGAATGAATAATCTGGAGACTTAGTAAACAGAGCTTCATAAGGAGAAATCATGTGCAAGGATCTAGTAGGCAGTCTGTTAATGACATAATTAGTCAGTCAGCCTCTACCCAAAACTTATCAGGAACTCCAGATTGAATGAGAAAAGCTCTAGTGATTTCTATCAAATGTCTATGCTTAGATTCTGCCACACCATTTTGCTCTGGTGTATTGGGACAAGTCAGCTCATGACCAATTCCACGTGCTTGAAGAAATCCACCTAATTCAGTGTTTACAAACTCTCCACCACCATCGATTAAAGAGTCTTAATTTTAGTGGAAAATAGGTTTTCAACAAAGGCTTTGAAATGAAAGAAAATAACCTTGAAATCTGACTTAGAAGCAAGAGGATAAATCCAACAGAATTTAGTAAAATCATCAACTATATTTGCATAAAATCTGTAACCAGAGACAAATACAATTGGTGCAGGACCCAAATATCCAAATGCAATAGTTGTAATGGAGCACTACTAACAGAATTGGATAGCATAAAGGGTTGCTTATGACTTGTAGCACACTTACAATCATTACAGAATAGAGGTTTATGTAAAGAGAAAGGTACTAATAATTGCCTACACACTTTATTCATAGTATGAAAAGTTGGATGACCTAGTCTTCTATGCCAAGTATGAACTGAAGTCTTGACACATGACAAGGCAGTTGGAGGAGTTGCTGAAGTAGATTGAACATTGCAATGAAGAGGATATAAACCTCTTTTACTGATCCCCTTGAATAGAGTCTTCTGTGAGAGAAGATCCTTTGCAACATAGTCATAAGGAGTAAAGGTAAGTGAACACTGGTTGTCACTAGTAAATTTATGGATAGAAATCAAGTTTTGTGCACATTGAAGAACATGAAGAAGATTCCTTAAAGAGAAGGATTTGTCCTTAAGAAAAAATTTAGAGTTACTAATGTGTGAGATAGCCATACCTTCACCATTAGCAGTAGCAATCTGTGTTGCACCATCATAAGAAGTTCAAGGAGTGAAGTCATCCATATTATAAGTCAGGTGATTGGTGGCACCAGAATCCATATACCATGGATTTTCACCAAGGATATTAGCACTTGCAAGCATGGCTGATAAATTTTGTGGAGGTTCTCGACCTTGATAGGAAAAATTCATGCGTTGAAAACACTCAATTGCAGAATGTCCAGGCTTAGAACAAATTTGGCAAATAACTATATTTGGAGGAGCAGGTGGTCTTGGTAAAATTCCAGCAGTAGGAGCAGTAGGGAGAACATTATGAGGAGTAAAATTAGGGGAACCACCTCTGAAAGTAAAGCCACGACCACGACCACGAGAAGAAGCGTTGTAAGTAGGATGATAGCTTCTATAGTTACCTTATGATGAAGAAGTAATAAACGCTTTAGAATCTGCATTAGCTTGGAGAGAAGCATTTTTTTCAATAAGAATGATCTCTTCACTTAGAAGTAAACTGTGCAATTCTCCAAAACATACAGGAGGAGAACGAATCCTAATTGATGTAGCAAAGGCATGATAATCCGGTCCAAGACCACCAAGAACGGTAACAAGCAACTCATCATCAGAGATTCGAGAACCACAAGCAGCTAATCGATTTTAGAGGAGTTCAATTTCAGAAATGTATGTAGACACCTTTGAAGATCCTAATAGCATATTCTGTAATTGAGAAGTATGAGCAGAAGATAAAGCACCAAACCATTTTTGATGATTATCCCATAAATCCTTGGAAGTAGAGCAATCAGCAACGTGAACAATTATAGAAGCAGAAATTGAGGCATTGAGAAGAAGAAGAACACACGTGTCTTCATCTTTCCAGATACCATAATTTGGATTCACATTTGGAGCAGATCTAGTACCAGATGGAATTAATTAAGGAAGACATGGAGTTGATCCATCAACATATCCAAGAACATGAAACTTACGAAGAACTGGAGTAATTAACGATTTCCAGGTTAAAAAATTATCATCCTGAAGCTTTAAAGGAATGATATTGGTCAGTGTATGAAGAGGAACTGAAGTAATTGAAGAAACATTAGAATCAATAAGACGACATTGAAGATGAAGAAACAAAATCGTGAGATTGAAGTTGAAGATGAAGCTAGACAAGATTTGAGAATGAAGACTCAAGATAAGTGTAGCGGAAGAAGATCGAACCATGAAAACCAGGTGAAGATTCTTATTTTCAATCTGATACCATAGTTGTAGGAGATAACAGATATTTTGATTACACAATAATGAAGAGAGAGTACACTGTTATATAGGACAGAGAGATATAACAATAACTCAAGATACGATAATCAGCTGTTGACAGCTCATAAGGGAACAACAAGAGACCACTCAGGAATGCATACGTGGATCTCTGTTAGTTAACAGATACTGACTCAGATACAAAGATAGACAATGTTTCAAACTGAATAAGCTGAAAAGAATAAGCTGAAATAATATCTCCTCAATTAGTTGGCTACAAGAGCAAAAACAAGATAGTGCAGCAGTTTATAATTGGGCAAACGGAAAAAATACATTAACATTTCGCATGTAAATGATAAATGGGAACACAAGCAAGCAGTATTGAAAATCTTTGATGAAGAGTTAGAAAACAAAGTTAGAAAACAAAATCTTTGATGAAGAGTTAGAAGACGGGTTATAGAAAATCCGAGAGATAACTCCAATAACGAAAATCAATCTTACAATGTGAAGGACAAAAAGAGTTACATTACGTATAGACTCTTGTCGAGGAGTCCTCTTTTCGTAATAATAAAACTATAAATTGTATCAATTCCCAACAACAACAAGAGTTATTTTTACATTCCAAGAATCAGTAATCTTGGTTCAACCATCAAAATTCAACCATCAAAATTATACTTTCCTTTTTCATTTTAGCCTAAAGTGAAAGTATCACTTTTCAAGAAACAGAAGGGGTAGTACCAAAAAGACTACTTCAGTAATGAAGGTTCCTCCTACCCCTCCAAGAGTTATATTTACATTCCAACAGTTGATGAGTGGTAAGGCTTAGACCTCAGAATCGGTTCAAACCATCAAAATTATAGTACCAAAAAGGGATAAACTAAATCCTCCAAAGACTGAAAACCTCACTACCTCTATCGTGACAGTTTCAAACCATTTTCATTTTGATATAGTTTCAAACCATTTTCATTTTGATGGGCTCGATGCATGTTTAAAAACAAGTAGCTCCAAACCTTTCTTTATTACTTCTTTATATTAGTGATACAACATCTTTCTTTGGTGGCTTTACACAAGATCATCTTTTTTATCAATTACACTTCAAAGTTCTTAAAATCTTCCACGGTAGAGTTTTTACCTGATGTGAGAATCACTATTAATCAACGAAGATCAATTTCGAAAATAGCATAAAACCCATAAAAAATGCCAAGTAAGGTGTTAGTAGTAATTGGGTTTAAAGTATAAGTTTAAGAAAAATGATTTTTTTAAGTAAATGTCCAAAACCATTACGATGTTCACTAAAAATGTATGGTTTAAGAACCAAATTATTTTATTTAGTCTTTATGAACTGTAATTAGTGAAGATTTGGTAAGAATTTTAATTGAACCCAAACCGTCTTTTACAATATTGATGTTCACTTTTTAGGCAAATGAAATCCAAAATCCATGAAGCCTACACTTTTCCTTTTACTTTCATTAAGCAACAAGGTCTTACCATTTGAACATACAATTATAATTCACTTTAGAGAAAGGGAGAAAAACCAATCAAAGGTCTAATAACAACTTAATTCGCTGGGATAAGCTATAGTTTTGTTCGACATAAATAATCACATAAAACTCTTTAAGGATAAAACCTGATGGATCAAAGCTTCTAGGCAATATGTTGGTGAAGTCTTCCTCCACGACCTTTGCATTGGATCGAAGGAAAGTCATCAACTAAGAAGGCAAGAGGCCAACTGATGCTCTTCAATGCTCCTTCATAAATCTCAATACTTTATGTAGAAACGTCATCTTTGGCTCTTCGACATTTGGTAGAGAAATATCAACTACCTCACGTACACGAGCAAGTGCATCTTGGAGCGCCACAGTAGTATTTCCCTGCTCACGAAGTGCATCTTCAAGCTTAAACTCAAACCCAGTCTTTTTATTGTCCTTTAAGAACCCAAACCTATAGGATGACATAATAATTGATAATTGATAAAGACACTAATAAATCAGAAGAAATGGCATGTAAAGGAGACACAGAGGAGAAACTTACTTCACGGCTCCAAAACCAAGTGTAGCTTCCGCTTGGTCAATTTCAAGTTGACTAAAGATTCCTCCCATGCCTGTTCAGAAATGGAACAACTACCCACATCAATAACAGAAGAACAATTAAAGTAGACAGATAAAAAACAAGATGCAGAATTATTAGTGCAACAAATATGCGCTAACTGCTGCTAGCAGCTAACTAAGCAATAAAAAGAACCAAGACATACTTCGTTTAGCAATTAGAGCCTTGCATTGGTTTTTCGCTTCATTTAATAATCTAGCCATATCATTGTAAGGAGCAGCGAAGGAAGGTACTGAATTTTTTTCCAGCTGTACGAACAAATTTTAGCACGAGAACTTCTTCAACGATGGATGCAGGAAACCACCCTGCATGCTCCCCATACCTGCAAGTAAAGTATCAAATTAACTAGCCCCACGCTTCACGCTTCCAAGAAGTGAATGAACAAGTCCAGAAGATACTCACGGAACAAAGATTCTTGTAGTAGTCTGTTCCAGCTCGAGGAGTTCCAGAGACATAGACCACACATTCAGCTTTATCAGCTTGCAGGCAAGACCTAACCAACACTTACACAAATTCAGAAACAACAACAAGATGAAGACATTGATTGCAAATTTTCTAGCACTATTTAAACTAAGCTTTCACTTTTCATGTTGATATCTATCATGCATAGCCCAGGTTCAATAAAATTGGAGAGAAAAAACGGACCAACAACATGAGTGCCAATAGATTCAGATGGAAAGACGGTTACAACATCGGAACTGACACGCTGAAATTATCCACACAAGTATAGTTAGACACTTGGCACTAGATGGAAAGTCATGAAAACAAAAAGAACTGAATCATGGATTCTAACTTTGAAGATGAGTTTCTAACTTCCAAATACAAAAAGTTCCAGATAGCACAACAGAAAGCAAACAAGTTCATTTATTCTTCCCTTTCCCTCTATGCCAATATTAACAGAAGAAATAGATCAACCACTTGACCCTTTTAACAGTTAATAGTTTCCTTCTACCTAATTCTACAATATAATCATTCCGTGATTTTTATAAAATAACTAACCTCAGAGCAGTTAGATCGGCTGCAGCATGAAAAATGTACATTCCATCCGCGCTCTTGAAAGGGAAAGGTGATACTTTCCCTTCAAGGGAAACCACAGAAGATCCTTCCAACTCATTCACAAAGATTTTTGTTAGAGGGAGAGCAAAAACGGATCTAAGGAGTGCAAAAATCGTAGTTGACCCGGTGATTAGGTCGATTTTTTTTTTTTATGAATCGGACAGAGATATACCCTTAGTGACCACACAAAATGCTCACCCATTCAACACCGAAAGAAGAATTAAACTGCATTGCTAAACCCTAATCCTCTCCGCCATTAACTAAAAAACATAAACTGCATTGCCAATCCATAACCTTCTCTGCTACTAACAAATATCTTGCTTAAAAATATCAGAACATATCTACTCTGATGTTGCAGCCACCACTAAGTAGTGATTTCCAATTATAGAAAGCTATGCATCAGGCACCACTAAGTAGTGATTTCCAATTATTATTCATATTGATGTTGTTTTATTATAATGAATGATGATTTATTATTTTCTTTTTCTTAGTATGATTGGAACTATTACTAGCATATCATGGTAGAACTCGAAAATGTATCTTTTTTACCTTAATATATTTTTACAATGTGCACAAATATTAACTGAGTTATAAAAATTAACATGTCTCATGTGTTAAAAACAAATTCAATCTATGACGCAATGCAATATGCATACATATTAATTATATTTACCATATGCAGAAGCATGAGAAATTTTTCATGCTATGTAATATGTGAATCAACTTCAATAGTAGAAGTTAATTTTGAGAAGGATAAATTGCGTATAATAAATCTCCTGTAAAAAAAACTAATTTGAAGATGATTGTATCAATTAGTAAGTGTTAGAGTTTGTTGAGTTAAATCCTTAAATGGTCTTGTGTGTATATACGTAAAAGAGATTGTACTAGTGTGGTTGATTAGTTAGAAGGCTACAATATAAGAGTAAATAACCAAATATGAGGGTATATGTGTTGATGGACGTTCAACTAAGTTTTAGAAGTTAAACATATGGTTTTTCTCTTAATCAATATCTTTTTTTTTTACTTTTTTTTTATCTTTCTTTCTTTAAGCGATTGATTAAAATATAATAAAAAATATACCTAATACTTATATTTGCTATAACATATTTAGGAGAAACATAGTTGTAGAGGCATCACAATATCATCGCATACCAGGGCCCAACAATTACACTTTCTACTCAAAAACATACTCGTATAAAGGAAATATGAGTCTAATTTTATGCACACACTTTAAAAGAGTGTGCAAAAAATAATTAGTTATATTCGTTGGTTAAAATTCGTAAGCTGGATCTGCTTTTAGTAACATTGCTCGTGCACTTGACCTTGTTGAAGGGAAAATACCTAACTATTTAGATCTCCTGCATCAAAAAAATAAATAAAATAAAATAAAAGGTATTTAGAGGATACAATTAATAAAAAACCAAGCTTGTTATGAACAAAATAAAACATCAACATAACCTTAAAAACTTCTTCCATGATGAACCAAAACTTACCGTTACAATACGATACAATATCTGATAAATGATTACCAAGTGTTGATATCAAAGGGATTTGCCTGGATCATGATGCCATCGACTTCAAATTATCAACTTCCGTGGATAGTTTGATGCCGGTTAAGAGTAGTCACCCATGCGACACCCCTGAATCCATGGTTTGACCAAAGTTAAAGACTAAAACGGTACCTTTAATCGCTGACAGTTTTCAAGATCTTGAAGTTGTTTTCTTCAAAAGCTTTTGTGTGCGCTGCTCGTATCTTGGATTTACATTAATAGGTTATTTTATAAGTATGTTTCTTATTTTGCGCTAAAATTGTTTTACCTCGTTTGTTTTCTCTTCAGGATTGCCATTTTGCGTAGTTTTACAGTGTTTTTTTTTAATCTATTTTGCTCTTTTCGCATAAAAAATAAATGAACCCGCGCACTAAGAAATCGTGGCGATGAATGAAATAAACATCTTTGTAAATCTATTTTATAAAACTTAGAACATTCCCGTTTAGACATGAACTCTCTCACTAACATCACCCCTTTATGTAGCTCTCTCACTAACATTACCCATGTAGAATTGTTGTAGACTACATTGAGGAACAACATGAAAAGGGAGAAACAAAGATCTTTGGGTGCAAAAGGGTGCTTAATCGTTGAGGTGCCAAGAAGGCTTATAAAGGGAGAAACAAAGAGCTACATAAATAGGTGATGTTCTCTTGTTTGGAATTTTTGAAGACATCCATTTCCTTTAGGACCTTTCGTCACCAATTTTTCTATGGCATAATGTATTTCTATGTCCTTTAGAAATTCATGTTTCAAAAGAGGAATTCCATGTCGGTGTTACATTCCAGAAGGAGGGGCGGTTAGTGATTTCCTATTTCAGAACAAGGTACGTAGTTTGGAAAGAAAAGAAAGGGAAAATTGGCAAAATGTCCCAACATGGACTGCAATCTTGGGGATCTGCCCCAACGTTAAAAAAGTTGGAAAAATTCGCCACGGTTAGAATTCTCGGTTAAGTCTACATGTGCGACTTCCCACGTGTGGAAAAATGTTCATTGTGTAACAAAGGTGATGATCATGAAGCCATTGATTGTCCTTGGTTATACTCCAGAAGCAAAAACTCAACTTATAATGGAACTCAAAAACTTCTTCGAGTAAAAGTTATCTCTTTTTTTTTCGCACGTGGGAATTCGCACATGTTGACTTAACCAAGATTTCTAACAGTAGGGCATTTTCCTAACCTTTTTAACGTTGGCCAGATCCCCAAGATTGCAGTCCATATTAGGGCATTTTACCAATTTTCCCAAAATAGAAAGATATCAGATTTAGATGTCCAACTTTTACATTAATAAAAAATCTATGATGCAGTCATTCCCTCATTCAATTCTCTAGATCTTTCTAGAAGGAGCAGCACTAGGTAAGAGTAGGTATTCTTTTTCTTTCTTTCCTTAATTGATTTGAAAAGCTTTAGGAAGGTGATGTGGTTGATTTGGTAGATGGGGGTATGTTGATCAGAAGGATTAATAAGGTTTAAGGCTTACGGGTATAGCGGGTTGGGCGATTTAACCTTTTGACTTGCCATGTAAGTTTTGAATATATATCATGTTACAAAGTGTTACAGGTTCGCAACACCAAATTGCAAAACCAACTCTGACAATGGCAACTATGCTCCACAACACAATTTCAGCCAACTCACACTTAGCCAATACTTCAACTTTTGACTAATTCTCTATCCAGAACATACTAAATAGAGGTTCTTCTCACAAATTTTCCAAGCTTTCAACCAAATAAACACACTCCGCTCGATGCATAAACGTAAGCCAAAACAAGGGATTAATGCACCAACAGAACTTAGATTTAAACTAGGCTGTAGCATTTTATTATTGCACATTTAGGGTTACAAACTCTTCTTGTTCCAGATTACCCAATCCCTTCACAAGATCGGGCTTATATAGCCTTACAAAAGCTATTTACAAGTAACTGTCAAGCAGTTACAGATTTACCTTATGCCAGGCGGTTAGCCAACTGTGCCAACTGACGCCACTACTCTCTAAAGCTAGCCAAACAAGTCCTAGCCTTCAGTTATGCATAAAGAAACTCAACTTCCGTGTAACCAACTCGAAACCGTCAAGGCCATGTGCCCGGCACATGTCATCTCGCCTTTGCCACAATGATTGTGTCTGCCATCCAACGTAGCGCCATCACTGCTAAGCATCATTTTCCGAATCATACAAGTATGCTAATGTAAATCTTGCTTGCATGCATGTACGCGTCATGCATACAGTTTACTTGCCAAACTCATTTTGCATCTCTTGACACTAATCTCACGTCATTGGCCATGTCCAGACCCTGTTTGGCACATGCCATTGTCTAGCTGCAACTCAGACATGCACTCCGTATATCTGACAGTTTGGCCAAGCCACTGATAATGCGCCATAGTGTCGCATCTTCACTTGGCCACTTGAAAGCCATGTCATAGACCTCCCCCACCAGCTGAACTCGACGCCATCGTCGATTCGTTTTGTTGTAGGTAAGCTTGAATTTGTTCTTCAAATTGCCACAATGTAGTATCCTTCTCCCAAGAAACTTCGGAGTCTGGCAACCCTTGCCACTTAATCAGAAAATAAGTTCTCATATTCTTCTTACTTTGCCCCATAAATCGATCATCAAGTATTGCCTCAACTTGCTTGTCGAATTGTGACCCGATTACTAGTGGTTCACGCTTCGCTTGTTGTCTCGAAGTGTCCATCAAATCAGGATGATACTTCTTTAAAAAGTTGACATGAAAAGTGGGGTGCACTTTCAACCTTTCCGGTAAATCAAGTCTGTAAGCCACCTTACTAACTCGTTTCATCACTTTAAAGGGACCATCATATCTTGGAATTAGGCCTGTATACACTGTCTTTCTAGAAATCTTCTTCCAAATCTGGGGAGTTAGCTTTAACAACACCATGTCTCCCACCTTAATCTCTACATCTCTGCGATGAAAATAAGCATACTTCTTCATTCGTATTTGGGCCTTGGATAATTTATCACGCGCCTACTCTGTCATCTCCGTTTTTGACCTTGCATAACGATAAGTTGGTGGACATGAACCTTGGTTCTTAGCCTTTGGCACCTCATGAGGGATTAATATAATGGCTGCTGGCCTGTAGCTAACTCGAAAGGACTCATCTATGTTGCTGAACTCTTGTGCAATTTGTAACAAAATTGGGTCGTATCCATCTACGCTACCCAATTTCCCTGGCTTGACGTCACATAATAACGCAAATACTCTTCTATCAATGCATTTATCAATTCCGTCTGACCATCGGTTTGGGAGTGATTGCTAGTAGAAAACTTTAATTCGGAACCAAGCATTCCAAACAAGGCGGTCCAAAACCTGCCAGTAAACCGTGAGTCTCTATCACTCACAATATCTCGAGGAAGTCCCCAATACTTCACTACATTCTTGAAGAATAGATCCGCTGCAACGTCTGCATTACAAGAATGGGGACATGGAATGAATGTATAGCATACTTCGAAAAGCGATCAATCGAGCTAAAGCCTTGCACCTTTGGCTGCCCGTTAATAAAGTCCATCGACAAGCACTACCATGGCTTGTCTGGAATCAACAAAGGTTGTAGCAATCCTTCTACGTTTCTCCTTTACATCTTATCCAGTTAACACACTAAGCATGTCTTCACATACAATTCAACATCTTCTTCCATCTTAGGCCAGTAATAGGAACGAGCTATCAAAGCATGCGTTCGTTCCATGCCTGGATGACCAGCCCAAATGGAATCATGCGTCTCTCGTAAGAGTTCCCTTCTCAGTTCACCTGAATTAGGTACATAAATTTTTCCTCCTTTGGCGTAAATGACCCCATCATCTATCCAAAATCGACGAACGATCCCATCACTGACCTGCTTAGTCAGGCGTACACATGCCTGATCATTCTTCGTCTCTTCTTTGATTCGAGGCAACAACTCTGCCTCAATCGTGGTTAGTGCCGCAACATATTCTGCCACCAACTTTATGCTTAACGCATCTGGCACAGAATTAAGCCTTCCTGGCTTATGCTCGAACTTGTATTCGAACTCGCTCAAAAAGTCAAGCCACCTTGCTTGTTTTGGCGAAAGTTTCTTCTAGTTTGTTAAAGAACGTAATGGCCACATTATCCGTCCTTATGATGAAATAAGTTCCCAACAAATAATGGCGCACGTTCTTAGGCAATGTATCATTGCCAACATCTCTTTCTCACGCAAAGTGTATCTCCTTCGACATCGTTAAACTTACGACTCTCGTAAGCCACTAGATGGCCATCTTACACCAAGACTCCCCCTAGAGCCACATGTCAGAAGCATCAGTGTGCACTTCAAACGGTAAATCGAACCTAGGCAAGCGAAGAACTGGTTCTGTCGAGACCGCTTCCTTCAATGCATCGAATGACCGCTGACACTCGTCAGTCCATGCCCATGATTTGTCATTCCTCAACAAATCTGTCAATGGGGATACTTTCTTTGAATAGCCAACTTTGAAGCGCCGGTAATAGTTAGCTAAACCCAAGAAAGAACGAAGCTCTCCAAGCTTCTTTGGCTCAGGCCAATCCATAATGGCCTCTACATTTTTCTGGTCCATATGCACGCACCCTTGCGATATCACATGGCCAAGGAAATTAATTGTGGTTTGATAGGTGTCTAAAACACCTTGATATTTATCTATTGTTTATGCTTTCTTTGTTATGTTTTCTTGTAAATTATGTATCTTTTATTTGATTTTGAGTTTTAGATTTTGAGAGTTTTACTTTGGAGCAAAAGAAGAGGAAACGTCGCTTAAAAGGGCTAAAGTGTCATTTCATGTGCAACTACTAATGGAGGCGAATTATCTCTCATTATTTGCTTTTATTTCTTCATCTCTGAAAGGCATCTCGGCTTTAGTGATGCAAGTTTTGTCTGAAAAGCATGGCAACCTTAGTGATGAAATTGAAGAAAAGAAGTGAATATGAGAAGTAAGAGACGGCTGCTAGAGAAACTACTAAAAGCACCCAGAAAAGTGTTAAAGGCACCCCCAGAAATGTCCCGGAAGAGTTGATAAAGTCACCCAGGAGTTTTTCACTATATACAACCCAAAAGTTATCTTTGTACCCCACAAATTGCTATTCGCAACCCCAAGAATTGCTAAATATAGCCCAAATTGCTAAAGGAACACCACTGTTGGATAAGGGGTAGTCATCTTCAACCTTTTGAAATTCAAATTTTGGCGGGAAAAAGAGGACCAGAATTAGGGTTGAAGATTTGATGGTGTTCTATTGAGATTAAATCGCTGGAATTGAATGGGTTTGTTCCTAAGGTCTAAACAGGGCTGGTAATGGTCTTTGTTTCGAACAAAATTGGCTAGATAATCGGCAAAAGATGAATCAGGGTTCATGGATTTTGGCGGGAAAATTGTTCTTCACGAACCAGATTTAGGGTTCGAATTTTGGCCAAGATTTAATGAGATTGAACCGCTGGATTTAGTTTCATTGGGCCTGTTAAGGCTAAACAGGGAGGATATGGGTGATTTATTCAATCCATATGGGTTGGATAATCACCGGTGATAAAACAGAGTTGGTAATACACTCGGGGTTTCTGTTGAGAAGATTTGGACCTTTGCACTGAGATTGAACCGGTCAAATGGATTACAGTTATCCTGTTATGACTTAACAGGAGTAATGACGTGTTTTGGGACTAAAAGGAAGGAATGAAATCTTCGTTTGTTCGGTAATTTTCTTAAACAGGGAAGACAAGTGTATCAACGGTAAAAAAGTGAGAATCTCAACTCTATATGGAAAGTAAGTGCGACTAAAGGGAAGATATCTGCTTTATTATGTCATGAAGAGAGTTTAAGAAGGAATAAAACAACCCCGACACGTACAGGTAGAACAAAAAGAAGAAATAAAGTCCGAGACTTTGGGTGAAAGAAAAAGAAGATTTTCTTGACATATTTTCAACCTGTTGGGTATATAAAGAGGTGTTGGGAGTTGTAGAGAGAGGACGGATACTTTGGGGAAGAATAGAGAGCTAGGAGTCGAGAAAATCATAAGTTAGAAAGTTCACCTGCTGCTGCAAAACTCAAGAACACGAAGAACAACACCTGTCAAAAACGGTCGCAGACAGCAGTCTTAGATACAACGACAGAGAATACTCTATCGTGCTTCAAACAGTGGAAAAAAAAGGACCCTCAGAGACGGTCGTTTATTACTAAGCTGCTCAATTCAGTGTTAAACTCCTTTAGCGACTGGAAATCATTGTAAGCATTTTTATTATTTTTTTTAATACAATGATTAATGAAATTTTCTTCAATTTTGGTTCTATGAGTAGCTAAATCTATTCTCTAGGGTTTTGGAGGAAACTATTTTTGATGGGTAATATTTAGTAATTAATTTCTTTGGCATATTTACTCCAAAAGTTGTGTTTTAATTTGTCTAAAAAGTCTCTCTTCTTTACATGCTTCGTAAAAACTATTTTGGGTAGTTTTTACCGTTCTTTTATAAGCGAAGGAGGATTAGGCCTTAGAATAGCGACGAAAGTCATAAAAAAGAGCATGTAGTGTTATATCTTCCAAAGCATGAGATTGAGTTCGAAAATTGTTTTGAGTAAAATAGGAATAATTTGTCAAAGTTTTAATTATTGAGTTTACCATCATTAGAAGTAGTGGAATCCAAAGCCCTAGACTCATCTCTCCTTGGTAATAGAAATCAAATTTTAATAGTTTGTCTTAATATTTTTCTTTATTAATCTGAAATCAAATCTTTAAAAGAGTCCGAGAATCAAATCCGTACTTACCACAATTAAAACTACATCATGGTCTGGGCAAACTCACACTTTTCCTTCTTCACATACAAACTTGCTTCTCTAAGATTTGCAAACACTTTGCAAAGATGCATCGCATGCTCTTCCAAAGTCTCACTGTAAATGACTATGTCATCCAAGTAAACCACTACAAAGCGGTCAATGTACTCAGCAAACACATCGTTCATCAGGTTGCAAAATATTGCTGGAGCATTCGTCAAGCCGAATGGCATCACACGGTATTCAAACGAGCCATACCTTGTCAGCATTGCAGTCTTTGGTTCATATCCTTCTACTATGCGCACTTGGTAATAACCTGAGCAAAATTTCAACTTGGTGAAGAATTTAGCCTTGGCCAACCGATCAAACAAGTCTTCCACTAGTGGAATTGGGTACTTGTTCTTTATAGTTAGTTTGTTCAAAGCCCTATAATCAACACACATACGAAGCGAGCCATCTTACTTTTTTTGGAACAGAATCGGAGCACCAAATGGAACTTTATACGGTTGTATGTAGCCTGCCTCCAGCAGTTCAGAAATTTGCTTGTTCATCTCCTCAAGTTCTAGCGGTAACATACTATATGGTGCTTGTGCTGGTGGCCTCGCCCTTGGCACCTACTCTATCATATGATCGATCATACGCCGCGGTGGTAGCGTCTTAGGCAGTTCTGCAGGCATCGTGTCTGCAAACTCTTCTAAGACCTCATCTATTTCATCCTCCACTTCTACTACCTTTCCTGGTTTGATCTCAACCAACACGCATAGAAAAGTAGCCAGGCCTTGGCGCATACCATCGTTCACCTGAACCGCAGACAAACATGGCTTAAGTGTCTTTTCTGGTTCACTTTGCCTCACTATAGAGACAAAACATGGGTATTGAGGGTGTTGTATCAATATCCCATTTCTATGAGGTAATGGCGACGCCTTCGTCGCGCAAAAGAAATCCATGCCCAAAATCAGATCAAAATCATCCATGACCATCATACCTTTAATCGCTGACAGTTTTCAAGCTCTTGAAGTTGTTTTCTTCAAAAGCTTTTGTGTGCGCTGCTCGTATCTTGGATTTACATTAATAGGTTATTTTATAAGTCTGTTTCTTATTTTACGCTAAACTTGTTTTACCTCGTTTGTTTTCTCTTCAGGATTGCCACTTTGCGTAATTTTACAGTGTTTTTGTAATCTATTTTACTCTTTTCGCGTAAAAAATAAAATGAACCCGCGCACTAAGAAATCGTGGCGATGAATGAAATGTCTTTGTAAATCTATTTCGTTTCTATTGTATACAACTAAGAACATTCCCGTTTAGACATGAACTCTCTCTCACTAACATCACCTCTCTATTCTCTCACTAACATTACCACCCCTAATTTAATTGGGGGCCAAACATTTTAATTGGGGCCAACAAATTTTATTTGCACCCCAAAATTATCAGGGGCCTATTAATCCGACTATGAAAATACTATTTTACCCTTACCTAAAACTAAACATTAAAAATAAGTTAACCTTAATTAAAAACCTTAATTAGGCTTCTCTTCTTCATCTTCCTCTCCTCCCCGTACATTGAGGAGCAAAGAGGGGTGCAGAGGGTGCTTAATCTTGGAGGTGCCAAGACGGCTTATAAGGTTCTCCTGTTTGGACCTTTTCTACGAGATACTGTATTTCTATGTACCATTTCCATTTAGTAATTTATGATGTTTTTCCTGTTAATTAATGAAAGTTGGTCTTTTAATTAGATATTTTTTTTGTATAATTAAAATAAAATTACTCCATATGTATTCTTGATTGGTCAATCCTGGTCAACAATGATTGACCAAGGTATCATCTTATAGAAATTTATGTTTCGGTTAAAAGATGAATTCCATGTCGGTGTTACATTCCAGAAGGAGGGGCGGTTAGTGCTTTCCTATTTCAGAACAAGGTACGTAGTTTGGAAAGAAAAGAAAGATATCAAATTTAGAAATCCAAGTTCAATATAAATAAAAATCTATGATGCAGTCATTCCCTCATTCAATTCTCTAGCTCTTTGTAGCAGGAGCAGCACAAGGCATAAGTAGATTTTTTTTTTTTTTTTTTCTTCTGTTGATGTGAAAATCTTTAGGAAGGTGAGGTGGTTGATTTGGTAGATGGTGGTATGTTGATCAGTAGGATTAATAAGGTTTAAGGCTTACGGGTATAGCGGGTTGGGCGATCCAACCTTTTGACCTGCCATGTAAGTTTTGAATAGACCGTGTTACAAAGATAGCAGAGGGAGCGAGAGGTGCTGATATGCATGGTTAAAAGTGGTGGTGTTGGTGCTGACTTGACTGGCGGAGGAGGAAAGTCATTCCCAACACAACCACTTTTACTCCTTGATTTCAATACTTTTCCTCTTCTTTGCTGTCTTTCTAACATCTCTAATCAAATTTATACGGATAGGTTCAAATGGTTGAATCTAGCATCTTGCTGAACCCGTATGGTTTCTTGAAAGCTATTAATTCTGATTCAATTATTCTTGTATCAAACTTACCATTCCAGTTGATGGCCAGTCTTTCCAAGGCACTAGGATGAATCTAGCTATAACTGGTCCAATTGCACCAAAAGCCTGAGGTAAACAACCACCTCATGCAAGCTATGGCTAGGGTTCAGGCAGATGGGTCCTGCAGGATGGGGCGTTTTACAATCAATCTCATGGATTTTGGTAACAAGAGTTGATCAATCGATAAGACAATGAAGGCGTTATTGACATATGGGAAGGCTGATGAACACTTCTTATCTTGTCAATTGCAACAACTCTTCTTGTCAAATTCATCGGGTTGGATATTACTAGGACGGTGTTTCTTGCAGAACCCATCTGATTGATGTTGCATGCAATCTATTGTTGGCCGACCCAACAGTAGTGCACTATCAGATTTAGTGAGTGTCATCTCCAGAATTACGTTGTCATGGATTCACAAGTACTTAGCCTTGATAAATTTATAGGCAGACTTCACTAAATTTGTAGAAATCATATATTACAGACCCAAAATTACAGGGTCTAATGAATGACATAATTTGACCAGCCGGATAAAAGGAAACAAATTTATACCAATGTGATCTGTCTATTCAATTAGCACCAACATTAAACAATGCAAAGGGACCTAAAAAAATAAAAAATGATTACTCCTTTTCTTTCAAACCTCTATAACGAGTTACTCGGATCCACTCTTGCAAGGTACTGATCAAGTAAGCATTCCCATATTAGATACTGAATAGATTTCTCAATGCTTTTGCAGCACATTGAGACAGAATTGGGATCTAATTGGCTTCAACTTATTTGAGTTGCACATTCCAGTCTTCTTTCTCAGCATTCCAATCTTCTCTTTCTCTTTCAAACGATACATCAAGTTACGCCTACCTGTTAGATGACAGAACTGATAAAGACACAATAATTCTGAAGAAATGGCATGAGACATGCAGCATAGGTTTGGGGAGAGAAATATACCTGCTCCATAGCCAAACGCAGCTGCGATTTCATCAAGCTTTTGTATAGACCACATTCCTCCCATGCTTGTTTACAAATGAAACAAATACTGACATTCAATAACACAAGAGAAGAACCATTTAGACGGAAACAAGGGACACAGAAAAATTTATGTCCTTTTCTCTGGTGGTCAAATTATGTCTTTCATTGCGTTCTTAATTTTAGGCCTGTAACGTATGACATGCTTATAATTTGTGTAAATTCAGTAAAACCTTCTTAAGTAGTTGTGATTTTTGCGAATCCATGACAACGGAATTTCTCGAAACAGTCACTTCTCTGCCTGAATCTTATTGTGCACTACTGTTGGGTCGGCCAGCAATAGATTGCATTCATCAAGTCATATGGGTTCTGCAAGAAGGACCGTTCTAGTATTCAACCTAACCCGATGAATTTGACAAGAAGAGTTGTTACAATTGACAAGATAAGAAGTGTATCAACCTTCCCATATGTCAATAACGCCTTCATTGTCTTATCAATTGATCAACTCTTGTTACCAAAATCCATGAGATTGATTGAATAATAAAACGCCCCATCCTGCAGGACCCATCTGCCTGAACCCTAGCTATAGCTACTTTCATGCAGCTGCAACCTTGCATGAGGTGGTTCACCTCAGGCTTTTGTGCATGCAATTGGATCAGCTATAATTGCTTTTTCCTTTCCAAGACTTTGTCCCGAATATCGGAAAATAAAAATAAAAATAGCTTCTGGTGACCATCAACTGGAATGGTAAATTTGATACAAGAATAATTGAATCAGAATTAATAGCTTTCAAGAAACCAAACGGGTTCAGCAAGATGCTAGATTCAACCATTTGAACCTATCCGCATAAATTTGATTAGAGATGTTAGAAAGACAGCAAAGAAGAGGAAAAGTATCGAAATCAAGGAGTAAAAGTGGTTGTGTTGGGAATGACTTTCCTCCTCAGCCAGTCAAGTCAGCACCAACACCACCACTTTTAACCGTGCATATCAGCACCTCTCGCTCCCTCTGCTATCTTTGTAACATGAGCTATTCAAAACTTACTTGGCAGGTCAAAAGGTTGGATCGCCCAACCCGCTGTACCCGTAAGCCTTAAACCTTGTTAATCCTACTGATCAATATACCCCCCGTGTACCAAATCAACCACCTCGATCACCTTCCTAAAGATTTTCAAATCAACAGAAGAAAGAAAAGAAAAAAAAAACCCTACTTAGCTTACCTAGTGCTGCTCCGGCTACAAAGAGCTAGAGAATTGAATGAGGGAATGGCTACATCATAGATTTTTATTTATATAGAAGTTGGATTTCCAAATTTGAGATCTTTCTTTTCTTTCCAAACTACGTACCTTGTTCTGAATTAGGAAAGCACTAACTGCCCCTCCTTCTGGAATGTAACACCGACATGGAGGGACTAGTGTACACCGACATGGAATTCTTCTAAAACAACTTTTGCTGTTTGTTTAAAGAAAAACAACATTGTAAAACAAAGTGGCAATCCTGGCAATCCGAAGAGAATACAAAAGAGGTCAAACAAGTTTAGTGTAAAACAAAAAATGGAAAGCCAAGATACGAGCAGTGCACACAAGCTTATGAAGCAAACAACTTCGAGAGCTTGACAACTGCCGGCCATCGAAGGTGCCGTTTCAGTCTTTAACTTTGGTCAAATTAGGGGTGTAGCACGGGTACGTACTCTAAACAGGCATTAAACTATCCACGAAAGTTGAAAATTTGAAGCCGATGCCATCATGATCCCGACAAATCCCTTTGATATCAACTTGTTTTTCAATGTTCTTCATTTTCCGGTTGTAATAATAAAGAGTTTCGAACTTCGTTTGCTGATTGAAGTTTTTGAAGATGATGAGATCTGTCCCGGTAATCGCTTCAATAGATACATAATCATCGCACGAGTGCCACAAGTCAAATGGTAACTTAATTTTCTCTTTATTATTAGAAAATCCATAGATTAATAGAACATCCATAGATTAATAGAACATGCATCCACTCTTTCCCATAAAGAACATCCATAGATTAATAGAACATGCATCCACTCTTTCCCATAATGGTAACTTATAGATTAATAGAACATCCATAGATTAATAGAACATGCATCCACTCTTTCCCATAATGGTAACTTAATATCATTGTAAATCCATAGATTAATAGAACATGCATCCACTCTTTCCCATAAAGCTATATGCCCATCAACTTCTACTAAATCTACATATATCCAAATAGTTTGTATGCCTCCATTAACCGGATAATCCCGCCAAAGATTATTGATGAAAGTAGGGATTACAATGACTTTGTTAAACTTTTCACTTCCAACATCAAACGCCATTATGACTTCATGAACTTTTTGGTGTTCATCCAACCAATAAATAACACCATTAACGTAAACAGATGCACCAACTATTCTACCCGGAGTAAACTTCTTATCGATTTGCCTCCATTCATTCCGAACTCCTCCTTTTGTTAAAACCTCACACTGTTGAGTATCAAGACCGTAAGGGTTCTCATTGGAGATTTTTTCTTCTGTATTTATAGTCTCAAACACAGAAACCACTTTGTGCTGCTTAGTAGCAGGATCAAATCCGAACCCAAAACCCCACCTCATCCTAGAAGTGTCCACTCCTTGCCCATCATGTTTTCTAAGTAGTTTCCTAGCATTTGTTTCTAACCAAGATGTTTTATCTCCGGTGTTTGGATTATAGATGAGAACACAACCTTCAAAAGGTTTAACGAAAGACCAACCCGTTTACCGGATTCAGCATTAATGCATTATCAAAAATATTATCATCACTAGTTTTGCGACCTAATATGGGAATTGCTGGTCCCCCTTGAAACAAGTCACAAAAGAACAAAGTCGTTTTCCTTCCTAGAACAGAAGAAATAAGGAGTTTCGTACCTTCTGGGCTTGTTTTAGATCGCAAAAGGTGCATATTGATCAAGTATTTATTTTCTGTGATTAGTAATCTCCAATGTGTACATACCAATTTGAGTCTCATTAGCGTTTTCACTGGAAGCCTGCTTAGAATGTCACACAAAATTAGATCGTCGCCACAAAAAATATCACCATGGATGACCTTCATCTTCTTCTTATTCATACTTCTTTCTGATCGAATCTGATTTTCCTGATAAAAAAGGAATGGGGTTGATTGCATGCATGGCACGAAAAAAATAAACTAACAATTATATACCAACAAAAAAAAAAAAACAATCAACATTAACTGACCTTAAAATGTCGTGATAATCTGAAAAAATTACCTGGCTGCTGCTATAACTCACTTCTGCCTTCTTGTTATAATGCTTATAATCTTGCACTTCTTCCATGCATTCTTTTTTTTGTTTGTTTGTTTCTTCTCAAGAGTTTTAAAAAAAGAAGTGCTAGAGAAGAAATTTATACGAGGAATATTGATTGCATAATACTGTAATATATCTTTCTGTTTATAGAATCCTTTCTTTCTTTCCAAAAATATGTTCCTCTCAAGTTTTCTTCAAATTTCTATAGTCAGTCACAGACTCGCAGGATTACTAACAGGGGTAGGGTTGTTCATGGTCGGTTTTGGTTCGGTTTCTAGCCAAACCAAAACCGAAACCAATACTATTGGTTTCTAAAAATCTAAACCAAACCAATCCATTAACCATTGGTTCGGTTTTCAAATGGTTCCAGTTGGTTTCGGTTTGTCCCAGTGGTTTTTGTTAACCAATAATTATGTCAAACCAAAAAAAATACACAAATTTACAGATAAAAAAATCGTAGTTGCCGATAGTATTGGTTTACACAAATTTACAGACAAAAAAAAATCAAAAATCAAAAATAGTTAAAGCTTACTCTAAATCTAGAGATCAAAAGAAGATATATATAATGTATCTTAATTTAGTTATTGACAAATAAAAAAGAAGGAAGACCTAAGAAAAAAGTCGAGTAAAAAGAAATTGGTAGTTGGGGGTGGAGAAGGGAGGCGACTGAGAGAAGGAGAAAGAGAAAGAGGGAGAGTATCATAATGAAATATTAGATTTAGGGTTTCAAGTTATCCTCTAAATTAATGGGTAGAATCTAATACTTGTATATCAACGGAAGAAACTAAGTTTAAAAACTAATCGGTTTTCCAATGGTTTTTGGTTCGGCTTTAGAGGTCAAACCAAACCAAAACCAACACTATCGGTTTTCCACTTTCTACACCGTAACCAATCCATTAGTAAATGGTTCGGTTTGGTTTCTTCCTAATTGGTCTGGTTTGGTCCGGTTCCAGCGGAAAACCGAAACCATGTTCAGCCCTAAACAGGGGTATCAATTTACTTTCAGGTGTACCAAAATACATTTAAGTCGAAATGTGCATTGCCTTTGGGTTGGTACATCGTTAAGTAAATTGATACCCCTATTAACAATGCAGACTCGTAACTAACCTGCTACGTACGTTGTTTCGTTGTTTTGAAATAGGAAAGCAGAGAGCAATCTCAGTGGGCGAGTAAAACTATATATTTGGTCAAGCAACGAGACACAGCGGGACAGACTATCGATTAAAATCTGGACCAAGACTAAATCCCAGACTATATTTGGTCTGGGACCAAGACCAAAATCAAAACCAAATATAGTCGAGCGAACGTATAATGTTCGTTTGTCACCGAGCGGGTATATAAAGTACGCTTCACATGAAGCGCATGTATAATCTTCGTCCCACGAACAGGCGTGTACATAAACTACGCCTCAATGGAGCGGTGCTGAAATGTTCGCCCGTCCGGGCGTTTACGCCGTCTGGCATGGTAATATAATAAACACCCCAATGAGGCGAACATTATAGGTACGCCTAAGTCAGGCGTTGATATAGTCAACGCCCCAACCCGGACGTGCATATAGTTAACGCATATAGGCGAACATTTCTCTATACAGTATATATCTGAATTAGAAAAAGGGTGTCATCTACATTTTTTTAGCGAGTCTTGTTCGTGTCATGTTTGTGTGTGTCCAAGTACTACAAAAATCTTTGATGCTCGCTAATGTGCAGAACGCACATGGTGAACGCGTTTATCTCTGATCCCTGTTTACCAATAACACAATAGCACGGTTGCTTTGAGCTTTGGGTCTGCAGACATTGAATCTCATTTCTCCATAATTGAACTCTCTTATTCGTGCACCTATAAATACCACTTTGAACTCTTAAAAATACCACTTTGTTATGTTCTTCTCTATAGTATTCATGTGTGTTCTTCAGTTATTGGTTTGGTTTCAAACCCCTTTAATGTTATACGTGGAGGTATAATGTTCGCCTGGGCTTTAACGCCACAAGTGCAGTAAACGTGTGTGAAGCTGAGCGGACTTTATATCAACACCTCATTCAGGCGTTGATTCTCCCTTTCGCCCCATCAGGCGTTGATTATACGTACGCCACTTCTTCCGGCGTAAACTTTATGAACGCCTCACAACCCCCGTAATCTTTACCAACGCCCCACAACCAGTGTAAACTATATCAATGCCTGAACGGGACGCACTTTATACCTACGCTCCACAGCCAAACGAAGATTATACATCCGCTCGACTAAATATACTCGGCTACCGTAGCGTCACACTACGGACTAAACTCAAATTTAGTCGTTTTTTTTGGTCTTTGATCTTTGGTTATACTCGCACCACACCACAGCTTGTCTAAGCCACTAACCGCCCCACCTTCTGGAATTCCTCTCTATATCTTTTTCTTTTCTTTTTTTGATCGGAAAAGAGAATATATCTTTTTCTTGTAGCACCGACATGGATCGAATTCCTCTTTTAGCTGAAACCAAAATTTCTATTAGATGAACCAACTTGGATTAGCCCAGTTGGCTAGGGATTCCATTCCCGCTGCTATCTGATCAAAAAAAAAATAAAAAATTTCTATAAGATGATGTTTTGGTTAAGCATCGCTGCATCCTTGACCAAGGAAAAATGTTCATGGGAGTAATTTTTATTTTAATCGTAGAAAAAGTATCCAACTAATTAACAAGCAAAACCCATCATTTCGTAGGTTACTAAATGGAAATGGAACATATAAATACAGTATGCCTTGGACACTCGGCGATAAAAGGTCCTAATTAAAGGCCAATGTAAAACGCACTACCCTGTGCGGCCTTTTTTCCTTTTTTGCTTATCCCGGGGAAACGGTGTAGTCCAAAATGGGACTAAAACGAACAAGTAAGTTCAGACACATTCAACTAGGCACAAATAAGTCTTTTATATATTTAAAAAATGCACAAAGTACACTAATAACTCTCATGAGTTTTAGCTTAGTCCAAACAATTTACTGTTTAGTTCAAAATGACTCATGATGATGTTAATAATTTTAAATAATGTTGAAACAATATATCTTTGTTCCAAAATTCACAAACTTCATATATTCGAAAGCTCTTTCCGAGATATACAAAGAGTGTCCATATGACTCATAAATTTCGAGTTAATCATCAGAAAAAAAGTGAACCGATAAATGACAGACGGTTTAGATTTCTGAAATTGAATCAAGTGTTTCTTTGATTAACGTATTTAGGTTTGCATGATGATCTAATTGTAATAGGGAGATAATAGATTGACCGAGAATCTACCGAGATTTTCTAGCGATTATAGAAAATGGGACCTGCTCGGCCCATTCCTAATCCAAATGAGGCTTTTATCTCATCCATTCATTTCCCTTCTCGAGAGAAAGCTTGGTTGGCATCTCCCATTCTAATATAAATCAAAGGAGTGTATGGGGTGAATGTCAGAAATGATAAAGATCTCGATTGATTCTCCCGCACTTTATCCCGCAAGAGAGAGAATATAGGGACCCACCTTCCACCGCTCTGATCCTGACGGTGAGAATGCTGCCAGGAGAAGTTGGATTGGGACGCGGGACACATTGCGGGAGAATTGCGTGGTGAGTCTATCACTTCTCGGTCAATGTGGATTGAAAGATCTCATGGTAGGGACATTCAATATTTTACTTTTTATTTTGCTACAGCGGACAGAGACCACAAAAACTAGAAAACTATTCTCACTCCTATCCTTACGGTTCTTCCTACAAGATAATCATTTATCAATTGCTTAAGGCTTAGTCCTATGGGCTAGATATCTAGCTGCTAGATCGGCAATTCATGTTAGCATGGGCAACCTCCTAACCCTATGAGATGGCCAATCTAGAAACGAAACGCCTAACAATTCGGCGTCCAACGCCGAACCAAACAGCGTTACATGTTTTATTTTTTAAAAAAACTGATTATTTAATATTTCTCTCCATTATTTCCTCTCTCTCCCCCTTTTTTCTTCTCTCTCCATCTTTTCTTCTTTCCTCTCTCCCTCTTTTTCTTCCTCTTTCCCCACGTTCTCCATCACTTTATTTCCTTATTTTTCTCTCTCTCTCTCACTTCTTCTCTTTCTACGGAAAAAAAATATATAGTGCCGAATCATTCGGCGTTGGGATCACTTTTTGAGCGCCGAACAGTTCAGCGTTTCAATCTCGCTGATAGTGCGACTGCGAGCAAATGCTAGGAGAGAGAAGTAGCCAGATTGAGTGTTTACTTTTTTCCCATACTTTTTTCATGATTTGCAACACTTTTTGGCCAATCTAGCAGTCCAATCTAGCCCATAGGACTTAGCCTAACAACATCCGTGGGTTGATGAACCCAAACTCCCTAAGTCAGATGGGTTCCGCAAGAAGCACCGTTCTAGTATTCAACCTAACTCGATGAATTTTACAAGAAGAGTTGTTGCAATTGACAAGATAAGAAGTGGATCAACCTTCCCATATGTCCATAACGGCTTGATTGTCTTAGGCTGAGTGTAATGGATGAGGTAAGATACCCCTTGTACAGTATTATGACACGTCACCTTGAAGTAAGGTCTTAGTCTAGTGGTCAGGAATTAGGATATAGGCGAGGAATGCTTCCTCACCCAAGAGAGTTTTATTTATATAAAACACTAAAGGTGGGTCCAAGATCAACATCAATCCTTCCGTGGCTTCCTGAACTGCGAACTGCCCCCGCCAATAAGCACCCGCCAACATCATAAAATGTAGCCACAAAAGCTTAGTTTAGTTAAGTATTTAACTAGGTCGGGATATTAGGTCATTCAACTGATTCATAAGGGTGTTTTAGTAAAGATATTAAACGGTCAAAGTTAGTCCACGACCCTATCGCATCAACGGTATATCTGAGTTTGGTATGATCCAAGTGCAGAAAAACCCAAATCTCTTTTGAACCTTTTGTTGGGATATCTGAGTTTGGTATGTAGGCACGATGGTATCGTAAATTGGTGAACCATAAATAGGTTTGTCCACTTTAGGATTGACAGGGGTATGGGGAGGAAGCTTCCAAGAGTCATAATGGTAATGGCATAATGGAATGTGTGGTGGGGTTAAAACAAAAGAAATGGTGGGAAAAATTTTGTGGTGGTTTAAAGCCTTGATTGGTGGTGTGTTTTATGGTAATGAGAGTGGGTTAATGGCTAGTCTAGAATTGGAGATAACCCATCTGGCAAACATGCCCCAAACTTCAATGGTGCCTCCCAACTGATGTTGCCTTCTCTTAATCTGCATAAAACATCAAATTTTAATTAGACCCCAAAATGTGACATCAAAATTTGGTGACTTACCAGTGCCTCCCTTAATAGCAGTTCCAATGAGGGTAAAGGTAATAAAGAGTTTTAGGTGTTGAAAATAGGTATGCATAGGGTAATTATGATCAGAGTGGTGAAGATAATACGCATGGTTTCGAATGGGCGTGGTAAACAAAGAGACATGACGCTTAACCAAGCGACATAAAAGGGATTTAATAGGCACAATTGGGTCTTTAAAGGTTGTTTAGCCAAGAGATTATCATAGGCAAGGTAATTTTCTTCTAAAAGTTTCACAGAAAAGGAAAGGTTTAAGTTAGAAGATAGTAATTTGATAATGGCCGATCCATCCGGTCGAATCCTCCAAACGCCAGGAGGGAGAGTTACCCGTTGTATTAATTACCGTAATCCCCGAGTATGCGCATGCCAAGCTTCTTGTTCAGTCTTTAAGCTTTGAAGAGTTACAAAAATTGCGGATTGATGTTCAGTCTGAGATTGATCTTCGAATTCGTGAGCGGATTCGTCAGACGGAAGCTGAGAGAATTGAAGATTTGTATGTTGCATGGAGGCCAAAGTACTTTGCAAGGCGAGATAGAAAATATGAAGAATGGGCAGAGAAGCATGCCAAAGCACCAAAGTATGGGAGTGCAAATGTAGTGATTCCGAGGCTTCCGATGGGTTCGAGTATGATGTGGAAGAGGTGAATGCCAGTGATGTAATACCCCGATATTCTCTGGCAGTTGGTTGGCCGTATGGAATATAAGTAATGATTTGTCCTTTCCTAACACCGAGGCCTCGATGGGTTCACTTGACTGAGTTGTGGGAAAAACTTCTCAGTTAAGCGTGCTCGGCCAGGAGTAGTCACGTGATGGGTGACCTCTCGGGAAGTTGTTGTTGGAAATCCGCAGTAGTGCCGCTAAAAAATCTCACACTGCTGGATAACCGCAGTGGGTAAGTGGGAACAATATCGGTGGAAACAAATAGGGGTCGTTCGCTTGTGCTCGGGTAGGGGAGTATGCTGGGCGATTATGCCAGCTACTGCTCTCACAGGAGACAAGGAACGCCTACATTATACCGAGGCCTTTTCAAGACAATTGGCTCCGAGTTGGCGTAAAACTCGCAGCTAAGCGTGCTCGGGCGGGAGTAATCCAGGGATGGGTGACCATTCGGGAAGTTTCTGCTGGATTACCGCAACGATGCCCATTGAAAACCCCACACTGCCGGATATCCGTAGTGGCTAAGTGGGGACAATATCGGTGGAGGGACGGGTCATTACAAGTGTCCTTGATTCTGATGCTCCAGAAGATAAGAGAAAAATGGAAAGGTATCATGAGAGTAAATTGAGGAGTGGATTTGAGTATGAACTTGCCAATCCAAAGATCTTTGAATGGACCATGAATGAAGGCGAGCCAAGAAGACGGGATGCAGAGATGCTAGAGGCCAAGTCTGATGAAGATAATACTGAAAAAGAAGAGGAAAACATAGAGGAGTCTTCATCATCCAGTAGTACTTCTCCCGCTCCATCAGATAGTAATGACATCGAGCGGTATGAGGAGGAGGGATGGGATATTGATGAAGAAGATTTTTGGTAATCTCTTCAAAATTATCAGAGAAAGCTAGATTTTCAGGCTGCGCATAGAGCTTGAAAGCGATCAACAAGTTTTTAAAAAGACAACTTTTTTGGTAATTTTTCTTATTCCTACCCTTTTTGGGATATTGATCAACAAGTTTCTTATTCCTACAAATATATGAAACAAATCTTTTGCAATCCCTATTCCATCTCTTCTTCTTCTTCCTCTCTCATTCTCTCATTGTACGTTCATCCCTCTGCAATTTATATATGCCAAAGAAACAAAAGTGGGTGCAAAGACATTATTTCCATCATCATCAACATTTATTCTGATATTACATTTATCATTTCTGGACAACCTAGTTTGAATGTTTAACGATACCATATCTCACTATTGAAATATTCAGATCAGAGTTTTGTTAGTTATTTTTTTGAATAAAACATTATAATTACTTTGTGTTGAAATCATGTTGAATCTGTTATTGTTTTTTAATTTTTGTAGTTGATGATTTGTTTGATCCCTCTTGTCAATGATTAGTATGAATTGGATAATGAAAATTGTTAATACTTTAGTCACTTGATCTCCAGTTAAGCGGACTAGTGAAAGAAAAAATAAATCCTGAAAGTTTAAATGTATTTATTTTTTTACTTCTTTCCTTCATCAGAGAGAGCTTGATAATCCGCTGCTATAATCCCTAATAATGAGATACGATAGTAAAGAAAGCTTGAAAGGGGTTTTTTCCTCTAACCTTGCTGATTCTAATAATAATCAGATAAAATAATCACAACTTCTACACGGATTTTTGTCACACCAAATTCAAATCCTAACTATGAAAAGGTAAGAAAACAACCGATATATCAGCAAATTAGAGTTTTGAGAGAATAAATAAGCCAAAAAGATAATAATAATTAACCGATATATCAGCAGATTAGAGTTTTGAGAGAATAAATAAGCCAAAAAGATAAAAAAAAAGAGAGATAAAGAAGCCAGAGAAATACGGAACAGAGATTGCAAAAGATTAGTTTCGTATATTTGTAAAAAAAGTTCACCAAAAAAAAAAAAAAACAACGGAAGTGGTTTGGAAAGTTTTCTCGGCCAATAGATAAACTAATGTGCACCCCGGTTTATAGGGGTGCACAAATTTGCACTTTTAATAGATAATAAATTTTCTATTAGTTATATCATTGTACATTAGCTGTGGTTGTGGGTGGAGTCGGTGGAGGTAGTGGTGGTCGATATTGGTGACTGATAGATAAGGCGGTGAAATTAATAACGGTGGAATGGGTGTTGGTAAGTATTAGTAGGAAAACAAAAAATCGACCACCAATAACGTGGCATTATGATTCATCCATGCACCGTTAAAATAGTTAGAACTAGAAAACAATCTTAGTTAGCAGTTAAGAAAGTCCTTACCTGATATTTCGGTCATACGTTTTCATAGAAGAATATACATCAACCAAAAAAAAAGAGAAAAAAACATCAAATAAATAACTAGATCTCACGATGACTGTAATTTTCATTGTTCGTGCACAAATCTAAATGCATCGATTTTCTATTAAGTCTAAAAGAACATAATATGAAGTGGCGGTTGGATGTTTTTAGGTTGTGTTTGATAAAATAAAGAAAAAGAATATTCATAATTAAAAACTCATTATACGCTTCATTTTGTTATTTCTTTAGCTATGAGATCTTCGGGTGTATGTGCGGATCTGATTCTATTAATACTCCCTCTAATCAACTAATCTACATTGTTTGATGACAAACTAATTTATTACTTATGTTATGAATGTGCATTACTTAGTTAAGTAATGATGCATGGGCATTTTTTCCACCGACTTATATTATGGGTGTTGCCCTAATTTTTTTCCCCCAATCTAGCTAGCCCCTATCCATACTCTTTTTTTTCTTTTCTAGTTCTAGTAAATCACCACCGCCGCCTTTAGAGCACCGCATCTCTATCTTTACTCCTCTTCTTCTTTCAATCCATTAATGGATCCATCATCATCTTCTTCTTTAAATCCCGATATTCATTTTACGATAAATATTATTTTCTTGTTCAAGGATTATTCACTTAAAACAAACCTAAATAGTACAAGTCTCGATCGATTAGTTTAAATCTTGATAAACTTGATATACACACAAAGTCATTGAGGTTTTTGACTTAACCAACCTGGACATTTACTAATTAATATAACCATCTCTGAACTAGTTTTTTTTTTTTTTTACAAGAGATTTATCATATGCGATCTATCGTTCTCAAAATTGAACTTCAAATATTGAAGTTGATTCGCATATTATGTAACTTGAAAGAAAGCTCACGCTTCTTCCTGCATATAATAAATACAGATAATATATATGCATACAACATCGCGTGAAATATTGAGTAATTTTTTAACACATGTGGCATGTTAATTTTATAATCCAATTAATATTTATGCATACTGTAAAAATATACTAATATAAGAAATTTACACTATCTTGGAAACTTGATTGCAAACTTGTACCCTATGATACATTTTCAATATCTAAAAAGTTGATTTGGTTGAATTTCCTTAGGTAAAAAAAATCAACAGTTATGTTGGGGGAAACAATGCATTCGGTAAATATTTACATTTAATTTATTATATTTGAATGAGGATCCAAAAATTATGGATTTCTTTTCAAAATAATCTCAGATGAAAGTCCATTAATTTCGTTAGTTTACTATGTTGTATATGATCTTTTTTCATTGCCATCCTATGCCACTTAACTCCAAAATATAATATTAAAAATAAAAAAGAATAAAATGCGATACATAATGAACCTTGCGTCTTTAGGGGCGCCTCCAAACGAATTAGGGGCGACACAAAAGGACAAAATAGGTCATAATCGGAAGGTTAATCCATAATCGGAAGGTTAATCCATAATCCCATATTTTTAATGGCCAAACTACCCTTTACAATCGGGAGGTAACTATACAATCGGTAGTTAATCAACAATCGGAGTCAAGATAGTTCATATAACTACCGATTATACAAAGGCTCTCTTTTTGCAAAATATCCTACCATAATCGGTAGTCAAGATAGTTCATATAACTACCGAATATAGAGTTGCCCCAAAATGTGATTTTGCAAAAATCCTCTTTTTTTGAATTTTGGTTGAACATATAATCGGAAGATAGGAAGAGCTATCATGACTTCCGATTATACGGTCGCTCTCTTTGCAAATATCCTACCATAATCGGTAGTCAAGATAGTTCATATAACTACCGAATATAGAGTTGCCCCAAAATGTGATTTTGCAAAATCCTCAATTTTTTGAATTTTGTTAAGTCTATAATCGGTAGTAAATGAAGTTATCATGACTTCCGATTATACATTGGCTTCCTTTGCAAATATCCTACCATAATCGGTAGCCAAGATAGTTCATATAACTACCGAATATAGAGTTGCCCCAAAATGTGATTTTGCAAAAATCCTCTTTTTTTGAATTTTGGTTGAGCCTATAATCGGTAAGAAAGGAAGAGCTATCATGACTTCCGATTATACAAATCTTCTCTTTGCAAATATCCGACCATAATCGGTAGTCAAGATAGTTCATATAACTACCGAATATAGAGTAGCCCCAAAATGAGATTTTGCAAAAATCCTCTTTTTTGAATTTTGCTAGCATATAATCGGTAAGATAGGAAGAGTTATCATGACTTCCGATTATATCTTGACTCCGATTCAATTATTCTCGAGAATTAAATGACCGTGTCGGGCAATGGACCGAAAACCAGGAAAAAATCCCCCCGGACCCCCTGCACTTCGTATAGCGTACCGACATTGTATTCATTGTATTCATACCACGTCCATGCCCGTACCGAGTTTTTTCAACTGCATTGGTTGAGCCTATAATCGCAGCAAATGAAGGTATCCCGACTTCCTATAATCCCAAAGATAATCGGTAGTCAAAGATAGTTCATATAACTACCGAATATAGAGTTGCCCCAAAAAGAGATTTTGCAAAAATCCTCTTTTTTCTAATTTGGTTGAGCCTATAATCGGTAGTCAAAATAGTTCATATAACTACCGAATATAGAGTTCTCCTAAAATGAGATTTTGCACCGGGTAGCCAACTAAACTACCGATTATGAAGGGGCATACAAGTATTTTCATCCTATTTTGTCTTTTGTGTCGCCCCTAATTCTTTCGGGGTCGCCCCTAAAAGTGCCAGGCATAATGAAGGTATCATTTTTCTCAATATTTTTCATTCCATAAAAAGAATAAAAAAATAAAATTAAAATATTTGTATCTCGGAGCAAACACACAATGTTCTTTAGATATTTTTTTTTAATTTCCAATAAGAAAATGCACTGTCTAAGAAATATTATAGTTATCCAAAAGTAAAAAAAAAAAAAAAAAAAAAAAAAAAAAAAAGATTATAAATAGAAGTAGAAAAGATACTTTAACCTTTCAGATACATACACTTGGTTAAAAAAATATATAAAGACCCCGCCAAATATATAGAAGATATAGAAAATATAGAGATTCTAGATATTGATTAATATCATTTTCAAAACAGAAGCCTTATTATTTATGGGTTTGGTGGCTATGTATAAATAATCTAAGCAAACGCCAAATCTTACTTTCCTTTAACATTGCTTCTGTCTTCTAGGATATTCATATTCGTTGTTTCTTTTTCTTTACGAATTTTCAAGCCTGATGTGTCTACTATTCGTTTTGTAGGTAGGCTCTCGAAAGCGTGACTCGGTATCAAAGAGAGAAGTGAAAACCTATAAACTTGGTCGGCTAAAACCAGCAACAGAAACCGGATTGACTTGAAGTTATATAGTGATTGATATTCCAACGGTATTCATTCTACTCAATCGTTTTTTATATTATTTTATTTTATCTTATCAACTTTATCATTGATCCTCGAATGGACATGTTAGAGTTTTGAGATGACAAAGAATTTGGATCCACAAAGGAAAACGTTTGGTATGAATCAATTTGAATGATTTAGAGAAACATAGTTCGTCGATTTGGAGTTTGGTTTATACCAAATTATTGTATCTAACGGTTAACACGGATGATTTTACTTCATTGAATTCTAGAATTTATTTGTTTTCTTCCCCTTTCTTTGACAGGTTAAATGTGGGTAAGAGTTTTGGATGTCTACTATTTCGATCAGGTTAGAAATCTAGAATTTCAAATTATGATACCAAAAATCTATGCATTCGACCTAACATATTTGTTTTTTTGAATCAGTAACCCAACATTTTAAACTAAGAATATAAATTAATAATGAATTGTAGTTAATGCTCACGCATCGGTCTCAACCAATATTAAATATAACTGTCACCGCTAAATAATAGGACTCCTTCAAAACATCCTTATAAATAGGTTGTTATTCGACCTAAGCAAATAATTTTACTAATATCGTTGTTACATTTTCGGTCAATTTGAGCCAACAAAAGAACCATGTATAGGATTTCTAATGACATTTCTGAACTTCTTAAATTAGGTTGTCTCTATATTGATTTAATTGACTGAATAAGGCACCTCACCTAAATGCTCCAAAGGTTGTTGTTTTTTGTGATGGTGGTGGTGGTGTTACTAAAAATTAAAACTATACCTGAAGTATGAGTTGGAGATTTATGAAGGTACAGAAGGAACAAATACTACTCAATTAAATAGGTATCCAGTTTTTTTTTTTTTTTTTTTGAAGCAAGGTCTCTAGTCACTATGTATTACTTCTATCTTTTTCTGAGCCTATTCAATTTCAAAGCGTTATTTTTTGGTAGACTATTAATGAACATCAAGTGATTCAATTTTGGACGTTCAAGACAATTAGGAACAGTATGCGTTTTCATCCCACTGTTTATGGTTTTTTTGAATAAAATCAATGGGTAAATACATTTGATTGATGTTAGATACTTTGTGTTGCCTTAGGCCACTTGTTTCTATTGGTGGAATATAGAGAATAAAAATTATTTAGAGTTCACGTGTAGTGAGAATATAAAAGTTTGTAACACAACTTAAGATCAATAGCTTCGTAAGAATGCAACAACATTATATTTATTAACATGCTTAGGACCACATAAATATATGTAACTGCTCGTGTAATGGGTAGTGATTTTCCTTCGGGATATCTATGGATTTTTTGTTGCATATATTGACATCCTGCGTGTACTTACCGAAATAAAATCTATGGGTAACCAAACTCTTTGAGTCCTGCTTTTTACAGTAATTTTGTCTTTGGGTCTCTAAAAGTCACCATTAAAGGTATACATTTATTTAAAGACTTGGAAAATTATTTTAAATTATAAAAAATTAAAATTAGTTACCTTGTCTTTTGCATACAATCTAAGCAGCTGCAGGATACTATTTTGCATTATTCTGGTGTATGTAGCGATGGTTCCAATTACCAGCTTGCTTTAGACTCTTCGAGGTATGTCATCTCGATTCTGCCTCTTTAGCATTGAGTTAACTGCCCCCATCCTATGCGTTCTCGACGCTAAGTACTTTAGTGTTGTTGAACTAGAGATGTCAAATTTATATAACATGTCAGATAGGGATTTACTCTTATGGCAGTGCAATAATCTCTCACATGCTCATGATTATTTGTTAGTTGTCCCTATAGGTGTTCTTGGATAATGTATTGGTCCTTGACAGTTTTGTGTTGTTCTTTGTTATCGTCTTGGTATTCGACTCTTTTGAGATGGGAGTGTTTGTTCATTCTGTAGTCGAGATATGGATTTGTTTGGTGACCATGCTCCTCACTATGCACACGAAATAGGTTTAAAGTTTCGGCATGACTTGGTTTGTGATGTTTTGTTTAATATATGTTCACGTGGATTTGGGTTTCTTATTAGCTGAAGGTGGTGCTTTAAGGGCTGCAGATGTTCTCGTTTATAATTGGGACACTGGTCGCGATGTGTGTTTAGATGTAACTGCAACTTCACCTTTTACGGGAGGTGGAGTTATACTTTCACTCGGAAGGTTGTATGTAATGCGGTTTCAAGAAAGCGGAACAAGTATCTTGACAAGTGTACTACACATGGTTATGGTTTTGGTACTATAGCTTTCACTTTCAGTAGGGTGAGTTAGGCGATGAGACAAAGGATTACATGAAGAGAGTGAGAAATTTGTAAGCAACCATGATGTAAATGTTAAAATTTGGTGATATTCTTTTTCATAGATTAGGAGTTACTATTCAAAAATGTGTTGGCGCCTGCTAGTTGCTAGGTTGCCGACAAGTTATTTGTAAACTCTCTTTTTTTATTAAAAATGTTTGCATTTTATTATATATGTATATAAATAAATAAAAAAAATAGTTACTTGATCAACCATTCTCTTTAGTTTAAAAAACACAATAAAAACATTTAAGCAAATTAACCTACTTTTTAATTTTAAAATATCGCTTATTGATATTCAAGTTTAAAATATTTTTCAAAAATAGAAGTGGAGAAACACTCACATATATAAACAGAAATCAAATGTTTAACAAATTATACAAATAATTTCTGAATAACTTTTTGAATTTGATTTTCTTAATAATAAATAAGTAATAACTTTCTATATATTTACCGGTCAACCGGATAATGGGGACCCAAATATGTTTAGGAAATACTGTGAAATTGACCAATCATCAAAGTGAATCATTATTATCATTGTCATCGTCATTGTTGTCATTGTTTTTAAAAATTTCTCTCTCTCCTGTATGACTTACCCTCTCTCTTGCCAAAAGTTTTCAAATCAATACCACCCATAAGGTTGGGGATTCCCAGATTTGGGAACTGAATACTACTTCGAATACCAGTTATTTGACCGTTATTTTTCCGTTCCTTAACTGATAAACATCTTTGATGATCGGAATATGATCGGAAAAATTCTTAAAACCTCAAAACTTTCTAAAATCCCAAACCCAATCTCTCATTAGGTTCTGCTAGCAAGAATCTACCCACAGTTCTTCTCGTTTGGCTAGTCAGGTGGCTTAATTTACGTCTTTTTTGAAATCTCTTTAAAGCTACTTAGTAATTGAAGTCCCTATGTGTGTGTGAAGACATCCAGTTATCAAGACCTTATGTCCTCTGAAGACTCAAAAAAATTTCTCAAGATACAAAAGACACTTTTCAATCACTGGATCTAAGACACCTGTTTCTTCTAGACCCAATATTCTCAAGACACTTAAAGTTACAAAAGATCATTCAATCAACAGCTTTTTTCAAGGCTTTTATCCAAGCATGTATACAAATACATGATTCTTTTCAAGTTGCAAATTTCGATACTCACACATTACGGCTCAGAGAAGATAATACATTATTTTCTCGAATTGAAATCATGAGCATTCTCGAACCTGAACCTGCCGTGGGTTTGGAAACCATAAGCAATTCGAGAACTACGTGACATCATTTTCTTATGTGAAACAATGCCTAGCATCAATACCGCAACATCTAAATTATGATCTCTAGGCTATCACAATTCCTCCGTGGTACCCTCAATCTAAAGAAAGGTGGTGTAGCACTAGCTTGGAAGGATGGATTCGACATTGCCATTAGCCATTCCAAATAACAAGGATTTGTATGCTCAACTAAATATTTCATAGCTTATAAGGTATGTAACATGTACTTTGTTTACGGTTAACCAAATAGAAATTTATTTAACCATTTTTGGGACAATTTTATGTCTCAACCTTATGATCAATGTATTCCTACTATTGTAGTAGGGGATTTGAATTGTATTCTATTATCTCAAGATAAGTGGGGTAAAAGACCAGTCATTGATCAGGATACAAAAAATTTGGAAAATTTCATGAATGGGTGGGACTTGAGAGAATTAACGTTCTCTGGTCCAGACTTTACATGGACTAATAAACAAGTAGGGGAAAACCTAGTCATGAAACGTTTCGATAGAGCCTTAGTGAATGGGGTATGGGAAGACGCCTTTCCACATACCCATGTACTGCACTTCCCTTGGATAAGCACAGAACATGCTCCCATTCTAGTTTCCTTAAGACCTGAGGCCGACAACTTGCAAAAACTATACCATTTTATGTCTATGTGGACTAAGGATAATTCCTGCAAAACATTAGAAAAAGCATGGTCACTAAAAGTTATAGGATCAAAATCTTTTCAATTAAAACAAAAGTTAAATCATGCAAAAAGCAAACTGAGGCTATGGAATAAAGTCTCTTTTGGAAATATTAATGTATCTCTACAGGATACTAAAGCTGAAATTCAGTTAGTGCAAACAAACAACCCAGGGGACACAAGAAAGATTGTTGAACTAACTAATAAATTGCCTTATCTGTACTCTTTAGAAAAAATCTTGTGGAAAGATAAGTCTCGTGAACTATGGCTAAATGAAGCGGATAAGAATATGCCTTATTTCCATAAATGCACTATGTTTCGAAGGAAAAGGAATAATATTTCTTGGTTAAAATCCAGAAATGGTACCTGGCTGACCACAAGAGAAGCCATCAGAGATGAATTCATTTCATACTTCAATCAACTTTACAACACTTATGATCCTTGTGATCAGGACGTGGTTTTAGATACTATGAAACCCAAATTGTCTAGTCTGGACAATGACATCTTGGAAACTTCTCTAATAGATGAAGAGATTAGAGTGGCAGCTTTTCAAATGGGGGCAAAGAAAGCACCAGGGCCAGATGGCTTCGCTGGTCTTTTTTACCATTCGTACTAGGATATTGTGGGGGATAGTGTTATTCAAATGGTTAAATAGTTCTTTGAGACTGAATATCTCCTTACTCAGTTCAACCACACTAACTTAACTTTAATACCTAAGAACCCTATGGCTGATTCTGCTGATCAATTTAGACCTATTGGATTATGCAATTTTGTTTATAAAGTGATATCTAAGACTTTGGCCAATAAGATGAAGCCTTTGATGGACAAAGTTATTTCACCCAATCAAAGTTCCTTCATTCCTAAAAGGCAAATCCCTGATAATGTTATTCAAGATCGTGAGCTTATAGATTCAATAAAAAAGAACAAAAAAAAAAAACGGAAGTGCAGCTATTAAGTTGGACATGTCAAGGCTTATGATAGATTGGAATTGTCTTTTTTGGCTAAAGCTATGGCAAAATTTGGATTCAACCCAAAATGGATAAGACTTGTTATGAACTCGCATAACTACGCTTTCTTATTCCATCTTTCTAAATGGAAGTCCAATGGGAATTTCAAACCTGAAAGAGGTTTAAGACAAGGGGACCTTATGTCCCCTTATCTATATATATTATATGTGCTCAAGCTCTTATTTCATAAATTAAACATCCTGGAAGGCACTAACCTGGTTCATGGCATAAAATGTGCTAAGTCTGGACCGTCAATTAGTCTCATTTTATTTGCGGATGACAGCCTTCTCTTCACTAATGCAACTATTCCTGATTTTCATGCTATCCAAAATTACCTGCAAAAGTATTGCAATGCAAGTGGTCAAGAAATTAATTTCAATAAGTGTGGGTTATTCTTTAGCTCAAAAGTCCATCCGAGGCATAATAAGATATTAGCGAAAAATACTAAACATCACTACTCTCAACTTAGGAGAGAAGTATTTGGGAACACCAGTTGTTATCCTAAGATCTAAGACCCAAACTCATCTATCTTTGCTGATCATAGTGGAGAAAAGGGTGAATAATTGGCTAACTCAATTCCTAGCCCAGGAAGGTAGTTCCACACTGGTTAAGCATGTAGGCCAAGCTATGTCACTATAACAAATGGCTACATTCTTAATTCCTAAAGGCATGTGCAGCAAAATTAATTCTCACCTTAATAGATATTGGTGGGGGGAGGATCTGAACTCAAAGAAGAGAAAATTGCACATCATTGCTTGGGAAAGTATCTGCAAAACCAAGAAAGAGGGTGGATTGGTATTTAGAACTAGTGAGATAAATAATCTAGCCATGATGGCTAGAAGTGTTTGGAGATTAGTTGAATACCCAACATCTCTTCTAGCTCAAGTTCTAAAAGCAAAATTATACAAATTGTGATGTTCTAAACTCAACATTCCCTGATAAGGCTTTATGGGTATGGAAATGTCTTCATAACACAATAAAAAAAATAAAACCATTTATCTCATGGGTAGTGTAATAGAATTCTAATTTGTTTGTTGTAGTAAATAGGTTGTCGTTCACTCGGACTTTGTTGAGATTAATTTTAAAGGTTTAACGAAAATAATAAACAAAAGCGAGAGGCACCGGGTCTAGGATTCCACCGCATTCATAACATAAGGTTCAATTATTTATTCTCAACAATCATGGCTTAATAAACAAAACAACACCGACTCTTATTTTTTCCAAGGTAGATTCTCCAAATATTAGTTATAAATCGTAAGCATGGGACACCAAACATCTAAGCAAGCATGACCCATCTAATAAATTGATAACTAATTTTTTTCAAATCATAAAACAATTTAAAATAAATGCAAAAGTAATAAAAAGAATAAAATAAATTCACCCATGTATGAAGTTCGGATTCCTCCGTCGACCTAATGTAGGGGTTTAGCTACTCATGATGTAGACACTCTCAAAATATTTTTTAATAGATCAAATGGTGTTTACAATGAAGAAAAGGAGAAAAATAACATAAATCGGGAATTTGCAACGGCTAATGAGCGTTACAAACTCACCGCTCAGTTGCAAAACAAATCTACGTAAACTATATTAGGAAATCGCCGTAGAAAAACCGTCACTAATCCGCGAATCAGATGGCTTTTAAAACGATTGCACTGTAGTGTCGTCTGTGTTCTTCGTCTTCTACTTCTCTGCAGCAGCAGAGAAGTTTCTGCAACTTCTCCTCTTAAGCTCTGTAGCCTCTCCCAACTCTCGATATCTCCCCAAACTCTCGATCCATGTTATTTAAACACACAACACCCAAAATATCTCCCCCAATCTCCGAAATAAATCAACAGTTAAAGAAAATATATTCGGAATATTTTTTTCTTCAAAACACGGGCTTTTATTTCCTTTTCTTCTTCTTCCATGTTGTATCTTCCAAATATCACACTCCAAAGACGTTGAGAACTCTATCGTAACGATTGAAACTCTCTAAAGGAACGCGCACCTTCCACCATGCCAAACTTCCCGAAATAGACCTGAGAGTATATATCTTCTCTGTTTCCTTCTCACCGATGGTTAAACCCTATTTTCTCGAATCTGGGATCATTATCATTCCTATTTGTGAATAACAGGATACTACCAATCTTGTTCCACGTCAAACTCAGGTTAAAACTCTGCAAAACGTCTTCCATAATATCCAATAACCCGTAAAACTCTCCAAGCCCCTGTAATATCCAAACTCGACGGGAAACTCTCTTTTTTCGAAACTAATCCACATACCTTCTTTGTTTAGGTAAAGCAGGGACAACACAATCAACATGGACGAGAAAATCCCTAAAAATACTCAGCAAATCCTCAGGACTTGAATTCAGAAGAACCCGAGTTTCTTACCTCTGTTTTGCCTCCATACCATTATCCATCCCAATTAAGCTCGTTCAAACAGCCATACCAGCATTGTTTGGGCCTGTAAAGTTCATCCCAATCGATATCAGTGATTGAGTCTCACTGTAACTCATCCAAAATAAATCCATCAACAGTTTGGGTTTTCAAAAGTTCCATGTTTTGCTTACACACGACTAACCAGCCAAAATGAATCGATTCCAACAACCCTACCACGCCTGTTAAGGCCAATCAAGTTCATCTGTACCAAACCCATCGATTGAATCTTTCCAAAAGATGCCTAAAAATCGAACCCTAATTTGTTCTTCTATTCCCGCCAAAACTGAATTAAAATGGGGAAGATGATGGCCCCTTAACCAGAGTGGGGTGTGAATAGCCATGGGTTCCAAATAACAAAGAAGGTTCCCCTTAGCAACTGGGCACCCCTTAGTAATTGAGGTTCCCCTTAACCGACATTGAGAGTATGAATAACACGTGCCCCCCTGGGTACAAAAACCACTTTTCGAGCAACTTTCTCCATAAGAGCTTATTTCACAAAAACACCTACGAACAAGTTTATTAGTGATAAAATGAGTCCCAGCTAATGTATTTATGGGTGAAAATGCGTCGCACTTTCGTGCTTATCAAATTCCACCACACTTACATTTTGCTAGTCCTCGAGCAAAACAGAAAATTGACCCGCTACACAGCTGGTCATATAATAAGAGAGATTTAGACCCGCTACACAGCTGGTCATGACAAATGCCATACATTAGACGCGACACAATTTTTTTTTTAAATTTTTTTAGACCCGCTACACAGCTGGTCATAATATGCAAGAAAAAAGAAAAGACCCGCTACACAGCTGGTCATAACCCTAACAATCATTTTTTTTTTTTTAGACCCGCTACACAGCTGGTCATAATATAAATATTTTTAATTTTTTAGACCCGCTACACAACTGGTCACAATATGCAAATAAAAATCCTGAAAAGGAAAAATAAAAAGTTAATAACCACTCCCCCACACTTAAATATTACATTGTCTCAATGTAATTGAGTCATCCAAAGTAAAAATTAAGATGGGAAATTCAAAAAAAGAATAAACAAAAATAAATAAACATAAATAAATAAATAATTATACCTACTAGAATGTACAAAAAGGGATCTCCAAAAATTAACAGCCTGAAAATTTGGGGGTCAACCCAAAATACAGTATTTACAAATGACAACTTCACAAGTATGTTATGAAAATATGGGGACATTGAAACTATCAAAAACCAAAATTTACCCCTAAACCAAGTTTTTACTGCACATGGAAGTGCGTAAAGAACAAAATATGGGGATTCTATTGAGACTGGGGAAATATCAATTGATTCATGCACGATATCAAGAATAGGCAAGTCCTCTGGGTACTTAGATGCAAAGTAATCCAACAACACTTTAGAAGCACACAATTCTAACCCTAAATTAGGCAACTTTTGGAAGTTTAGGGGTCTAGAAACAACCTCTAAGTCGGGTATATAATCTTGTGAGGTAGATTCATCTATGGAATTAGGCGAATCATCCACACAATCATCCACATGGTCATCTATATGTTCTGTTTGGAACAGAGAGTCACTACCAGATTCATCATCATCAAGAAATAATCTTTGACATTCAAGAACTCTCAATCTTTGTTCCGTATCAGGCGGTGTGTGTTTGTAATACTTCTCATATATAGTTTGATGTGATTCTTCACTTACCTCATGTGGAGCAAAACCCATACCATTGCCTACGCATATATTCAAGAAGCGTCATCTCGTATGAGGTTTCCGATAATGGACTTTCTACGCTTATATTCCGCTACAACGTAAGCCATCGTAGGTGATGTCTCCTCAGAAGAAGTCATCATCCTCAAAAAGTCCCTGAAAATAAATACAAAAACAAACGCATAAAAACGAAAAAAAAAAAAAATCTAAAATGAAAAGAAAATACTGTACAAAATAAAAATAAACCTAAAAATTAATCTAAAAACAAGTCCGCGTCGGCGGCGCCAAAATTAATAGAATTCTAATTTGTTTGTTGTAGTAAATAGGTTGTCGTTCACTCGGACTTTGTTGAGATTAATTTTAAAGGCTTAACGAAAATAATAAACAAAAGCGAGAGGCACCGGGTCTAGGATTCCACCGCATTCATAACATAAGGTTCAATTATTTATTCTCAACAATCATCGCTCAATAAACAAAACAACACCGACTCTTATTTTTGCCAAGGTAGATTCTCCAAATATTAGTTATAAAACGTAAGCATGGGACATCAAACATCTAAGCAAGCATGACCCATCTAATAAAATGATAACTAATTTTTTCAAATCATAAAACAATTTAAAATAAATGCAAAAGTCATAAAAAAAATAAAATAAATTCACCCATGTATGAAGTTCGGCTTCCTCCGTCGACCCAATGTTGGGGTTTAGCTACTCATGATGTAGACACTCTCAAAATATTTTTTATTAGCTCAAATGGTGTTACAATGAAGAAAAGGAGAAAAATAACATAAATCGGGAATTTGCAACGGCTAATGAGCGTTACAAACTCACCGTTCAGTTTGCAAAACAGTTGTTACAGAAAACTATATTAGGAATCAACCGTAGAAAAATCGTCACTAATCCGAGAATCGCGATGTTTAAAACGACACACTGTAGTGTCGTCTATGTTCTTCGCCTTCTACTTCTCTGCAGCAGCAGAGAAGTTTCGCAACTTCTCCTCTTAAGCTCGTAGCCTCTCCCAACTCTCGATATCTCCCAAACTCTCGATCCATGTTATTTATACATACAACACCCAAAATATCTCCCCAATCTCCGAAATAAATCAACAGTTAAAGAAAATATATTCGGAATATTTTTTTCTTCAAAACACGGGCTTTTATTTCCTTTTCTTCTTCTTCCATGCTGTATCATCCAGCCATCACACTCCAGCACGTTGAGAACTCTATCAGAACGATTGAAACTCTCTAAAGGCACGCGCAATCTTCTAATTATATATCTTCTATGACCGATGGTTAAACCCTATTTTCTCGAATCTGGGATCATTATCATTCCTGTTTGCGAATAACAAGATACTACCAATCCTGTTCCACGTCAAACTCCGGTTAAAACTCTGCAAAACGTCTTCCAGAATATCCAACAACCCGTAAAAAATTCCAAGCCCCTGTAATATCCAAACTCGACGGGAAACTCTATTTTTTCGAAACTAATCCACATACCTTCTTTGTTTATGTGAAGCAGGGACAACACAATCAACATGGACGAGAAAATCCCTAAAAATACTCAGAGAAATCCTCAGGACTTGAATTCAGAAGAACCCGAGTTTCTTCCCTCTCATTGCCTCCATACCATTATCCATCCCAATTAAGCTCGTTCAAACAGCCATACCAAAGATTGTTTGGGCCTCAAAGTTCATCCAATCGATATTAGTGATTGAGTCTCACTGTAACTCTACCAAAATAAATCCATCGCCAGTTTGGTTTTCATAAGTTCCCCTTTTTGCTTACACACGACTAACCGTACCAAAATGAATCGATTCCAACAACCCTACCACGCCTGTTAAGGCCAATCAAGTTCATCTGCACCAAAACCAACGATTGAATCTTTCCAAAAGCTGCCCAAAAATCGAAGCCTAATTTGTTCTTTTATTCCCGCCAAAACTGAATTCAAATGGGGAAGATGATGGCCCCTTAACCAGAGTGGGGTGCGAATAGCCATGGGTTCCAAATAATAAAGAAGGTGCCCCTTAGCAACTGGGCACCCCTTAGTAATTGAGGTGCCCTTTAACCGACATTGAGAGTCTGAATAACACGTGTCCCCCGGGGTACAAAAACCACTTTTCGAGCAACTTTCTCCATAAGAGCTTATTTCACAAAAACACCTACGAACAAGTTTATTAGTGATAAAATGAGTCCTACCTAATGTATTTATGGGTGAAAAT